>VXAL01011425.1:15801-39854 GCA_013399475.1 Chauna torquata | reverse complement strand
CGCGGCGCCGGCAGGAGGCTGGCCAGGCCGGGCCCCCGGCAGCAGGTACCCCGCGGGCGGCAGAGGGGCCGGGGGCTCCCGACCCCGGGGGCACATCCCCGCCGGAGGGTCGGGAGACGGCGAAGGGGCTGGGCAGGCGGAGCGGGGCTTCCTGCGGGCGAGAAGTAAGGTGCCACTTTGGATCTCCTTTGGAAAATTCGTCTCAGCGCATTCAGACTTTAGTTTTAAAGGGAAGCTGGGAGCCCTCCGACTGCTGCGAGTTGCCGGAGAAGGCGTTTTGTGTTTTGCTGGTTTGTACAGAGGCAGTAAGTACCTCGTAGGTACAAAATACTTTGCTTTGACACGATGCAGCAGTACAGCCTACACCGTGCAAATGATAACTGTCTCATTTAAACTCGTTTCCTTCCGTGTCACCGATTTATTGGCATTTAAACATTGTTTACAGCGTGGAAATTGCAGCTCTTCCTTCCAAATCCTTCACCCGTTCATTCCTTTTATTTCATTGTGCACATTACAGCACTGGCGTATCGAAAAGCTAGGCACTAACCGTTTACATTCAGGCTCTCGGTCTCAGTGACCTCACATCAAAAGTAAATTGGGTTGTGGTCTCCAGGCGGTCGTGGCACAAAACCACTTCAGGAACGGGAAGAGCTATTGCTGCCGAGGAAGAACAGGTAGCACTGAGGTGCCCTGGGGCTGCTCCAGTTGGACCTGCTCTTACTGTTCAGTCCTAGAAAAAAACAGCAGAAAAAGAGAGCTTGGGAGTGACGAGTCAGGGCTCTGCTTTTATTTCTTTGGTTGAGAACAGAGTGTGTGGCCTTGGGCTTACCCTCCTCACTTGCCATGATACCAGTCTTGAATAGTCCTATAGTTTGGGATGTTTATAAAATCTGGCCTTTTAAAGGATCTTCAGATATCCAGAGAATGTTCACTTACTGATACTTAAGTATTTAAAATAATACATAAGAATAACGTATTCTCTGTAAAGCAGAAGTAGTTCAACGTTTGCTGTGCTCTAACCAAGTGCTTCGGAGCAGAGTGGAGCGTTTGTTCTCCGGTCTCTGCATCCATGCATGTGCAGACATGTCTAGTGCTCGAGTTGGATGACACCTCTGAGGGACCCGGAAAATGGAACAAGCACAGGAATTTAGAGTACATGAGCATCTGGGGGATCGTTTTGCTGTCATTTTCATATAAGTCATGGTTTGTTTGAGAGAGACACGGCAACTGCAGATACATCTGGATTAGATATATGAACAAAAAGGAGAAAAACTGTTTTGAATGGGGCCAGTTCTATTTAGCCCCGTGGTTAGAAAGTATGTAGGGTTTGTGGGATTTTTTTTAGTGTTTGAAAGAAAAGAATTTATCATATTTAATCCATACTCTTTGTTTCTTAATCCATTTATTTCCAAAAGCTACCCCTCTGATAAGCTAAACACACAAGCTGCTGTGTTTAGCAGAACCAAAACCACAGCTTTTACGCTGAGTGTGTATCAGCTTGGTGACAAGAGCACAGGGAGATCAAAATAACTTGTCCTGTGAGGCCAGTGTGCCAGTCATTGTCGTTAAGATCTAAACAAGAAAACTCTGAATTTGTAGCCTGTCAGTGTCACCAGCAGAGAGATCTTGCTGTGGGTGATCTTTAAAGGGGAAGCAGGAACCAGACACAGCGAGAGCAGCAGCAGCAAGAGGCTTCCCAGACTGGTAAGTGCCACAGTCTCCTTTGGAAAGGCTGTGCAAGCATCTTGGTCATGAAGATTCTTTGGGGCGTGTTATCCTAGAAGAGTGTAAAGCTCTAACTGAGTACTTGTAATGTCAGCTTCAAATGCAGGTCATAGCGTCCTAAGCTGAATTTTCAGCACTAGCACAGTGGGGAACTGGGAGGGGGGGTTAAATCTACTGGGGAATTGTACTCAGGAGGTTTGAACCCACAACTCATTCATCGAGCCGTACTTAGCCCTGAGCTTGAATGGGAGTGTGCTTAGATTATATAAAACGGCCGCTGGCTGTCTAGAAGAGCGTTACCTGCAAAAAAGGTCGCCTCAGATTCATTTCCCTCTGTATACATTCTCTCGTTGCTTCCTTTAGTTTGTTTGATATTGCATTACAGTGTGTGACTTTCATTAAAATTTTGTTTGAATCTAGCAGTACTTAGTGCTTAATCAGGATACAGATGACTCAGGTGAAGATGTTAATCCAAGTGTGGTTCAGTGAAGTAAATTGATAATTACATTTTCACCTTGCGTGTGGCTTGTCTATGACAAAATGTTCTGTTCTGGCTTTTTAGAGGGGCTTAAGTAAGTATGTAAATCAGCATCTCCGCAAGATGCAACATTTGATATCGGTACTGACTGTACTTGAGGGGAGCAAAATGACTCACTGGGTTAACCCGGGGAAGCAGTCTGAAGATTGTGGTTCACGGTTAGTGCTCAGCTCACGAATCCTGAATTACTGAAAATCAGTAGTTTGGTGGCAGTCGCCATACTCAGCTGACCAAACAATAATTGAGTTTTGGGAGAGGTTTTGCAATAAGAGGCAGAGCTTTAGCTGCCAGGAGCCAGTAGCTGGGGAGGAGCAGGGATCAGAAAAAGCATTTAGGTTCAGCTACGGAGCAGTAGCTGTAGCTTGGGTTATGTAGGTGTTCCTGTTCTAAAAGTCCTGCATCCCTGTGTGTAGCGTAACTCTGCTTCAGTATCTCAAGCTGGCATTTCTGACGTTGGGTGTCTGTTTAGAAGTGACGCTTTTTTTTTCTTTTCATGTTTTAAAGAGGTTCAAAACCGAAGTAGATGATGTTCTGTTACCAACAGTGTTGAGGCACATTGTTCCCTAGATACTAAAAAACATCTCTTAAGCATTTGCAATTCAATTTTGCATCTCAGGCTTTTACTTAAATTTGATAGAAGTGCTGTTCTTGACAAGATACTTTAAAAATTTACCTAAAAATGGGCTTGATTGACAGTCTTAAGATACAGAAAAGCTGTAAGTAGAGTGAGTTTATACATGCTGGTGCATTTATAAGTGGCCTTTGCTCAGCATATATGTGCACGCCGTACAGATTTTTGGCTCAGCTGGCATCACGGAGTTAGATATATGAAGTGAGCCAGATTGGTGAGAGAGAATGGTGACTGGCAAGTAAAACTAAGTTTGCAGGCTTGTCTCATTAACTCCTCTGTCTCCATTCTGAAGAGCTGTTTCTCAGCGTAAATTTGCATAAAACACATATTTCCTGGTTGAGAAGTCTCCAAAAAGACATAGTCTGATGATTAGGGCATTAGCCTGTGACTTGAGAGATCTCAGCTCAAGCCCTCAGTCTTCCTGTAGCAGCCTCAGTTAGACACACAGCTTTTCTGTTTCTCTTTTTTTTTCTAAAAGGGAGATAATACACTTTCTTTACTTTGCAGGAGTGCTGCAGGAATTAAATATACAAGACGTGAGATGCACAGATGTGGCAGCGGTGGGGGACATGTAGATTCAGAAATGATAGGTATCCGGTGAACGTGGTTCCTGTGGAAATAACAATCGTGGCTATACAGAAACGTGAATTACATTACATAAGGGGACAGAGGTGGCTTTTCTGTGATTTCTCCTCCAGCCTAGCGATACAACATTTATACGGCTAAAGTGCTTTTCTCCAGAGGAGGGTGCGCGGCGGAGCGGTTGCCACCTGGTGAGCCCACCTCCCTGCGTGAGCTGCTGGGCTTCCTGGGTGTCGAGGTGGCGTCAGTTCCAGCCGCAGCGCTCGGCTGTGCAGCCATCCGGGGTTTGGGTTCTGGCTTTGAAGACAGAGCGCCTGTGGTGGATTATTGTTATGAGGTATTACTTGCACGTAAAGCCTCAGTTGTGGTTGGCTTGCTGCTGAGCTTGGAGCTGTATTCAGCTGCAGAGCTCCTAGTTTGAATGGAAGCGGTGTGGTGAGGTTAACAAAGGAGGAAAGAAGCCAGGAGAAGTTTGATGTAGAAAGCACAGCACTGAGGTCACTTTGGTGTGCTACTTGATGGTCTGGAATCACATGAAAGTTGCTTATGCTTTTGTAATACGCAAAATAAATATCGGTTGTTGCAACTGCTGCTCAGCCTAGCCCCTGCTCCTTTGCTGTGAGCTTTTTGGTGCCCCAGGTGAGGTGCATCTTTACGAGGAAGGCACAGAAGAGAGAGGCAGGGGTGTTGCAGCTGGATCAGGATGCAGCTTGCCCTTGAAAGAGAAAGCTGGAGAGCCGTGCTTTTTGAGTTGAATGTATTTGGAAGCTTAGCGAAGGGCCTTGTGGGGCGTGGAAATACAGCAAAAACTAAGGGAAGGTTCTCTAGGAGTGTTCGGAGAGTTATGACTGTGTCGTCTGTATTGTATCGAAATGCTGGGATACTGGGAGCACTTGGAGATGCCTGGTGTTTTTCGAGTACTAGGAGAACTTGAGTAAATGCTTATCCTGGAAAAAGGATAGCGGAAAATGGTTTCTAAAAGGTCTGCTATAGCCCATGACTGGGGAATAACCATTTTCAGAAGATTTCTGGTGGGTCACAGTTTGTACAACCCCACGTGACTGTGGTAGCCAAGCACCTCGTGATAAAAAGCGTATTTCTGTTCTCAGCGCCTCTGGAAGAAACACTTTTGCACCCATTTTGCAGATGGGAAACTGAGGCAGTGAGAAGTGCCATGTCCATAAATCCCTCGCAACATCCCTGCCAGAACAGAGACTCGAGTCCAGCCTTCCCAAGTGCTAGGCTGGTGCCATGATTTCAGGGCCTGGCGAAAACCAAGGCAACTTCTTCAGTCCCCTGGAAAGCCCAAAGTCACTTTGCAGAGAGGGTTTGGTTTTTACTTTAGTGTGACTTTCTAAAGTAACCCGTTATATGTAGCGTAGCCATAGTAGTTTGGCCCCTGCATGCTTTAAAAAATGTAAAGTGTATTGATATTGATGTATTTTAGATTGTGAGGTAAAATATATTAGCAGCCGCCTGATCTCAGGTTCTGAAAATTTGTTTTTTTGTTCCTGTAACTCTTCTGGGACAGGGGAAGACCGAAACATAGTTGTTCAAGAATTAAACTTCAAGGTATTTCTCTTGGAGTGCTTGAGTTGGCAGACAACTGCAGGCATCTGCTAAATTGCGCGATGTGTGCAGACATTTCTTTTGCCGTCATTTGCATGTAAGATGTTTCTTAATTTGCTAGTCGGGATAAGAAGCTGTAATAAGAGTATTATTGAATAAGAATGGTAGGAAGCTGGGGGGAGAGAGCGTTTTTAAGAAATGAATTCCAGCCCACTCTGACAAGCGGCATTGCTAGCGACTTAGCTGACAAGCAGGATTTGTGAATGTCAGGACCCTGACAAGGAAGAAGCTACATCACAACCCTTACTGTCCCACGGAAAATGTGAAAAGGCTGGGGGAAAGAGCTGCTTTCTGATCTTGATTTATCCCAATAAGACCGGAGAAACGAGGGCACCTGGCTAAGCTCTTAAGAGGTGCTGGAGACTGTCGGAGTCTGATGGGCTTTGGTAGCTCCAACGTGGATCTGTGCTGGTTGTTTCCAGCTTTCAGAAGCTGGTTTTTAATCTTAGGGGAAAGTTCAGGGAACGGTAACTGATTAATAAAGTTGCTTCTCGTGCGATGAACTCATGCAAATAGGAACCGCAGCAAAAGACAGAAAAAGTGCGATAGGGAGGGAGACAGGTATTGCTGGTTTATAACAACCTTTATCTATGTGGGGAAAACGTGGCAAAGTTTAAAACTGGATTTGGCAGGCAACTTTTAGGGGCTCTGTCTGCTCTTGAAGCCTGAAAGGGCTGCAGGTGCCCCTCTGCTCTGCGTAGCCTGAAGTGCCTCAGCACCACGTACGGGTTCATCTGAGCCCAGCTGAGAGCCTGGGTCGGGTCGGTGTCGTCGGAAAACGAGTGGTTTGGGCTGCGGCATGGAGGCAGCCGATGTGTTTTCAAAGATGCTCAGGGGAGGGGGAAAGACGAACGCACCTGCATCTGTCGTGCAGCTCGCTGCTGGCCGCAGGCAGGGCCCGGGGCCGCGGGCCTGCTGGGACGCCGCGTCCAGCGGAGGCAGAGGGCAAGCAGCCCATGTGGGGCGTGCAGCCTCCTCCTTCCTCGCCTCTGCGTGCGGTGTGCGAGGGGATCGTCCCCTCCCTCCGCCGAGCCCGAACAGCTACTTCTCCTGTCTCGAAAAGAAAGCAGATGCAAATGTAGATCAGGTACTTTCAGCAGTTTGAGACCTCTTTGAGGTTGGGGAAAAGAAATCTGATTAGGGTTACAGCTGTTTCATTTCCTGACAGATGCAGGGAGTGTTATGTGCTTGCTGACTGCGGATGTGCACACATGTATCAGTCTCGTTTTGTATCAGTGGCATAACCACACAGCAGCCAGCTATGTACTGAACAACTTGTCCTGGACACCCTGCCAAAATCTGCTTTATGCAAAATTTTCTGTGAACCAGGTCGTAGTGTGTGCGCACATATATATTTGTGTATGTTTTCTGTGGTTGACAGGGCCTTTGTTGTTGAATTTCTTGTTGCTGGAGTGGGACTGTACTCTGTAAACAAGCGCAGCTAGTTATAAAGCACTTGTAGGAAAATAATTTGCATTTGTACAAATGGTACCAGTAAAAGTACCCGTGCCAGAGTGCCCGAAGTACCCAAATAAGCTCAGCTCTGAGTGACAAATTCTTTTCTTTCTTGCAACCACAGCTAAAAAGCTGTTTATAACTGAACGCTGAGATGGTGTATTTTTCTTTTCTAGGAACTTGGAATAAGAATTCCTAGACCACTGGGACACGGACCAAGCAGATTCATCCCAGAGAAGGAGGTGCGGTGGTGTTTTCAAGTACACAGTGAACTTTATGCTTTTAAGGAACGCTCTTTTAGTAGTAACCCACATTTGGTTTCAGGACAGCTGCTGAACTGCAAAACATTTTCAGTTGTGATCACATTCAGTCCTGGTGAGACTTTGGCCACAGTTCGAATGTACAAAAGCAATGAGAGCCCTGGGGAGCTCTGGAGTAGTTATGACACCTCCTGTACTGCTGTCTAGCATTAGAGAAACCCAGTACTGTTTTGTGTAAGAGTGTCTGTTTCCTTGTGAACATCCGGATGTAGTTTCCTACTGGTCCACAAGGTACCTGCCCCTCTGATCCGGGGATAGTTTTTTTGAGCTGCCACTACCATTCTGAGTATCTGAGAAACTGCAGAGTGCTGTGGCTGAGCATTTCTGGTGCTTCTCTTCTGATCGTCTGGTAAGAGAATTTGGAGCAGAGGAAAAGTTAGTAGTATGCCTGTGGTTTTCTAGGAATTTCTGAGCCTTAAGCTTCAGTTTCCTTTTATTTCTCTTATCGTCTTAGCTAGCTTTTTACTTGGTTTCTTCTTTTTCCCTCAGTAAAAATGATTTTTTCACTTAGCTTGCTGTTGTTATAATAAACTAAGAGGAATGTGGGGCATTCAAGAAAGTGAGGATGAGAGTTAAAAATGAGAAGTCAGTGTTGCACGAGAGAAAGTATGAAGGCAAAAATCTCCTTTTGCTGATGATATAACCATTTGGGATCTAAATGAGAGGTACTGACGGGATCTCACGTGCCTTGCTTTATGTGCGCTGATTTAATGCCATTAATAGAAGTATCATATAATTCCTTTCACTGGGGCTCTGGGTGCTGTGGTGATACATTTTTTACTATTTTTTCGGTACTTCTTAGACAATATCGTTAATTGCTCTTTCTGTTAAATCAGACTGTTCAAGTGGGAAAGGAAGACGCCATGATGCACACGCTGTTTGCAGATTCTTTTGCTACGCTGGGCCGATTGGACAACGTTACCTTGGTGATGGTTTTCCACCCGCAGTATCTTGAAAGCTTTCTGAAAACTCAGCACTATCTACTGCAGATGGATGGTCCACTCCCTCTTCATTACCGGCACTACATCGGGATAATGGTATGCTGGAACATAAAGCAGCAAGCACAAACAGCCACTTTGGCAACTATCTCTAATCTTTTTTAATAGCAGTTATTACTGTGTTTTGCAGTTTCTAGTTGGCAAGGCATTTCATCAGAAGCTAAGGGGAAAAACAGAGTAGTTTGTTTGTGCCTGTTTTACAAATTATTTCATATGGCCAGTACTTTATGTTCGTAGTTTCAGTAGGAATGCAAGGAAGAGAAAAAAAAAATCTGTTATAAAAATAAGACAATTGTTTATTATTGGTTTCCTTAGTATCTCAGAAACTGGTTTTCAAGACAGCTTTTTGTGTGCGTGGTCTGTCAAAGGCACCTCCCTCTGACTCAATAGTCCCATCACCTGTTTCTGAATCTCTAAATTCTGAGCAAGTTTTCTGGCAGAAGTGTTTGATTTTATCATTTCCAATCTGCCAGTGCAATGCCTCCTGAAGTTATATTAAAGGTCTGGGCTGCATCTTAATTTGATGGGAGAAGTATTACTGTTTGAATAAATGACACTGGATCTCTTCTTTGCTGAAAAGCTGCCCTTAGTTCCTCTCGCTATATGCATTCTAAGACCTGCTTTTGTTTTAGCTGGTAAAGATTCACCTAGAAGGTGTCTTGCTTCCTCCACACTGGAGAGTACTGTGCAGCACGGCATACTTGCTCCAGGACATACAACAAACCTATGCCTGTACTCCTCCCTGGGTGTCGGCATGTTGCACCTGTAGCCAGCATCGTTAGAATGTGTACAAATGAGGAATATTTATGTTGTGAGAACAATAATCAAAAGAGGCTGATGTGTTAATCCCTTCTTTTTTTAATTCAGCCTTTGAACATTGCAAGTCTTATTACTGAATATTTTGAGGAAACGATGACTTATGGCATTTGTCCTAACGCACTAACTTACGGTAATTATTTTCTGTATCACAACCGTGTTTTTCTTTCTAGGCTGCAGCAAGACATCAGTGCTCTTACCTTGTTAACCTGCATGTGAATGACTTCCTTCATGTTGGCGGAGACCCTAAATGGTTGAATGGGCTGGAAAATGCACCTCAAAAACTGCAAAATTTAGGAGAACTGAACAAAATGTTGGCTCACCGACCCTGGCTTATCACCAAGGAGCATATCGAGGTAAATCTTTCATGAATGTGAATGTACCCTTGTTTTTCAGTAAATGCAGTCACAGATTCTTCGGGTTAAGAGCCAGACAGGGTGAGAGATGTTCTGTGTTAATGACTTTCATTTCAATGTTCAGTCACTGTGATACTGCATGCATGATATATCACCTGTGCTAAAATTCCTGTAAAACTGGCATAATCACCACTGGTCTCAAACCACGAACAAATTTAATTTATAATCCGCTGATATTTTGGAATTGTCATGTCAGAATTCTGTTGGTGTGATGATGGCGTGGTCAGATGTGCACTTCCTTAAGTTGTGTGCTTTCAGTAACCAGAAATCCCCAAGCATTTCTGAAATGGTGCCAGGCTGAACACAGATCACCCTATTTTTGTCACAGTATTTGCTGGTTCAAACGCTTCAAATTTCAGAGCTCTAATCTCTCTGCAGGCGTTTCTGAGTCCTTGGTGTTTACATCTGAGATAATTTGATTTTGGGGGAAAAAAAAAAAAATGTTGATAGAACAAATAGAAAAGGCTTAGGCTAAACACGCCCCCGCCCCTAGACTGTCCCTGCACGGCGGTTTGGAGGTGACTGCTGCCCGGGCTAGGTGTGGAGGAGCAGGCTGGCAGACCGGCCCAGGGAAGCAGTGGCAGTGCATGATGCAAGCCGACCAGGGCTGCAGCACCAACCAGCCACCAAGCGGCCGCTTCTGCCACTCTTTCTTCCGAGAGTAACCCAGCTCGGCTACCGTCGGGTGTGCAGCAACAGCAGCTCTCACGCTAGGGGCACGCCTGCCCAGCCGTGGCTACTGGAGCAGCTTTTCCTCCACTGCTCTTCTCTTTACCCTTAGCATGGAGGAAGTGGGTGCTGGGACTCGCTCCGCGCTGCCTGCCAGGTGGAGAGCGGAGGCAGGACACTGAGCTGCGGGGGAGGACGCACGCCCTGCTGGGAGGCCCAAACCTCCACACTTTCCTGCCTGAAGGGGAAGCTGGGGTTTGAAGTTTCTTGTCAAACGCAGAGCATCCCACCCACAGGGACAAGACGGAGGGAGCCCAGCCTTGATGCCAGGTTTTCACACAGCTGATCTGCCAGGAGTTGCCAGGGCTTTCTGAGTCTGTAAAGACCAGCTGAAGGAACACGCAACTGTTGTGGTTGCGTCTTCATGAGAGGTGTGAAATTTCAGCACAAGTCAGTCTGGGTTCATTGCGAACCATACGGTGCTAAATAGAAACCTCAACTGCTTCAATAGCTGTTTGGGGGCTGGAGGGAGGACAGAAGTCATCTGCTGTGTGGCTTAACCACGTGAATCTGTGGCTGGCAGGTAACCTGCTAACAGGACAGTGAGCACGCTAAGGGCAGCAGAGAGTTAGGAAGCAGATGTGGATTTTGGAAAAATAATTTTATCTGGCAAAGAAACGTGTTGATAAATTGCATGAAGGTGGAATCCTTTGAACCCCTTACTAAAATTAATACATTCGTCTTGCATTATTTTTAAAGCAACTTTTGAAGACTGAAGAGAACAGCTGGTCCCTGGCAGAGCTGATCCATGCAGTCGTTCTCCTTACACACTACCACTCCCTTGCTTCCTTCACGTTTGGTTGTGGAATCAGCCCGGAGATTGACTGTGAAGGTGGTCACACCTTCAGGCCACCTTCCGTCAGTAACTATTGCATATGTGACATTACAAATGGTTACCATGGGGTGGATGAAATTCACGCCAGCCCAACCGCAAGTATCCCAGTAAGTGTCTGTCTGAGCCATCTCTTTCAACAGTAGCAGTTCTTTGTAAACGTAATGCACCGAGGATACCTGCGTATGCATCTCTTTTTGTTCAGTGAGAGTGGGATTGATTAGCCTAATCTAGATGAGGACTAACCAGTTGAAAAGATACATTTAGGAGGAGCTGAAATGACACTGGGGGAAGCTACCGAAGGAAGAGACAATCTCTCTGCTATTTTTTTTGTTCTCTTGTCTGTTTGCCTATGTGAATGACTACTGCTGGCCTCAGCTAGATTGTGATACATGTCCTGAGCAGCAGTGGCCAGGAATGCTTTCTTTTCCACATGTGCCGTGGAAATTTGGCTCTTCCTTTGATTCCAGTCTTTGATGCCCTGTTTGTGATGCATCACATAACAGATCATTCACAATTTTCTGACCCTGTGTCTAAAACAGTACTTCCTGCCTGCAGCACTTGTGCTCACTGATCTGTACTTGCTTCCAGTTGGTGAGAAGCATGATGTGAACCGAGCGTTGGTTTAAGAGCAGTGATAACAGGATATTTTCAATGTAGGTTCCTTGCTTTTGAGACTTTACTGTAATAGTGTGGGTGCCATTCAAATTTTTTCTGATGAGCTTGCTGGTTTTCTGAAGGAGCAAGTTGACTGCAAAAGGCAGAGAGGAAAGGAGAACAGAATCCGTTGAAGATAACTTCATTTTGCTTTGTGCTGATGGATTTTTATAGGACCAGATAATGAATTAATAGTATACTGTGGTGGTGTTAAAACAGCTCTTGTGAAATGATTGTCTAGTGCTAGCTGTCCTTTGAGGCTTCATTAAATCTACATTTACACTCTTCCTTTTCACTTCAATATGTTTTCTTCAATATGTGAGCAGAGAAGGGGAAAAATACAGTTGGGTAGTAAATTGTGGTTACTTCCTCTATCAGAATTTCTGTTACAGCCCCTTGTTTTTCAGTTGTTAAACATTTAGATTAAGTAAGAGAAATTATTTCAATTTTAGTATGACAACCACTTGTTCCAAAAAGCTGTGACTCTTAATATATACTTAAAAACACCAGGGATCTTATTGAGAAAAGATGACGACTAAATGTGAACTGTTAGGTCGGCACAGATTTCTTTCAAGAGCTGTTTTCCTAGAAAAATCAGTATTTAAAGATGTAAATGAGGGACATAGCCTGCATTTAAATTTTCTGGCTTGATGATTTCTACCATAATTGTCAGTTCTTGTTACAGAGGGAAATGAAATGTTTGTGTCTCCTTTTCAAGACTACAGAGTCTGTCTGTGAAGTTGAAGCTCTTATGGAGAAAATGAAGCAGCTGCAGGAGTGTAGAGATGAAGAGGAAGCCAGCCAAGAAGAGATGGCTACACGTTTTGAAAGAGAGAAGAGAGAAAGCATGTTCGTGTGTTCTTCAGGTAGCACAGATGTAGTGTATATATATATTTGTTTATACTTTTCCAAATTGCTTTAAGAAATACTTATCATTGCAAAAGGAAAGAAGTGATATTAGCTGTCTCAAAAACAGTACCATTGCTTTGAGGGGATCAAGACTAGGGGTGCCTTGTTTCTTCCAGGAACACTTAAAAGCAGAGTAATGCCAAGATTTGTGGCATCCCAAACATATGTTAATACTCACTGACCAGTATTGTGTTTAATAGAAATTTATTTCCAACAGAAATGTGAAACTTTTAAACCTCTTTCACAAGGCGTTGAAAAAAAGAAGTCCTTAACACACGTAGCTTTTTAAGTGTACAAAACATTACTTTTCAGATGACTGTGAAATAATACTTAAGCTGTTGGTTGTTTTGGGTTCTTCAGCAGTTTCCTGTAAAATAAACTTGGCGTGGAAGACTTCTTTAATAAGCTCTCTGTTACGAACCAAATTTTCCCTTTACATTTTTAAAGACCCCCTGAGTTCAGAGCAAAGTGTCCCCTAGACCAGGGGAGATAGGGTGAAGACTGGTACACAAAAGAAAGGAAAAAAAGATGTTTGCCGATAAGAAAGAATCTGAGTGTTTTCCGTGGAATCACCTCTGAAAAAACATGAAGTGACACTAAGCTGTACCAAAGAAGTTTAATACAGGTAGTCCAGTGAAGCGGTGTTTATTTAAAAAGCACAAAGACTCCCATTCTTCTGTAACAGTTCCACTAGTACACTCCCAGTTTGTTCTTACTGAAATTGCATGAAATTCTGTTTGAAATTAACAGAAGATGAAGAATCGGCACCAACAAGAGATGTGTCTCGTCACTTTGAGGATACCAGCTATGGTTACAAAGACTTCTCCAGACATGGAATGCACGTGCCCACCTTTCGAGCTCAGGTAACAAGGATGGGGGCTGCTATCAGGAAGCTTAGGGTGCAGTCTGTTTGTCATGCCAAATGCCACACCCAGAAACTGCCGTGCTGTAACTTACAGCCCTGCGGATGAAAAGACTAAACGCAGGCAAACAAACAAAACCCCCATACTGGATTACGTGCCCTGAGATAAATTACATTAAAGCACCAGGCCTTCACAAGTTCACTTCTGAAACGCTCCATTCTGCATTTTTACTTGTTCTAAGGATTATTCCTGGGAAGACCATGGCTATTCCTTGGTTAATCGTCTTTACCCAGATGTGGGACAACTACTTGATGAGAAGTTTCACATTGCTTATAATCTGACTTACAACACAATGGCCATGCACAAAGATGTGGATACCTCAATGCTAAGACGAGCTATTTGGAACTATATTCATTGTATGTTTGGAATAAGGTCAGTTTTGCTACGTTGTTTTATATGTAACAGAATTGTTAGCACTGGCTTTTTTTTTTCTCGGTCTGAAGCAGAGGTATTTATTAAGCAAACATGCATGTTTGTTTTTTTTAAACATATTTGTATTTATGCGGAAGGGCCAGTAGTGGTACAAATTACATAGCAATTTATTTTCTCGTAGGAAGCTACAAACAATGCAAGTGAAATAACTGGTTCTTGAAAATGAAAGTGTTTTTTCTTTCAATTCTGAACAGATATGATGATTATGACTATGGTGAAATTAATCAGTTGTTGGACCGCAGCTTTAAAGTTTATATCAAGACTGTGGTTTGCACTCCTGAAAAGACCACAAAAAGAATGTATGATAGCTTCTGGAGGCAGTTTGAACACTCTGAGAAGGTACAGTTTGCGTGCGTTCTGAGGGACAGGGGTGGGAGATCTGTGTCATGCTAACAGCCAGCTAGCATTTAAGCTTTGGCTGATGGTGTTATTGGGATTCTGCTTGTATTCAGTAAATTAATTAGGAGGTATAGAACTTCTCAGACTGAAGTCATTTTTCATTTCATACTGAATGTTTGCTAGCTAACAGCTAACATGGACTGCGCAAGCTCTAACGGTACAGGGAGGTTAGATTTGCGAAAGGCACAGCTCCACCTGGACTGCAGCTTTATTCTCCTTTGTCAGTTGTACTGCCTGTGACCCAGAGAGGCAGGGGAGGTGACGCAGGACCCATCCCTCAGCCTCACACCCAGCTTGGCTGCTGCTGGCCCGCGGTCTTGGCGGTCCAGTGGTCATTTTTACTGTGAATGGCGCCAAAGCAATTATTCTGTTTGAAAGTCTAAGGTCCTGTTGCTGGGTTGCAGTCTGAATTGCACCTTCTGGTAATATTTCTTAATCAGTGCTCATATCATGAAAGGCTCCATTTCTTGCTAACCCCCTTGTGAAAACAGTTTAGAGATACCCAATTATAATAGGGGTACTATAACTGTGGTGATTTAAGCGTGGAAGTAAAATACTACATATGGTTTGGGGATTTTCTGTTAGGCTTACAGAGACAAGCTTTCAAGCACATAAACCCTCCTATAAAGCCTCAAAGTTTGCATCTCCATAACCATCAAAATCCAGGGATCGTACATGCTCCTGAATGCAATCACCAGCCATTCTCACCATCCTCATAGAAATAATGTCAATGAAACCACCACAGCCGTTACATGCCAGAACAAACTCTCAGCCAACCTGCTGTCAGCGAGAGAATACTTTTCACCCCCCTCCACCACATGGTTTCTGATCTCCTCCTCAAAGAAATACAGTAAATACACTGAGAAGATGAGCTGGGGCACTAAAATTCTTACCTCTGGGAGCTACTGAAAATCTCTACCTCAACCGAGACAATAGTTTGATGGCATTTCTAGTGTGCTTCACCTCAGCTAACCACTCCCATGTTGGTCAGGTGATAATTACCCATGTGTTTCTCTCTCTGTCCCACAGGGGCAAACGACCTTATCACCTCTTCCTTTGCTAACAACCCCCTCCGCTCCACAGGTACCAACCACCCTTTTGCTTTCAACTAATTAAATAAATAAATGAAGCTAAATTTCAACAGTTATTTCCAAGCTGCACGTAGTCTGCTGCTGATGAAGGGCTCCTGTGCTTGAAAGCTTGTCTGTTTTTTCCAGCTAAGCCAGTTGGTCTGCTAAAGGTTACCCACCTCTTCTTATGAACCTGGCCCTGCTTAAATGGCCCTATGCCCCATTGCTGCACTGTGCTACAGTACTGGAGCGTTTCTTAAATCTTTCCTCCTTCAGCAGGCTTTACTTTTAGAACTAATTATCTGGGTAGCTGAAACATGCAGAGTGCTCCCCTACTGCTAAGGCAAAAATGAATATGAAAACCACAGCCCCACAGACTTCCTTTTACTGAAGTACGTTACTGTGAGCACTTTGTTAAAGCATAACTAACTTCTTTTCTTTCTGAAAGGTCCATGTAAATTTGCTTCTGGTAGAAGCTCGGATGCAAGCCGAACTACTTTATGCTCTGAGAGCTATTACTCGCTATATGACCTGATGTCTCCAGCTGCCTGTCGACGTTGGAATGTTCTGCAGCTGCAGTATGGCAGAGGAAGATACAAAGCCTCAGGACCAACGGTAGCTATAAATTAAGATGCCCATTGTGCCATAACTCCTTTAGTTTCACCTATTTCCGTGTTTGGAATATCACTGCTGCCAGTAGGCAGTGAATGCTTGGCAGTTGAAAAGACAGGGTTGTGCAGAAGTGCTGCCTGATCATGGTATTTTGGCTTTAGACAGCACGGGACACTCTATGAACTTGTGGCAATATAGCAAATGATAGGTATATAGATCTTCTAAGGCAAATACAACAGGAGTTGGAGCGTGAAAAGAAGTGGGACTTGATGACGTTTTCTTTCCCTACAAGAATAATTTTAGAAAATCTTGATGCTGCTATTTGTGCTGGTGGAGTGAACAGACACAGGCTGTTCCAGTTAAGCGAAAAGTGAAAGTGAGCACTGCTATTGTCTGAGCCTTTATTGTGTGTGGTTTCAAAAAAGCCTTGTTATTTAGATCTTTAATCAGAACTAAAACTTTTCTGTCCACACTGATAAATTGAAAGATAGCAGTCCATCTTCTCAAATAATTTAGCCTTAAAATGCTATAGGACATTTGTTCAGCATTATCTAGTGAGCTCCAAAGTGCAATGGGCTTCCTATGGAACGAGGAGGACATTGGTCCTCAGAGCTTTTTAGAGATCTAACGACATGAAGTGTCGAGTAGCTTCTTGTCCTGTTTTTCAGGGGTGAACTGATACCTGTTCAGGAGCTAGGACAAGGTGTGGGAATGTTCTTCTAGACTGCCAAACAGTCCTACTGTATTACATGCCCAACGCTGGTCTTACTGATTTTTTGCAGTTGCTTAAATAACTAGGCTAAAAACCATCTATTTTTAGTAAATCAAAACATGATTAAAATGCTGACATTTAATATACAGTGGTTTTGGAGAACACATGAATACTTTTGTATGAGTGTGAACTGCTTTTTAAATTTGTCAGTATTATTGATATTTTTTAAATAAAGGTAACAACTTTTTCTCTTGGTGTTTTTGTGTGGTTTAACTTTACATTTCTGTTCCTACTGGTTTACTCACTGGTTCACATAGAGCAAATGTACTTAAATGAATTTTTCAACTGAGTCTAAAATGGTGGGAGATAAAGCTTAAAAAATGTATTTATTTAGTTCTTCACTAAAACTACAGTAAGAACACCTCTCACATATCCTCCTGATATCCTCCCTCATTCCTTCCCTTAGTCCTCTACCCTCACTTCAGGTATGCTCTGTCATACAGGGCTTTCTGTTCCCTCACAGGTAATGGCTGTGATACGACTGGAGATTCCAAATGTATTTTTATATAATCAATATAAATTCTACTTCAATAACTAACTCTATATATCATTTGGAGAATTAAATTGATTTTAAAACCCTCCAGTAGTAAACTTAGTTCCAGATTAGGCTGCTAATTTTCACAGGCTAGTGCCAAAAGGATCTCTGGCATCAGAAGGGATATTCACTTCTGTGCAGTCAGGCTAAGGAATTTATGGCAAGAGGGACCAGGGAGTAGGAGTAGGATTTAGAATAGTTCAGTTGGAAGGGACCTACAAAGACCATCGAGTCAGTCCAACAGCCGGACCCCTTCAGGGCTCACCAAAAGTTACCGCGTGTTACTGAGGGCATCGTCCAAATGCCTCTTGAACACCGACAGGCTTGGGGCATCGACCACCTCTCCAGGAAGCCTCTTCCAGTGCCTGACCACCCTCACGGTGAAGGAATTTTCCCAACACCCAGTCTGAACCTCCCCGGCACAGCTTTGTGCTGTTCCCGGGCACCCTGTCACCGGTTCCCAGGGAGCAGGGACCGGCACCTCCCTCTGCGCTTCCCCTCCTCAGGAGGCTGCAGAGAGCAGTGAGGTCGCCTCTGAGCCTGCTCTTCTCCAGACCGGACAACCCAGGTGTCCTCAGCCTCTCCTCACGGGACGTGCCTGCCAGCCCTTTACCAGCTTTGTTGCCCTCCTCTGGACGCACTCCAGGGCCTTAACAGCCTTTTCATAGCGTGGGGCCCAGAACTGCACACAAGGTGAGGCTGCACCAACACTAAATACAGTGAAAGAATCCCCTCTTCTGATGAGCTGGCTATGCATAAAATCTCCGCCACATGCTGGTACATGCAGGCACTCTCTCCCCTTTCAAACAATAAACAGCAGCGTGTGTGAAGGGCTTCATACTGTCACATTTTCAAACAGAGGACTAACCACAACCTGCAGACAATCCTAACTACACATACAGCTACTTACCTTGGAGTAAGGGTCTAAAAACACTATTTTTTTTCCCATTAACAATGGGAAGGCAGTTGTGGTCCCAAGTAGAAGAGAACAAGCAAGGCTGTTAAGAGCAGTGGTAACTTGTCTTTAAAAACATGAAAACGGTTAAAAGTTGCCAATGAAAGTCATGCTCCACGAAAGTGGAAATTGGCTGTCACTGCGCAGAGCAGAAGCTGTGTATGATGCCAGGGCATGAGGAAGGAACAAGCCACGACACCACCTCAGTCACATGCGGTGTGAGCTGCCCTCATCTGCTGCAGGCATAAGCCCTGAAAGCTCCAGCGTAGCTCCTGCAGAGCCTCAGCACGTGGCTGCACAGTGCAGCAGCTTGTGTGGGTGCAGAAGCAACACTTCAGTGCTCCTCAAACATCGTGGGCGTGAGTAGTGTTGGCAACTCACCCCTAAAAGATGTAGGTGGGGAAACCTGTCTGAAAGGTCCGGCAACACTTGGACGGAGATGGTGTGACCGTGGCCTTGCTCCCAGTGACAGCATGAACACACCCAGTCTGTGCCAGCGCAAGTGGCAGGAACTAAATGGCTGGCTGCTGCATGGGCCCAGGTAGGACACTATTAAAATAACACAAACCAAACAAACAACAATAACAAAAAACCATGGCATTTTCTTTTGAATCTCTGCTTATAGGGGCATGACAGACCCATCTGCCGAATGAGCAGCAATTAATCCTCCCCAGCAGCCCCTGACTTTCCATCTTATAGTTTCAGTTCAAAACTTCGCATGTGTGCATGAGCACACACACAACCAAAAAAATAAAATAATGAAAGTGACAGAGGCTAAGTACTTGGTCTCTAAATAGGAACGGCTCCTGAAGTCACAAGAGAGCTTCTGCATTGAGGTTTGTCACAGACAACCAAGTGATAGAAAATGCCATAAGAGTACATCAGAAATTCAGCATTTTGGGGCTTAAAACTGTTACCCACAAGTTTTGTTCACAAAAAGACACGGATCTGTGAAGCTCCATGGGTGCTCTGAGGCCTCTGCTGTGCTCTCTGCTCTACCCAGCACTCCTGCACGTGCCTTCCTGAAGCTGTCGCAGGACAAACTCTTAATATGAGGACAGAGGTAACACACCCTGGCTGCCCCAGCTTCTGTCCAGTATGGGATGTCCAGCTGTGCCCTGCTACAGGACACACTACACCGCCCCAGGCCACTGTTCACAGCTCAGTTGGTCGGATCACTGAAATAACTAACATTTACTGAAATAACTAACATTTTCTTTGAACAAATTTTAATTGCCTACATTTCTCAGAGACTAGAGCAAAGAGCCAGTTTCAGGCTGCCTTCTGACAGACACTCAGCATTTATCAGTTCTGATTAGACCTTCTGACAGGACTTCGCCACAAGGTCTTTTCCACTGCATCCCCGCCCTGCATTACACAGCCTGGTGCTTGCCTGCCTTTTGCCTTGATGCGAGTGCCAAGAACAAATGCCTCTAGCGCTCTCCTCACAGGGGAGCACTTACCCATCATGCTTTCTTTACTACCCCCAAGAACCATATCCGCTCTTTTTGCCAAGAAGCAAATGGGGCACTGAAGCCATTTATCTTCCCCCTCAACTTTAGCTAAAATTAAAACGGCAAAGAAAGAATAATAACTGAGTTCTTCTCGAGTTCAGCAGAGCTGTTGTTAGAGCCAAACCATACTGAACAGCCGAGCAGTTCTCTTCTGCGGATTGTAGCAGTGGAGGCTGCCACACACACTCCCTGAGCAATTCATGGAATCACACAGAATATCCCGAGTTGGAAGGGACGCACAAGCTGCTGGGACAAAAGGAACATGGCAAATTTCATTACCTTCACTGCAGTTTCCTCCTCACTAGTCCCAAAACCTAGACCCTGAAATCTCCCCTCCCCTGCCTCATCAACAGCAAAGAAGTCCCCAAGAATGTAGAATAAGGGACAAACTTGGAAAAAAAAGTTTCCCCGCCCTTCTACTACTGCTGTACTTCCCAGCTTCCTCACTTCACCTCCTCACCTGGAAGCATGGGTCCTGGCACTGCCAAGGTACAGCGGTGCCACTGAGGGAGCTCTGAATTGCTTCCTCGGACAAACAAATTCCTCCAGCCTCTCTGCAGTAATTGCCAGGCTGGAGTCTTGCTCTCTGGCACACACAGCACAGTGTGAGGCTGCTGACCCTGAGGATAAGAGCCAGAAGCCCGGCAGTCACTGCACAGCAGTTTATTCGTAGTAACCTGAGGTCAGAAGAGAGACAAAAGGGTCAGGTTCATAAAGTGTTCTGCATTCAATTGGACTGTTAATGCTTGAGGCCAGAGATGCACCTGCTGAGCTCATCCATGGGCTACAAGCAGGGACTTCTACACACTGAAAGGATAATAAATGAGCAATAAACAGGCAAGAAGCAGCCATAAGGAATGTGAAATATGTAGGGGACTCTCCTGTTTTTGCCCTGTGGATGGAGACATGAGCCCAGAGGAGACAGCTGGCCAAGACAGTCTGAGAAATATTGGCACATATGAAGCTTCTGGGAACACGGGAATAGCTGAAGGAAGAATACACCCGACTAGCTAAAATATTCTCTTTTGAAAGGGGTGTGGGTGTTTTGCTGTAAGATGTGAAGTCCCAAGGCCAAAAAGCCTCTTTCCTGCACAGCTGGACCTATATCCCTAGAGGACCAATGGACGAGCTGGGACACTCAAACCATGTGGTATCAGGTAAAGAAAGGGGAGCAGCTTTCCTCCTGACTCAATGTGAAGAATGAGATTTATAACATAACACACCAGAATGTGCCCCTAGCACATGGGTTACTCTGTTGCAGAGTTTGATATAAAGTAAAAGCATGTCCAAGTCTGGAGGTATGATGTGGCTCCTAACATGTAATTTTTTTTTTTTTTTTTTTTTTTTACAGTACACAGCATTTTTGGTACAACAGAGATCCAGGTACCCAAAGGTAATTCACCTTTTAAAATTAGGAGTTCAGCAAATAGTTTTGTTTCATTTTGCCAGCCAAGAAACTATGTAATTAATAGACAAATCACATTGAACAGCTGCTTGATAAACTCAAATGTATTGTAAAAAGTAATTACACATGCAAAAATGTCATACAAGCTTCTCAAAAGATAGTATCCAGTACATAAATGCCAGGCTTTCCTAATTTTCTAAAAATTAACTTCCTGTGCTCTCCAACTCACTTACCAATGGCCATGTACAGGGATGTTAGAAATATACAGTTGTACAATCTACATCACAAAAAAAATCATGACTGATTAAAATGCAGTAATAGTCACAGTCGGAACAACGGAGTGATGGTTTTGAATTCTATCAAGAAGTTTTTCTGCCACAGGTTTGAACTCTCTTTCCCAATATAGTTTGTGGTAGTCCCTTAAATCTCTGTCAAGGTTGTAATCCAATGCTAGCTCTTCATCTGTAATCAAGGAAAATATCATCATCAGTTTTGAATAAATATTTACCCAACTATGTATTTTATGACCACGACATCCAATTTATCGGCTGTGTATGTTCATGGCTTAAGAACAACTTTATGCTTAAGACAAACTAAGCATCACTCTGTGAAGGACTTAGCTTTGATTGAAAATAAAGGATGTTAGAGTCAGAAAAATGCTAAGAAGAGCACTGCAGGTTCTACTATTCTTACACCTCAAAGTTATATCTAAACTGTTTCTGAGGCCAAGCACTTACTGTGACTGTCAGCCTGGAAACTACATGAGTTTTAATACTACCCACAGCAATTTTGCTAATGTAAGTAATCCTATTCATCTAACTACAACTATGTTTCTTGTGTCACAAATTACTTTGCCAACCTGGTTTGTGAAGACTCTATCAAGCTGTATCATACTTAAAGCACTTGCACCACACCAGTTAATATATTACTGATATCCTCCCTTCCTCACAAACTTCATAAATAAAATAATAGCACTGTTACGAATGAAAGTAAGTCATCACCTGTTCTTTCCCCTCCATTTTGCCTGGCATTGGAGGTGGCAAAGAAACAGAAATCAGTCTGCGACCAGAAAGGCATGCTCCTGAATCAGGACTCTGCGAACACAACTGATAATGCTGAACAAACATTTTCATGCAGGAGTTCAGCACAGTTTAACAGAAAGGATCTTTGACAGCACTTAGGCCATAAATGGACCAAAAACGAAGGTACAATCCTCCACCTAATGAGCAGTGTGACTTAACTTCTTCCTAGACTACGAAAAAGCACCAGATTCGCAATCTGTTAAATAACTCTTAAAGAGAGCTTACTGCACATTCACAGCAGGTAAAAGACAACTCTGAGCTGAAGAGAAACTTCCGTTACCCACACTGAGTCAGTACTTAAACAGCAACTATTAGTGTTTAAAAGAATGACAAGGTGCCTATGTAGAGCATACAGCCTGAGTTGTAACAGCTATAAAAGAAGAGAGTGCGTTAATTGTACATGCAGATGGCTCTATTTCATAGAAACTTACCAGTAATGGCAAACAATGGTTGATTTCAAAGCCACTACAGTGTTTCTGAATTACCAAAATTAAAGAGATGCTGATTGTGAAGTACATTCCAAAAACACAATATGTTAGTCTAAAATGGGGTTCTGCATGAAGAGAAGATGCCACTTCAGAGACTTCATGTAAAAAAAAAGAAAAAAAAAGAAAAAAATCCACATTCTTTCAAGAAGGGAAATGTCACCCCTCTGCAGGAAGAAACCCTGTAATCAGCAATAAAATCCAGCCTAAGACATCAGATCTACATTCATTAGAATCACGGGATAATTTAGGTTGGACAGGACCTCTGGAGGACACCTGGGACAACCCATGCCCACACCAGAGCCAGCTTAGATCAGGCTGCTCTGGCCAGGTACTGCTGAGTTTTGAGCATCTCCAGAGATGGAATCTCCACAGCCTTTCTGAGCAACCTGTTTCCCTGCTTGACCCCTGTCATGGTCATGGAAATCTCATATTAATATTTAATTGGGATTTCCCTTATTGCAACTTGTGCCAATTAGCTCCTGTCTTACCAATGGCACAGTAGCCCAACATACGTAAAACGAATCTCAGCAGCAGAGCAGTGAGAGACCCTGAGGAGGAAGATAAGGGATTATGGTTTTTCTTTTCAGGCAGAATTGTTTTGCCTACTCCTGAAATGATTTTCCTACCCATATTAACTATCTTAGAGCAAGAGACATTTCTCCATTTTATTAGACAGCTGTGCCTCCCAGAATTTGACTGAATGTTTATAGGTCTAAAAGTATGGAATCACTGAGGTCAGTGATTCCAGCCTACAACAATGAGGGTAGAATCACTGAAAAGCTGAAGTGTTGAACCAAAACAGTAGATTTCCCAAAACAGAACGTGAGTAACGCTGGGGATCTGTGAGGATCAGTGTCCCACATGAAAGCTGTGCATTTTCAGATAATATAATTTTCCCAGGACCCTCCTCAAAACAAGCAAAATTGGGTACTGGCCAAACAGCATATGAACTGGCTGCACATCCAGGAACTAGACATGCACACTGGGGCTGCATGCTATGGAGAAAGCTGAAAACTAGCGTACAGACTCTAGTCTACAAGGGCTACGCATCCCTGTAACTCCAGCAAGACAGGAGCCAGGAGCCGTGGAAGCTAGCATCATGCCATGTAAGAATTCACATGTGCTAAGACTCCAAAATAACCTCCTGGAATTGACAGTAGAGGCACAAGCAAGCAGAAGAAAAGTCTGTAAAAAGAGAGAGAGAAAGGAGACTTCACTGAATGACCAGACAGAAGAAGGTTCTCAAGACTGGGACTCATCTCCCCTGCTACTCCTCAGGGAGTAGGGCAAGACAAAGCTCCTGCGAGGGGCCAGGAAATGCCAGCCTCAAGGAGCTCTGAGCCATTAAAGTGACACAAGACTCAAGAGCGGCTGAGAGAAGGCAAATGGAAGTGTTATGGGAAAGCAGTGCCACTGCATCTCAGGCTGCTAGGATCAGGCAGGGAAAAAAAAAAATGGTGCTTTTGGTCCAGCCTTTCTTGGTCCCAACATCTTTTCATGCTACTTCCACTCCCCTTTGGCTCCTTCATATCTTCTGTCATCTTGTTCCAGGTACAGGAAAGAAAAATAAAGGGGAGGCCAAGCATAGCAGGTGAACTGAGGTGTTTGCTGTGTGATGGCCCCCCCCCC
>VXAL01011425.1:3111-15717 GCA_013399475.1 Chauna torquata | reverse complement strand
CCCCCCCCCCCTTTTTTTTTTTTAAAAGCATCAGCACGCCCTCAGGAAGCTGAAGTACAGTCCACTGACTGTTAGAAGTTGCCTCCTGCTTCCTGAATGATAGAAGCAGAGCAATGACAGTTCAAGGCTGTTACTGGATACAATGGGAGGATGAAGATGTAGGACAATATTAACCAGCTGCTATTGCTAAAAATTTGTTGGCTCTTAACACACGGAGGAACCAGATCCAGTGAGTAAGATGAGCTTTTTTTTTTTCTACAGCTACTCTTCTCACTACAGTTTGAAGGAAGACTAGCCTTCTGATATACTTCTGACCTATTTTTAATTAATTGTCATTGCATCCTGTAACTGGAAATGTGATTGTACATGAACGACCAATTCATGAAAGCTATACTAGTTAATGAGAGTTCCAACTGCTACCCAGACAGGACTCTGCAGTCAAATTAATTGCTGGAATAAGCAGTGTTAAATGCAGAGGAAAAAATAATTAACAGTTATCCAAACCAAAGATATATATATTCATTGCCGCATGCCAGAAAATTCAAGTATGATTGTGGCTGTAAAGTTTGCAGTTCTGTTGCAGAATGTTAAAAAGTGTACTCATGATCTTGAAATACTGCGTCTTTTCAGATAAATAGATGGAACTACTGCCCATATTAAGATATGCTATAACTATCATTACAGAAAGGGATGTAATGAAAGCAATGACTTATCAAGGTGAATTACAATAACTTTGTAACTGGAAAAAATCCTCACAAAACCACCCACTTTTCTGATTGTCTAAAACAGACCACGGGGATCTCACTTTATAGCTGGGTTTGACTAACATGCAGTCGTCTCCACAGCAAGCATAAATCTTCAGTAAATTTCCCCTTAAAACCAAATCAAAATTAGTTAGTCTGCTCCAATTTCATTTACATTTTAAAGATTTTTTTTAAAGATAATTGCAAATGACCTACCTATAATAAAAACACAGCCAAAGCAGTGCTCATCAAATAAAGAAGAAAAATTAAATATAGTGACTATAAGACTACTAAATTCTGTAAAATCTGAAGCAAACAAATGTGCAGACAAAAAGATCCAACTGCGTAAATGAATCGGGGTCTTAACATTTACTTGTAGGCAACTCACAGCCTTTATTTGTGGAGGAGCACACCCTCCCGAGCTTTACAGAGCAGATGAGAAACTGTCAGGATGTTGTTCCTGCACATAAGGAGATCATGGTGAGAAAAGAAGGGCAGCTAAGGGACCCTTGTCACACAGCCCTGCCCTGAAGGAACAAGCCATATTCCCCAGACAGCCCAGCGTGTGCTGTGCAGCAGCCAGGTGCATCAGTGCCGAGCTGCTGCTTCTGTAAATACCTGCAATTACCTTTGAGGCCAGAAGGGCCCATACCCAGCGGAAAGCATGTTTTGTGCTGAAAGCCTAGGGGATAGTTGGCTCAAGCAGGCAAAAGGGCAGCTGGTGAAAAAGCATTAGTGGCATGCTAACTAGGCAAGCGGGAGAGGGGAGTGACAGTGGCCAATTCCACCTTGGCAATCTGCAACATCTAAGGGAATGCGCTGAATGGCAGTAAACTACTGTGTTGCTGGATAGTCTATATGGTCCAACCACTTAAAGCTCCACGACAGACTTCCCACCCAGACAATACTGCTTTGATTTTACTCCTTCTATTTCTCTTAAATTAAAGAGACCAACATTGTGAATCTCACCTAAGAGCGATGTGAGCAGCATCAGCAATGTGTCAGTATCTTCTCCAAAGCATGAGGCCGCACTTGTGATGTTTTCACTGTAGTTCCACAGGGTTTTGCATATCAAACAAGCCAGCTGCCAGTCTGATGGCCCAAAGTCTTGTAAACAGTCAACTAACCTGTCAGTATCAAACAAAACCAGTGGTTTTCTCCATGTAGTTTTCTCCTGAGATCTGCAAAATCCAGGCAGTCTAGAAATGCGTGCAGATTCCATGAAAGGTTGCAGGAAAATTCTACACTAATAAACATAAGATGCTACTCTCTTCTTTTTCACTTAGTCTAGGTCCCTAAGGATGTGATCGTGCCTTTTGCTTATATGCATGTCCATACGCCTGTCTGCCTCTGTCCATCCCCAGTAACTTTTTAACCCAACTGACCAATTTCAATCACATACGGTCACAAACTCAACCAACTCAAAGACGCTGAATTCCAACAAATTTCATGGCCATCTGTGACTGTCCCAAATCTGTAGCTACCACTAGATCAGGTTTGCAATGCGAGCAAACCTGATCAGGCATCAAAAATTCACCTGGGAAAGATGATACAAATGCAGAAAAAGTTTCAGTCAGAGCTTCCAGCTTATTACACATCAGAGGATATAAACAAGCAATATTCAAAATAATTTGCTATTTCCATGACTCACAAAATTATGTCTTGGGTTCAGTGGAGTCTGACAATTTTGCAGATTTTGTACCTTCTTGTATTTCCTCAGTCTGCATTCCCAACAGACTTCTCTCAGAAATGCCAGTTTTATTAAGGACCATCAGGTTCTTAGCCTTTCTCCCAGTCTCACCTCTTTGCAGATATCAAAGGCAAGCTAGATCACAAGCAGCACTCTGAAATTAAGCTATAACTTTTCTGCTTGTTTCAGTTTACATACAGTACTTATCCAGAGTTCCCATTACCAAACAGCATTGTTCACAAGTCCTGGGGCAACAGAAGTAAACACTCTCTTTCACCTGCTGTCCCTAGAGATCTCTCTAATAGTAATCCTTCACTGCTGTTCTCTTCCTCAACCCTATGACACCCTCTTTCCCTCACTTCCTTGCTTCATTGTGAGATTTATAGTCTGGTGATTAGTAAAGGAACCACAGGGTATCTGTCATATTCAGGTATGGCTGAAAACACCAGTAACTGAAAAGCAACCAAAACAAAGTTTGCTTTTTATCCCCTCTCTGAGGGCACTCATTGCAGAAGACTGGCAGGCATCTGATGAAAAAACAAAAGATCTTGCTCTAATTTTTCTAAGTCTACCTCTCTGGTGAGACTAATTCCTTGTTTTATTAGGACTACTACATATTGGTACAATAACCTCATTTCCAAAAATCCACAGAGCTAATTTTTTTAAGGAGGTCACCCTGACTGTGTAATCACTTGCATGTTCCCTAGATTTATTTCATATCGTTAGTTTTTCCTTCCTGCTTCACAAATTTTCAAGCACAGTATGGGCATTTCCATATTCTATATAATTCTATATAATAGAAATTCTATTGTTCTATTCTATATAATATTCTATGTAACAGATATTTCTCACGTTTATCCTTCAATTAACCTGTAATTTATTTTTATTCCTGTTTTTCAGCTTTCAAATTTTGAAAGGTAACCAGAACATGGGAAGGAAAGATAAGCAGACAAAAAGTCTTGTTTACACTGTATAAAATAAGTAATTATATGATGTATGAACAGGAAAGCATTTCAAAGTTTGGCATATTGTTACATAAACGTGGGTTGTATCAACTGCTTTACAAGCGTAAGAACAAGATCTTTCATGTTGCTCCAATTAAGCTGGATCCGCTATTATCTGAACATCAAAGCCACAAGTGTTGCATCCACAGTGGTTTTTCAAGATCTAATACCACTTACAATAAAAGTGCCTTAAAGTTGAACTCTCAGAGAAAGGAGACACAGGAGCTTTTTGTACTGAGCACAGGCAGATCAGATTGTTCTCCCTGCAGTACTAGGTAGTTACCAAAATCGCAAGAGACCATGTGGGGTATCCTAGTTACTTCACATTTAAAACACATACACATTAAAGGTGTCTATTAATTGTACATTTAACCCACATAGGATCCAGTTAAGTCAGGCATAAGCAGCTACTGCAAAGCCATGCCTTAGTTACTGTGTTGTGCTCTCCCTACCTGTATGTATCAGGAGGGTCTCTGGCATATCATTCTGTGATTCTTGGTACTGCAGTAGGCTAAACCACTTCAACGTTTTTGCGAAAAAAATACGGAAGAATATGAAAGACTCTTTCTTGAAGACTATTAGATTCTGAATATTAAGTATACATCCTTACAATTTACTGGCCCCAGTGAAAAAGAATCTGATTGAAACTCTTTGGCCAAACTAATGGAACATGTCTTTTTGTAAACATAATCAGGAACTTACTTCGCAATTCCTCCTTCTTCCATCAGAAGTGCTCGTTTGTCCTTATCTACTGTGAGATTGAGCAGAACTCCACAGGCAGAAAAGCAGACATCTTGATTCTTGGCATCAAGTAAAGCAATCACAAACTTGTATACTGGATTGTAAAGAAGGAAACAATATTACTGAGTAGATCAATTTATCATGCAAGTGGCATTACAACACATTTCCTAAACATGTACACTCAGCAGTCAAATGCAGGGATACCCTACCCCAGAACGTAACCTTGTAGCACACCAGTGTGAAGTTTCTAGATTAGGCATATGAGACAGAATAACAGCCATTACTACATCACACTGAACACCAGTTTCTTCAACCCAACACCTACAAAATTCTACATCAAAGAAATGTGAAAATCCAGTCTGAAGAGGTTAAGTTGACCAAACTGGATTATAGGTTACTTCTTATAAGCATCACCCTCCTTTCAATCACACAGTCAGCATAAACTGCTAGGATTTAGCATTTGGCACTCACAGAGGGAAGTTCTTACTTCCATGAGAGGCAGGGCTGCCTTAGACTGCATCAAGTCCAGCTGGGACTGCTGCAGCCTGGGGCTCCTGCAGGAAACAGGCAAGAAGCAGATGCTGGGCATGCAGCATCTCGCAGCACTTGCTGACTCTGAACTCAGTAGGCGGTGGAAGGCAACCCCAGCGAGGGAGTCAGTCCTGCCTAGTGGAGAGGTAGCCTCCCAGCTCCTCCTGAACTCTGCGTGCTGACACCACAGTCTCTCTGAGGTGGAAAATTCAGTCCTTTGACTGAGACAGCTCATTAGCAAGCAGCTACTAAGTGTCAGTTCTTCTTCTGCAGATACCTTCTCCACAAGCCTTGGTATGTTCACCCTTGAAAGAAAGGGTTGTATATTCTGGCATATCACCTCACTTTTAGCACTGACAGGTAGACAGAAAAAAAAATTGCAGTGAACTGGTGTTTAATTAAACTTATGACACACCTTCTCTGGGTAGCAAGGAGTTGCCACTGTTCCCAAAGCTCTTCATGCACCAAAAGCAAAAGGACTTGAGAAGACTTGTATCCTACTTCACCCAGAGGCAAACAGGTCTCTTTGTTGAGGCATCTTAAGTTCATATTACAAAGCACTAATAAGCTGTCAAATGTGCGAATCAAAAACTTGTGATTATGAACCTAAATGAGAATTAAGTTGGATTTTCATTTTATATTAAATCACTACATACCTGTAGGACTTGAGGAAATGAAGGGAAATTCAAAATTATAATCTTTAGGAAAAACAGGCTTTTTTTTTTTTCTGGTAGTATTTACCTTTTGAAGGTACACCATGGCACATTTTTCCTACTCCAGTATGTCCATTTTAATGAAACGGAAATAAAATGTTGTTTACAATGACTACTGCTGGATTCTAAGATCAGCATAATTTGCTAAACATCAGATGAGATTACTTCTACTCTTTAACTCAGATAGCTCATTAGAAACTTTTCCTTTTTAGAACTACGGACATTTAAAAACAGGACTCCTACAAATGCAAAACTCACTCTTTTTCTGTACGATGAAGTCACAGATCTCATGATACCGGGAAAGATTGCCAAAAACTCTTACAGCCTCCACAACTCCATCCATATTGTTGCTCATTAACAGCTTTAGAAGCACTATTGGTTTGCAAAGAAATGAAATAAAAACAATTACTTGTATATCACAAACGTGCTTGGCTTTTTATCAATAAATATCAGAAAGCAAGCAGCAACAGCAATAAATGTAATACATGGGAACATTAACTGTCTGGTTGCACTGAAGGGGATGAGCAGATGGTAGAACAAGAGCTAAATTGTGTAGGGCTTTGAAGATGAGACAAAGAACTCCAATATGGGGCTAAATGCAAAGGAACAGACGAGGAGTTATGAAGACAGCCTAAGCACAGTAAAAACAGGCTGAACCAGTTTTGCTATACAGTTTTGAGCGGGCTTACGTGAAAATCCAGGAAGACAGAAGAAAAAATGTAATATTTAAGAGAATTGATTTAGATCCTGAACAGATGGTCTTACGGTGGGATGTCTCTTTAAACTAAAATTATTTTCTGACATTAGCTCTATTTTCTCTCAGTGCTTCTACAACAAGCAAATACACTTTCTCTGAACAGCTACTTAATATTGCCCCTGGTACAAAGCATTTACTTGCTTGCTACTTTCCTGCTTAACAGTTTCACATATGATTATCATGCATCTTCAGCAGACAGAATGAGGCCTTCAGCATTTCCTAGGAAGAGTTACCATCATGTAGGTTTTCGGAGGATGGCAAAGGAGCGATGTTACAGAAATCACATTTATCAGTCTTCTGTGAGGAAGAAGTGAATCACTGAAATCAGTGTATCATATAAAGGACTCAAATCTGTGAACCCTTAACCCTTCCACCACAGAAAAGTGAGAGAAACAAAAGGACAGAAGAGGTTGGCTTCATTCTCATTACTTCCTTCTTTGAACGTTGTAATACTGAACATGCCTTGACCTTGTCTTAAAGAGACAACAGAAATGATAGTTTTTTGTCTTTGGGATCCACCCACTTGAATCTCAAACAGCAAATATTCTTAAAATGTCTCCTGAAGGAAGTGTGCTCATCTTCTGTCAAAAGGGTTCCTCTCTCCTTATTTCAGAGGGAGGAAAGGTGATGGGACCAATTCCATGCACTAACAATAAAAATGGGAGAGGGAGAACGAATGGGACTGAAAGAGAAGACATTTGGTTCCGCATTTCTCCGACTAGCACTAAGAGACAGCTGCCTTATAGGGGATAAAATGACTCATGACAGAACACTAGAACTGTTACCTAGATAGGAAACGATATCTAGCAGTCAGGGCACTAGGTTAAGAGCCATAATATTTTTTCCTAATCCTCATTCTGCCTGTTGTGCAAACTTCAGCCTCTGTCTCTCTCCCATATCTTGTCTATTTAGAGAGTAAGATTTGCAAGATAGAGACTTGTTGTATAACAATAGCCTTTTGTATAACATTAACACCATGAGTCCCAGAACTCAGATGCAGTTCCTACACATCACTGAAATATGACTGTTGTCCATACTGACAAAGGGGAGAGAATCACACAACTCCTGTAATGACAACAGATTTATAATTCAGAAACACACCAGTTTCAGAGACAAAATTTTGCAGGTCTAGAAGGTATTAAGATGAAAACCTTCTTACCATACTCTGATTAGAAGTAAACAGCAACGTGATTATTTTTGTTCAGGCATATGGATTTTGAACAAGTCTAGCAAAAATTGATAAACAGAAAACAACACAACAAATTCATTTGAGGAAGAAAAGAAGGGTTTTTGTCAACAAACTAAATATTTTCACAGAAGTCATAATTATGTTCCAAAAGAATGTGAAATCACTATGGGAGTAATTTAGCCCTATGACCTTTATTTTCCTGCAGTATAACGCCACAAAACACTGTCAGTGTCTTTATTTTCTGTGGTGTCAAAATATAGCATGCTGCATAACTTCCGCTTTCAGAAGGTACTAGTTTAAAAGTCCTTACTTTCAGCTATGTGTAGCTTCTTGTCTTGAACAGCAGAACCCTTCACTTTGTAGAAGGATAAATTGTTGATTGTTGTTGCAGCATTGATGACCAACTCCTCACAGATGTCAATTGACTTATATTCTGATGTTAAAATAAAAAAGCATATGTATAAACACACACACAAGAAACTTAAAAATATATTATAGCTCAGAAGCAAACTGAATCATAGTTAACATGGCCACTATTATAGACAACTACTTTATTTTTCAGTAAAATGGCAGAGGCTAAGAGGAACAGCTGACGCAGAAGTAGCAATACAAAGTCATGCTTTCTGACTCTTCATCTACAGAAATCATGGTGACTAAGGTAACGTGTAAAATCTAGTTAAAACATTTTACAGACCCTATTTACTAGGATCTGTGAAAGATGGGACTGAGGAGAATTTGCATGCAGAAACAGGCCTGTATGACAGTTATCAGACTGCTGACACAGAGAAATACCAAAGACTATTACACTGAGATGAGATGTGAGCTACTTTGACACATTGAAAAAAAGTTTTAACAATATCTAAAACATTCTCTATCTTAAAAAGTTACTGACAATGTCACCTATGTAAAATTTCCTCTTATGCTAGTAAGTCTGAAAATTGTGTATACTGATTTTTCTGAGGTTTCTGCCCTCAGAAACCAAGGGTGAAGGAAATAAAATTTTGTGGTAAACTAAACAATATGGTGCTCAGGAAAAGGGGAGGGGGTCAGAGAGAAGCTTTAAGGCTCAAAAAAAAGTGCTTATACAAGGATTAAGATAGTTCCAACTCTGGAAGCTCCCACAGAGCTTAAGAAAGAATGGATGAACTTGTGAGTCTGCCCTTCTCTAATCCCACATGGCTGGTGTGTAAGACTGGTAAACTAGCATATAAACAGGCTGACTGTCTTTATGCAATATTTAATGTTCTCATCACACACTAAAATACATTGAGATCTTTGAAATTTAGCTTGTTGCTGCTGAACTCTATTACTAGGAGAACAGTCTGCACGGTCCTAGCCTATGTTAGACGTACAAAGCAATTAGTAAGTGGTAAAGAAACTGCAGTCCTAAGGCTCAGTTTAGAGGGGAAGGGACACTACCTTCCCCCTGAAAGAGATTAAGGTTGGAAATCCGAAAAAGATGGAAACAAGAAGAGAGGAAGTTTTTGGAGATGGCTAAAAGTCACGGGTATAGGAAAAAAGAATACTCAATTGAACAACAGTCACAAAGTTGTAAACCTTATAAATAAATAAAATAAAATAAAACAGTGAGTCCTTTTATACATGAATTCTCACAGTGAGATGTACTTAAAATAACATTCTAGATTGCTTATCTCTAATGATCAAGCCTGCAAATTTTACCACTGAATGAAACAATTCTACAACCTCTTTCCACAGACACTGAAAAGTCCATGCTTCTACTCTCTCAAGCAGCATTTTACATAATACAGTTTATGAATACCAGCAATTGACTTTTTTATGTTAGCAACAGAATCAATTTAGGTATGGCTCAACTTAGATAAAAAGCTCAAGTAGAAAAATCCTGAACTGTCCTTACAGACTGAACAAAGACAGCACGCATAACATAGATGTTATTACCTAGCACTGTAACGAGTAATTCTACAATACGATGGGCAGCTGCCAGAGCTGCTCCTACACTGGGATGAATGGAGAGATTGGCCAGCACTCTTATCAGTTTTATCAGAATATCTTCTGCTTCTGAAGGATGCTTTGGGTTTTTTTTTCCTTCCCTTCCTCTTTCACAGTACCATTTCTCTGCATTCAAATCAAGTTCATGGTAAGTTTGGAATAATGATATCAAGGTGTTAACACTTCCTTTTTCTTTAAAAAATTGCTCACGGGCCTGGTTATTTTTTGCTGTTAAATTTCCAAGAATGAAGATGATACGGATAACCAAATCCTGCAACAAAATAAATAAACCATATTACTTGAAAAAATCAGAAGTATTAGCTGCTTCCACAGTTCAGTTAATAGCAGGTCCAGAATAACTGAAAGAATGCCAAATAAAGCAACCAGAAATAATTTTTTATGTTACTATTTTTCATAACCCAGTTTACAGAAGAAATTACAAACATCTGACAGATCTAGTACAGTGCTGGGGTTACTAATTACTAATGGGATATGCTTAGTATAGGTAATCTATTTTTATCAAGCCCACATCTCTTTATATACCAGAATAATCATATGAGCCAGACCTTACTAATCTTACAAGTAAGCAAATGTTAGTTGTATGGCTGAAGACAACCACCTTCTCTTCTTTTCTAGGCCTGTTACCAATTGTAGAGATTATACTACTTTACCTTGCTTTGTTATTGTTAAATCCGTATCTTTTCCTTGTTAACTCCAATTGCTTATAGATTGCTGAATTATTTGCTCCAGATTTTCTTCAGAAATTTGACTGTTCTATTTTTCCCCAATTCCCCCTCTTTCTCCTTTTCCAGAGAGGTGCCCTACATCCTTGCCATCCTACATAACTTCTCAAGAATTCCAGAGACATTATGCCCCTCTGCACTTTAATAAGCACCAAAGGGTAAATTTCATCAGGCCTAGCTGGTTTGAAGACACTTAAATATACTCTAGCTCATTTTTCAGTGATAAAAGAACTCAGGCTGGAATAGAGATTAATAATTTCATCATATTTTGACCTTTCAGAAAAAGAAACAAAAAAAAGGCATTCCACACTTCACTATTCAGTGTCATGTCAGTAATTTTCATCTCATCTTCTGAACACAGCAGCAATTACTTCCTTATTTTCCTGCAATTAATGTGCTATAGAAAGTTTTTGTTTCTTTTTATGTCCCCTTCTAGTTGCATCTCATTTTGTGCTGGTTTTTTTTCTGATTTTGATTTTAAATGTTCTTGCTACCCTCTTATTCTTATAATTGCTAAATGAGACCTACTTTCTGTTTTTATACAGTATCTCAAGATCTCATGATTTAACCAAATTGCTCTCTTAAAGCACTTCCTACCCCTGCCCATCAGTGGGATATTGAATTACTTCTCTTTTGGCTTTGTTTCAGACAGACAGAGCTGTAGCTCTTTTTTGGCAAGACTAGTAGATCTTAATTCAATGGCATTCAACACCACCCCCACCTTTTTCTTACCCACCTGTACAGGAGAAGAAAAAACATTCTGAAACTCTGAACCAATCCATGTACAAAGAAAAACATATTCTGTCAATTGCATCAAAATCTACTCATTTTCAAAATGTCCATAGCTGTATCTTAACAGCACAGTTAAAGGAACAGCATTTCTTCAAGTCCAGCACAGCCACCTGCCCTTAGCTGCTAGGCTGCTGTACTTGCATTAACCCAGCATCCTAGTGTATTTCTTCAAATGAAATAGTTATATTCACAGGTATTCTAATCCTCCATGGTATTAATAACTTAAGTTAACCTGACACAGTCCAACTTGAAGCGTATATAGCGATACTGAAGGAAAAAAGATGTGTTAGCAGCAAATCCTTTTTTCACACATGCCCTCATCAGTAAGTTTCAGGCCTTAAGCCTCTGCCACAAGACATTGGCACTAACATCCACTTAAGGTCAAGAAGATGAACGCTATCACTGAATTTGAGAAGCAGGCAGTCTCCTAAGGGAGGGCCAGGATCTCTCCTCTGTATATTCAATACGATTGCTCTGTAGGACCCATTTCCTCTTTTTTTTTTTTTAATAAACTAGGCATCATATTTTTGTAGCATCTAAATGTCATCAAGACAAAAATTTTCTGAACATTCTTACTGACTAACCACTAAGAGCTTTCACCTTTGCTGGCACAATCCCCAATTCACAAAGGCTGTAAGAATTTGAAACAAACAACTGATGAATCAGAAGAGAGAACTGAAAAAAGCAGGCAGTCTAGTCTGACTCGTTTATATTGACTTGCTAATTTTGGTCAAAACAATATCAGCCCAGCAACGGCTCTACCCAATCAGCAAACAGACAAACAGGTACAGTACAGCAATCAAGTGGTATTTTGAGAAGTGTGATCTCAACTGTGCTTTCCACCTACAAGCCAGCAAAACAAACTTCTAAAATACGACTTCTTTCTAGCCAGGCACATCCGGTTTTAATAGCATATTACAAAGTTTTCTTATCTTCTGGTGACAATTTAACTAGCAGAGTCAAAGAGAAAAGCATGTACAACTTCTCCCAGGTAATATAATGCTCTAAGGTTGATATTATTTTTGGCCTTTTTTTTTTTTTTCCAAATGCCCTTGGTGTAAGCACTGCAAAAGTAACAAGCACCAGCTTAGAATCATTCTGTAAAGAAATACATGTAAAGATGAATGGCATTTTGAAATTGATTACAAGACTAAACCTGTACAAAGCCCATGGGCCTTTTTGTACATGGTAAAAAAAAAAATCAGTATAATAAATGCGATTACTATGCATCTCCAAATGTTTGGAGTATTAACTGTATATGGAATTTCAGACCCTCTTAGACATTTACAGAAAAATTACATACTAGTCATTTATTAGTTTCATTTATATAATATGTAGGTTTTAATATGTATGGCACTAAAGGCAAATTAGATTATAGATAGGAATTATACTTAGTTGTTTAATCTTTTTATACAGAGGCATTCATGTGAGACACACTGTCCACAGAGTGCACCCAAACCTGATGGGAAGAGTATACATGAGACCACACAGCTTCACTTGTAAAAACAACTTTGAAGAAACACGTCAAGGAAAGCTCCAGGAGAAACGATTTTTTTCCTTTTCTTCTAATCTGTCAAGAATCTGCAATATTTTAAAGGCACCACATACACCACCATCTAACTCTTAGTTTTCTGACAACTGGAGCCACATACATTTTATCACTGGTATGAAACATTTCTTTGGTTCTCTAACTCTAAAAACCTATTCCTTGCACTGTTCTAGTAGCAAAGGTACT
>VXAL01011424.1:200407-216899 GCA_013399475.1 Chauna torquata | reverse complement strand
TTTTTTTTTTTTTAGTATACTGTAGTGATGCTTGTATTGGGCTTGTGTGGCAAGGTTCTGGTAGCGGGTAGGCTACAGGGGTGGCCTCCACGAGAGGAGCCCAGAAGCCATCCCATGTTAGATAAAAGCCAGTTCCAGGTGGCTCCAAAAGGAACCTGCCCTGTGGTACAGACCCATAATGGAACAGTTCTTGAAGAAATGCAGCCTGTGGGAAGCCCACACAGGATCTGTTTGGGAAGGATGGCCTTCCTGTGGGAGGGACCCCACACTGGAGCATGGGCAGAGTGAATACGAAGGAGCAGCAGAGACGAAGCGATATGGACTGACCGCAGCCCCCATTCCCCTTTCCCCTGCACCGTTTGGGTGGAGGAGGTAGAAGAGGGTGGATGGGAGAGAAGATGTTTTAGTTTTCTTTTAGTTCTCACTGCTCTAGACTGTTATCAATAGGCAATAAATTACATTAATTTCTCTTATGCTGAGTCTATTTTGCCCATGATTTTAATTGATAAGTGATCTCCCTGTCCTAATCTCAACCCATGAGCCTTTTTTTTCATCATATTTTCTCTCCCTGTTTTGAGGAGGGGGAGTGAGAAAGTGGCATGGTGGAGCTTATTTGCCCATCAGTGTGAAACCACCACAGTGCTTTTCTATTAGCTTAATTTCCCTGAAGTCATAGAAAAATTGTGCATTATTTTCACAATTGCATAAGTTATTGGCAAGAAAAATACATAATGCTGGGAAAATATACATTTTCTGTGACTTGCTTACAGTAAATGTAGAAGCAAACACTTTATGTTGCATCAGCCAAAGAATATAGTTTTCAAGGATGTTTTCTTCAAAAGATGAAGTCAGAGAGTTGGGGTCTATTTCAGGTATTACAAACTGACTTCATACAAAGGTAAATGAATTATTAAATTCAGGTTATTACTAAAAAATCTGGTGTGGTGCATCAGAAACTTTTATATCTTTTAAACAGAAATAAGGCCATCTAGGTGACCATAACTTCGGAGGACCCATCTCTCCACCACTGGTATCATGGAGGCTAGTAACATAAGACTCTTAGCTTTGATTCTTCACATGAGATCACTAAATGAGATTGTGAAAATACACTCACACATCTCATACAGTCTTTTATAGTAAAGGAGACTAATTTACTGTTTAAATTTGAATTTAAATTACAATTTTGCAAAACCTTAAATAATAACTGTGTATTTAAAATCTTACTGAAAATATTTCTGTTTACAGAAGAGCAATGTTTATAACATGTATAATAATTGAGAATTAGAAGGATGTGAATGTGAAGGATTTTTTATTTACTTTTGAGAACAGGAATGGAGAGAACTAATGGTCATCCCTAAGAAGGATGAAAGTAAACAGAACCATTGCATACGAAAGGAATTAAAAACAAACAAACAAAAAAAATCTTAGGAACACAAGCAAAGATTATCAAGCAAGCTTTTTGGTAGCAAAACTGGTAGCATCCTTTTAATGATTCTTTTGGCTTTCTTTGCTGGAAAAACTTGCAGACATATTAAGACCAGTTAGAAAAATCCCAGATGTGTATTTCCACTTGATTTCTCAGGCAAGTACACTGCCAAGGAGAAAAAAAAAAAAAAAAAGATGTGCATTTCTGCTTCATTTCTCAGGCGTATACCTAGCAAGAAACCAAATCTGCAAAAATTCAGTTGTTCAATGGTGAACAGACGTTGAAGGTGTGAAAAAATAAATTGGCCTCTTGTCCTATAAACTAAAGTACAGAAGGCTATATTTCTTTGCATGTTCATGGAACAGCTATTATGTGTTTCTGTCTCCATCCAAATACAAATACAGCCAAAACCTGCAAAGATTTTGAGGAAAACTAAGTAACAGATCTCACTGAAGCAAAGAAAATCTCAAGTCCATACAAGGATTTTTATTAAAGAAGATAACAGCCAGAATTTATTTCATTAAGAAATAATGAATAAAACTGAACTCAGAAAGGATGGATTTTAAGCATAAGCAAATATAAGAGGAAAAGAAATAGGATTTTTCTTTTTTACATCTCTTATTTCAAGGGTGTCTTCCTTAATAAAAAATTTAATATGCATTTAAAATTACTTTTAGAACATAGCACTTTCTGAAGTAACGGTGACATCTTTACATCAAAGGCAAAAGAAGATGTGTATTAATTTGGTTTCCAGGGAGATGGTACATTTCTTCATACAGGCATATCATGTGCAGAGGAAGCCAACAGGTGGAGAGAGCGAAGCAGAGCCTTAAAGGATCATCCTAGCTATATCGGCAGCTGTCAGGTAATTTCATGGGCCTGAATCATCTCCAGGAGGCATACTTAGAGAAGTGACACTCTGTGCATTGAACTCCCTCTGCAGCATCCCTGGCCAGCACCAAGGGCTCAGCTGATTTCTCAGGTCACCCGATAACCCGTATTCCAAAGCAGCAACCCGAAGTCCACACTGCCCTGGGCTCTGTGTAGCATGGTTCATTGAAGCTGACCCATCTCTGAAATAATCAACTGTTCCTGTTTTACTGTGTAGCTAAAAGGAGCAGTGGCAAAGAAATAGTTGAGCAACATAGGGTTTTTTTGGTTGCTTTTTTTCTGTGTTTATTTTTTTTTTCCTCCTCAAATATCAATTCCTCAAAGCACTAATGAGAACAGTGTCTGCTGTTAATCATGATAGTCTAGGGAAGAATATCCTCAGTGTGTTTCCATTCATTTATCTGACAATGAGAGAATAATCCAGCCCCAGAAGTCATCTCTGACCATTCAGAAGCCAGGGTGGTGTTTAGAAGCTGATTAGATAATAAAGATAATTACAGAAAAATACCCATATGGCCATTATTATATCAATTTTGCTGCTAGTAATTATGGTAACTACTGCAACAAACCTACCTTATGTAGTCATACAAACTAATTAAAATGTAATTTCCACATCTGCAAATGTTTTTGCCATTGGCTAAATTTGAATGGAGTTTCTGAGTGTACTACAAGGAGTCCTACAGCTTGGAGAAGTCACTGTTTTAACACCTGGGTTGTGCTTCAGGCTCTTCTACCAGCTCTGTATGCCTTTCAGCAAGTAACCACCACTGTGCCTGTATACCCATCTGGAAGAAAAACATGCTGTATTCCATATTTGTAAGAGAAGAAGACAAGTGGCTGAAGCTTAACTAGTCATATTTTCAAATATCAGTGTTTCAAATTCAGGGGCTTAAAACATTAAGGGACCCTGTTCTCAGTTACTCATAGATAATCTTTATTTATTCTAAGTGCCAGGAAACTCAGTTTTGAGGAGTATTTATTCATTGGCTAGGGATTAGCTGGAGCTTGGCATTGATTCTGGAAGATCTGCACCCCAGAACAAACCAGGCACAGAGCAGTAGGCCAGCATAAACACTACCACTGTGGTCAGGACCAAAAACTGGACAGAGAGATCCAGGCTTTGAGATTTCTAATGTCAATCAATAATTTACAGGGTTCAAAGTGCACATACTACAAACTCAGCAGCAGCCAGAATGAAAGACTGATATCTTTCAGACCAAAATTAGAGTTAATACAGTCAAGTCAATGAAGCCAGGACCCTGAATAACCAAGATCCACGGTAAATATATATAGCCAATGAAATTAGTACTTCTGTTTTTATTTTTATTTTTTATTTTTACAGAGGCTAACAGGATTAAAGGCCTGTTATGCCATCCTGAAAGAGGATGAATAAGGAGGGAGACAGAAACAGAACAAAATTTTGTGTTTGGATTCCTGAAACTGATAAGCAGAAAAATCTAACTACAGAAACAGCTAATGGATATATTTTCAAATTCCTTGGAGGACTTCCAATTAGAGGTTCTACATCGGTGGGAAAAGAAAAGAAGAAAAGAAAAGAAAAGAAAAGAAAAGAAAAGAAAAGAAAAGAAAAGAAAAGAAAAGAAAAGAAAAGAAAAGAAAAGAAAAGAAAAGAAAAGAAAAGAAAAGAAAAGAAAAGAAAAGAAAAGAAAAGAAAAGAAAAGAAAAGAAAAGAAAAAAGAAAAGAAAAGAGAAAAGAAAAGACTGACTCTTCTGAAGGCTACTCAACATGAGAAGCAGATATCTGGTTCATTCATAAACACCACGCAGAAGCTAAATATTCTTCTGAGGAATAATGGGATGAAAAAAAAAAAGTGTTTTTCTTCTTTACTCATAATACTCCTTCACTGCATGAGTCTAGGAACAAGCATACACATTGAATGATGAATTATTTCTTTTTAAGTGAAGCCAACAGCTGGACCAAATCCCCAAATCCAGCCAATTTTTTACTGTCATTGAAATGGGTGACAACTGCCAAGTAAGTAAACAATGGGAAGCAGGAATTGTTCCCAAATGAATTTGAGGAAATTCATGCTGATAAATGCCATGTGGGCTTAGTTTGATCCAGACAGATAAGACCATCATTTTTGTAACTTTGTTAGACTGTTGTTTCTCAAGTTCCATATTCTTACCGGACAGTTTGCCGTAGTTTTCCTTCTGACATTGAGTGAATGAACATTCATGAAAAGAGTTTAGGCATATTTCAGCTTAAAGCTGAGTTTTTCAGATCACATCAGAATTCTCATGTGAAATATCGTTCAGGTACTTTCTCCTCCTGAATGAGAAAGGCTTTGTCTCACAAATTAAAGCTGAGTTTTGATTGTCCTCATTTCTTCTTCAAAATAAGACAAGATTGAAAGAAGAACAGAATATGAACTGAATAATAACAATTCGAAACTGAAAATTGACATTATCAACGCAATAAAATTACCAAGAGCAAAACAAATATAAATTTGTCTCTCTATATATACATGTATAAAATCAACAAACTAAAATCTTAGGCTGTTTCAACCTAAGTCTACACTTTTGCTTAAATGATATTGTTTCTCTGCTGTGTTTTAATTGATATTGCAATATTCAATATACATTGAACATACACGTGCATACACACTTATGCAAGCCTATCAATTATCTTTTATTAAACAAACATAAACTAGTTTCACTGAGTAAAAGCTATGAACTTCTTCTTCATACTGATACTTAAGCTCACAGCCTCATGTCAGTGATTCTAGACCCCAATATCAGCAGTCTTGGTGGGTTGAACAATGACTATGAGAAAAGAGAGTAAAATTGGTAGTTCTGTGAGGATCAAGGTTCCCACTATCAAGTAATTAAACAATTACTGATACATTCTAATCTTCTTTCCAGAAGAAAATAAAATCCTAACAGTGCAGCTGGTTCCTTACTGTTACAGGGCAAGTTCCTGGACTATTAATATCAACAACACAAAAAGAATTAAGGCTGTGCAAGGAACTTCTGAGGAGAACCATAGACAGTGTTTTTACTTGCCTACACTTTATGTAACAGGTGAAACAATAATGTCCCACTAAACCCTCTTTTCACCTTCCCAGTCTTTGAAGTTTCTCCACCTCCATTGCTCATTTCTGCTCTGAGCAGCTGGAAGTGCATCTGCACACTCAGCTTCATTCCTATCTTCAATACCAGGAAGCACAGTAAATATATGCTGTAAATCCCTTAGAACATTATAATCCCACAGCCATTAGCCTGAAAGGGAACTGAACCACACATGAACCTCTTAAATATACTGTCTAATGAGTACGATGCTCTGTCTTAGACAAAATGGGCTGATTCAAACAAAGCAACAAAAGTATAATGATTTTCTCAAATGTATACATCACATTACAGGGGAAAAAAATAAAGCTGTAAAAGGTCATATCTGGTTAATGTAATGGCACTGCTGCATCTTATTGACCTTAGGGAAACCACAATGTTGAGAAAGTACTTTCAGAGCATTAAAAATGCTGTTCATGTTAGAAAAGTGTGAAAAACATTTGCTTTTTTGCAAACTCCATGTCCATATCTCATTCTTTCAATTTCTGCAGTATGATAAGTCACATTTTGAACTTGATAGGTTGTACAGTGGTTTCAGGACACCAGGATGAAATGATATTGGTTCCATCATATTCTAAAATGTCTCTTCTGTTCTAGCTAATTATTTTATATTTATCCATGGCTGTGGTAATTTTTGTCTTGTTTTGTTTATTTGATCTGCATTTCTGTAAAATAGAAATGCAGAAAGAGGGAAGATAATAAAGGGGAAAGGTATCATATTTCCATGTTAATTTTCCTGGTATTAAAAATTGCATCAAAACACAGAGACAACTAAGTAATTTCTATGTAAAACCATGGACTTATTGAAGGGAAGTGCACTCTAAAATAGTTTGCCTCCAGAGTTCTTGTGGTGGTTTCTCCCAGATGGACGGTTAAACTACACCATAACCACTCTCTCACTCTCCTTCCTTAAAGGGAGTGTGGGGATGAGAAAGTATGATGGAAAGAAAAAAGCTCACAGGTTGAGATAAGGAGAATTTAATTAACAGGNAAAGAAAAAAAAAAGGGAAAAAAAAAAAAAAAAAAAAAGAAAAAAAAAGCAAAGTCTGCATGGAAGCAAAGAGAGAGAAAAAACAATTATTCTCTACTTCCCATCAATGAGAAATGTTCAGCCACAACTTGGGAAGCAGGGCCTCAACATGCATAGCAGTTGCTCAGGATGACAGATGTTTTCATAACAAGAGCCCCCAGAGGATCCAAGTGATGCCATGCTCCCCAGCTGCAGTGTAAAGCACATTTTGAACAGCTGTTCCTGTACGGATGGGCCCAAGGACTACCACACGAGCTATTTCCTGTTTGATCTGTTCAAAGGCTTGTCGTTGCTCAGGACCCCACTCAAAACAGTACCTGTTTTGAGTCACTTGATGTAGATTGCTCACAAGCTGACTATAGCTTGGAAGATGCATTCTCCAGAATTCCACAAGGCCTAGGAAGGCTTGGGTTTCTTTCTTGTTGGTTGGTGAGGACATAGTTATTTTATTGATCACATCCATAGAGATGTGGCAATGTCCATCCTGCCATTTTATTCCCAAGACCTGGATCTCTTGTGCGGGTCCTTTGTCCTTGCTTTGCTTTATAGTAAAACCGGCTTTCAGAAGAATTTGGATTATTCTCTTCCATTTCTCAAAAACTTCTGCTGCTGTGTTGCCCCACACGATGATGTCATCAATGTATTGCAGGTGTTCAGGAGCTTCACCCTGCTCCAGTGCAGTCTGGATCAGTCCATGGCAGATAGTGGGGCTGTGTTTCCACCCCTGGGGCAGTTGGTTCCATGTGTACTGGATACCCCTCCAAGTGACAGCAAACTGTGGCCTGCACACTGCTGCCAAAGGGATCAAGAAAAGTGCGTTAGCGATGCTGATTTTGGCCTACCACTTGGCTGCCTTTGACTCCTGTTCATACTGAAGTTCTAGCATGTCCGACACAGTGGCACTCAATGGCAGCGTGACTTCATTCAGGCCATGATAGTCCACTGTTAGTCTCCACTCTCCATTAGACTTTTGCACTGGCCATATGGGACTATTAAAGGAAGAGCGAGTCTTGCTGATCACTCCTTGGCTGTCCAGTTGATGAACAAGCTCATGGATGGGAATCAGGGAGTCTTGATTGGTGCAGTCTTGTCACCAGTGCACTGTTGTGGTAGAGGTTTGTATCTGCTGTTCTTCAGCCCTCAGCCCCACAACAGAACAGTCTTCCAAGAGACTGGGCAAGATAGACAGATGCTTAATCTACTCTGTACAGAGAGGATTTTGGCAGCTATGCCAAAAGCCCACCGGTACCCTTTTGGGTCCTTGAAGTAGCCTCTCCTGAGGCAGTCTATGCCAAGGATGCACGGAGCCTCCGGGTCAGTCACAATAGGGTGCTTTTGCCACTCTTTCCCAGTTAGGCTCACTTCAGCCTTCAATACGGACAGCTGTTGGGATCCCCCTGTCACTCCAGAAATACAGATGGGTTCTGCCCTTTTATAGCCTGATGGCATTAGGGTACGCTGTTCACTGGTGTCCACTAGAGCCTTGTACTCCTGTGTGTCTGATGTGCCAGACCATCAAATCCACACAGTCCAATAAACCCAGTTGTCCATTTCCTCTGCCTAGGTGGAGGCAGGACCTCTCTAGACCTGATCAGAGTATCCATCACTTAATTCTTGCAAATGTGAAGCAGAAGTTCCTTCATTAGGGTCAGAAGTAACATCAGACTTTCTGTTCCCTCTGGGGGACTTCCCAACAGAAATTGGAGCACTCATTTTTCCAGCAGAATCCATTTTGGCTGCTATTTTTCCTTGCAGTTCACTTATGCAAGCTTCTAGGGTTGAGGTAGGATCACCATCCCACTTCCTCATGTCATTGGTATGATATCAAAGTTTTAGCTACAAATGCAGAGCACAACACTATATGGGCTGCTGCAGTGAAAGTTAACTCCATTCCAGCCAGACCCAGTACAATTCTTTGTACATTAGTAATTTTTGTGGTTAAGTAAATGTAACAAGTCTTTTGATTAGAACAAAGTCAACATTTGTTACTTTTGCTAGTTGTATGAGTGCAACTAGCAGAGTTGTGTGAGTGCAACTGTGTGTACATACTAATTTCTCTCTCCTTTTGTGCTTCTTGTTTCTTCATTCATATGATGTTTTACTAAGACCCAATGTAATTATAGGTACCTCAGCCAGAGCTCTTTTCAAACACACCTCAGAATGGCAATACACCATCTGGACTGTGTTATTATTGGTTAATTAATAAAAATCTCTGTAAGTATTTTTTCCCTACAGCTTTCTATTATAACTGTGTAGTTTGGTTTTACTTTTTATTTTGACAGACTAAATATTGGTTTGACATTCACACTTTTTTTTTGTCAACAACATGACTTATCTTTGCAAGTCTAAGCAAAAATGATGTTGATATTTCTATCTGCACATGACAGATCTGTGACCTTTTCCAGTTACACTTTGCCCATTATTTTTATCATTCCAGAAACAATTTCTAACATTGTAAACCTATGCACAGCATCAAAACATCTTATGGAAAAATCAACTTGCTAAAAAAATCTATCTTCTTTACAATATAGTGTTTCCTGCAAATAGAAAAACATAATTGTAAATAAAATGTACTATGGTAAGATAATAAACCATCTAGTATGTAGTCTGAAAGACAGTTACCAATAACTAATGAAGCATTTCGCGATGTTTACATACAGAGTAATTTATAAATATGTGTGGATATGTATATATATATATAAAATTTGGCCTCAGATCCTGCATAAATAATTAATAAGGAATGTACAATGAGGGAATCTCTCCATAACAGTGACCTGACAAACAAGAACTACAAAGTGTAACAGAAGAGACCTATTGTCCCTGCTTTTTAAGTAAAGATAGATAAAGAGTCTCAAGTAAATCTATAGCAGAGATAGGAAGTGGCTCCAGATCTCCTTAAATATATCCTATAACCTTAATTTTAAATTAAATCATCCCCATAGACATTTGTTCATGGAAGACAAGAGAGTTCCTACCTGTGACCCAAGCTGGTCAGAATTTTTATTTTTGCCTTGGCTGAACAAAAGCTGGGATGACCTTATGCTTGATGGGGCATATTCAGGGTAGGCTGAACATTTTGCTGCTTAGTTTCTGCACAGTTTAAATTACAAACAGAAAGTTCTTACTCCTCCCTGTTACGAAGGATTATGCAAAAAATCCTACAGTGAGAAAGGCAAGGGGAGTGGCACTTTGGTACTTTCCTGATTTGGAGCATTTCCTTATGCTCTTTCTTTATGCTCCTAATTCACTTCTACCTCAGGAAACATGTATAGATAACATTTATGGCATTCCAACCTTAAGACCATGCACTTTCCTTCACCTCTCACTGTTCAGATTTGCTTCTCAATGTTCCTTGTTTTTTTGGTTTGGTTTTCTTTCAACTCCCTAATACTACATTTGGAACTGTGTTGGCAAACCCATTCACAAGCAACATCTTGTTGACTTTGTGGGGTTTCTAAGGAGGGGGAGGGCTTTGGTGGCACATCTCCATTAACTGCATAAGATCCTGATCATAACTTCCTTGACATCTTGGGTGAAATTGAGGACCTATTAGAATAAACAACAAAAGTTTCTTTAGCTTTAAGGAGATAAAGTTCTCCCTCATGTTTCCCCTCAGAGGACCACTGGCTAAAATTCCAATTAGTAGGGACAGAAGGCTACAACCTGGCAATGACTGATACTTTTCCCTTAAAAATAAATTAAACAAAAACAAAAACAAAACTGTTTTCTCAGTCTCATGCTGTATTCCAAAATAAACTACTTTTTTTTTTTCTCCTGATTATGATAGATAAGGTCTGTAATGAAGATGTCCAGTCCCAGACAGAGAAAAATCTATAAACGTTACAGTTCAAACTATCTCTTTAACAAGTCCTGTCTTTATCTTTGCCCTTTTTTGGTAGAAATTCCTTTAGGGTGGATAGGAATGGACAACCTGGAGGTAGGAAAAAGAACATTCTTTTTTCACTATCATCTGTACTTATTATCCTTGAGAAACATTTTGAAAAATATTTTTATAAACTTTGAATTTATTACTGCACCTAGCTTGATATCCCAACACTAATAAGGAGCACAAAGCAAGTAAAATAACCACAGGAAAGTTGGCAGTTGAAGGTGAAAACTGAAATACAGTTCCATACACACTTTGCTTGTAGTTTTTTGTGCAAAAATAATGGACAAATCTGGCAAACTGTTGGAAAGAAATAAATCCTTATTTCAGCAGATATAAGTATTTTTCTATTGTTTCTCTTCCATGTGTTCTGTAGCAGTACATGCATTAAAAAAATTCTACTTATTTTCAAGTGTTCTTTTAGTGAGTCAGAGAAGAGGAGAAATGTATAAGGATTGGATGAGAAAAAAAATCTGGTTGGTTGTGAAAACATCTTAAGTGGAACAACATAAAGAATTTAAAATGTAAGAAAAGGAAAATTACATCAATAATATTCAGTGCTGAAATTTTGATTTGTCCCTGTTTTTGACTTTGATGCTTACAATTATTATACAAAGGTAATAATAATAAAAGAAAATAATAATTTAAAATTTAAAAAGTTCTCTTATTGGCTTGCGAGAATTGTATGCCTGTTCTGCATATATTTCCACATTTTCCAAACTGATGACAAGATTCAGGAAAAAGAAGAATTTGGAGGAACATGGTCTGTTAAAAGTGAACAGAGTCAAGAAAATATACATATGGAAAGACAGCAGTGTCCCTAATTCTCTGTACACACTCCATTCTTGAATGGCTTTCAGACATATTTTTGTCCTTTTAAAACTAATAGTGTTCACTTATCTCATATGCCTCAAAGTAAATTGGGAACAATGTTCTGGATATATGCTTGTTGTGGTTTTACCCAGCTGAGCAGCGGAACTCCACCACAACCGCTCGCTCACTGCCCCTCCTCAAAGGAACAGGGGGAGAAAATACGATGGACAAGGGCTCAAAGGTTGAAATAAGGACAAGAAGGTTACTCACTAACTATCGTCACGGGCAAAACAGACTCAACATAGGGAGATTAATACAATTTATTACTATCACCAGCAAACTAGAGCAGTGAGAAACTAAAAGCAAACTACAAACACCTTCCCCCCATCCACCCCTTTCTACCTCCTCCCTCTGAGCAGAGCAAGGGAACGGGAATGGGGGCTGTGGTCAGCCCATATCGCTTCGTCTCCGCTGCTCCTTCATCATCACTCTCTGCCCCTGCCCCACCGTGGGGTCCCTCCCACGGGATGCCGTCCTTCCCGAACGGATCCTGCGTGGGCTTCCCACAAGCTGCAGCTCTTCAAGAGCTGCTCCCATATGGGTCCGTACCATGGGGTCCATCCTTCAGGAGCAAACTGCTCCAGCACGGGTCCCCCACGGGTGGCAGCTCCCACCAGATCACCTGCTCCTGTGTGGGCTCCTCTCCACAGGCTGCAGGTCCAGCACAGAGCCTGCTCCTGCGGGGGCACTCCATGGGCTGCAGCCTCCTTCAGGCCACATCCACCTGCTCCAACATGGGTTCCGCCACAGGCTGCAGCATGGAGATCTGCTCTGCCATGGTACACCATGGGCTGCAGGGGGACAGCCTGCTCCACCATGGTCCTCTCCATGGGCCGCAGGGGAACTTCTGCTCCAGTGCTTGAAGCACCTCCTCCCCCTCCTTCTTCACTGACCTTGGTGTCACTGACCTCTCTCTCCCAGCTACTGTTGTGCAGCAGTTTTTTCCCTTTCTTAAATATGCTCTCCCAGAGGCACAACCAGCATCGCTCATTGGCTCAGGTCTGGCCAGTGACGGGTCCCTTTTGGAGCCGGCTGGACTTGGCTCTTATCTGACATGGGGCAGCTTCTGGAATCTTCTCACAGAAGCCACCCCTGTGGCCCCTCTGCTACCAAACCTTTACCACGTAAACCCAATACAATGCTGTTGTACAGCTATAGGGGAGGTCAAAATCAGATCCCAAAGCTTCCCATTCCTGAAAGCTCATCAGTGACGGTAACTCATCTGCACGTCTTTTCAGGAGTGCTTTTTGTGTTAGAAGAATGGGCATTATGAGCCCATTTTGATAGGCTTGCCAATCTGAATTACTCTATAAATAATAATTTTGGAGATGCCAGAATCTCCAAAGGTTTTTGACTAAATCTTACAGAGTGTTCCGAAGGCTGTCCCTAGTGCTTTTCTACAGTCCCTGCATGCTCCCTGTGCCACTGCCTTTCCATGCATGCTTACGCTTCATATGCCTTGTTTTGAGAAAAAAGGCACCTTTCTTCCTCGATTTCCTGCCTGGATCTCTGTTAGTGGCAGTAACACCCATCTTTTGCAACCCCAGCTTCCTGCTGGAAGTAGGAAAGTAGCCTAGAAAGGTTTTCAGAAAGACCTATTTCTTTCATAGCTTTGGCTTTAATCAAAGCCAAAGGTGTTCATCTTGGGAAGACTAGCTCTTCCCTATACAAAGTATCTAAAACACACTTTCACGTGCCCAAATTAAGGGTCTACTACAGAAACACAGGATAAGGTCCTCTGACATTACCAAGAAAACACTTTCTTTCTCCCAGAAGACACTTGATCAGTGAAGCTCTTCCTTGCTACTTATTCTGGATCTCTAATGAGAGTCGGGAGGATTATATCTTCCAATAATTGTGTGTAGGACATTTGTTCTTGTCCTAACTCAGTCAGGGGCAAACAAGGGGGCTGTTAATCCTAGGAGCTCTCTTAATCTCTATGGCACAGTAAAGAAACACTAGGAGCTAAATATTACACTAAGAATAGTAGTTTTCTGGAGGATATATTTAAAGTAGTAAATCTTAATTATTAACAATAATTACAGTTTAGAAAATACAGAAAAATACTAAGCTTTATGGTTTACATGCGGACTTTCCCCAGAAGTGTTGGTACTCAGCTGATGTATTTCTTTTATGTTACTTACAGCATTTTTCTTCCCATCACTAAAATGCACCATTGATTTACTACAATATTTCTGTTCTTTGCCAGTAGTTAGAATGAAAATCCCCAAGAGATATAAATCAGAGTTCAGGGTCTTCTTGTCCACTTCACTTATTAATGGGCAGCTGTCCAAATTAACACATTAATTTAAACATTTAATACATCTCAATTTTGGCATTAGGTATTAAATTGTGACAGCAAAGCAAGGCGTGAATAATAAAGCACATTCAATTACTAGCACATCACATTCATTATTAAAATACAAAACTTTGGAAAAGGAATGATACTGCTTCAAACTTATTTATAGAGGGATATAGAAGTTATTTTAAAAAGCCAGCAAATCTTTTTAGCTTTATGCAGATTTTATACGACTAATCATTACATTTATTTTCCATTTATACCTAACTGAAAAAAAAAAAAAAAGGAAAAAAAGACATAACACCCCATATGAAATCTGTTGCTGCAACAATAAGCCATCTCCGATTTTCTATATTTAATTTGAGGACTTCAAGGAAACTGCTTGGGTAGCCAGGCAAAGTTCACAGAGAGGAAGCTAAGGTTTCTTTACCAATCCTGTTTATCACTGAGTGATCACACCTGACAATTTTGGAATGTTCAGAGAAGCTGCTGGAAGTACTTGGAAACTTTTCAAAGCCACAAAGGCTTTGCTTGATTTTTTGTTTGTTCTTCATTTTGTTTTGTTGTTGTTGTTGTTTTGCATCTGTGTTTTATTTTTGGGGATTTATTTTTGTTTGTTTATTTTTAATATTTTTAGGTGCTTTTGATGATGGAAACTGAATCAGAGCATTTGGCTTAAAATCTCAACTCTGCATGGATTATATTTAAGGTACCAATGTCATTAGTCCTTTCCTCTTTAGATTAATGTTGGAAGAAGCAATACTCTACACCAATCACTGGTAAAAATCTTATTTGTGTGCTACAAAATGGTTATTCCCTGTAAACAGAGAGTGGATCCCATTGTTTCCCATCGCAGAATAGGTCTCCCCAGGCATCCGGAACTCTTTCAGAGTCGGTTCTTATTTAAAGCAGCGAGAATTTAATAGTACCCTTCCAAGGAGGGACCCCGCTCAAGACTTTCCCTGGGTTCTTATACCTGTACAATCTTCATTTTGTAATCTATAGTCCAATCTGTTCTTGACACATATATGTTATGTTCGTTCAGATTGGTGGTTCTTTGTAGAGGGGCAGGATGTCTTCTGTTATCTCCTGCATATGGCTGTCATCCAGCGCCGTCCTTGGTCAGCACACCCACCTCCCCCAATCTGTGCCACCCAGACCTCAACACAATGCTGCTCAATGTTGCTTAATCACCCTATATACCAGATTTGGCTTATGTGGAGTTCTTACTGCGGCTCAGGGCTTCACTAAATTTACTCTACTAATGTAAAACAATCGCTACCTGAGTTCCTTACACACTAGAGGCTTGTTTCTCTTTCAGATCTGTAATGTCTTATTTATTATTCAATAAGAATGTTAAACTATTAGTGATTTATGACGACCACAAGATTTGCATCTGTGGATCTCACATTGCGGTGGTTTTACCCAGCTAAACAGCAGAACTCCACCACAACTGCTCGCTCACTCCCCCTCCTCAAAGGAACAGGGGGAGAAAATACGATGGACAAGGGCTCAAGGGTTGAGATAAGGATCATTTAATTAAAGGGAAAAGAAAAAAAAAATAATAATACAAGCAAAGGCCATGCGGAAGCAAAGAGAGGGAAAAAAAATTCTCTACTTCCCATCAACAAGAGGTGTTCAGCTGCTTCCTGGGAAGGAGGGCCTCAATACATGTAGTGGTTGTTCGGGAGGCAGACATCTTCATAACGAGAGCCCCCTCTTCTCCTTCCCCTTTCCCAGCTTTTATTGCTGAGTGTGACACCACATGGTATGGGATATCCCTTTGGTCGGTTCAGGTCAGCTGCCCTGATGATGTCCCCTCCCAGCTGCTGCTCACCCCCAGCCCACTGGGTCTGGGAGGTTTGGAGAGTCTGGGTGCTGTGCCAGCACGGCTCAGCAATAGATGAAACACTGGTGTGGCATCAGTGCTGGTCTAGCTATGAGTGCAGAGCACAGCATTGTATGGGCTGCTGTGGGGAAAGTTAACTCTATCCCAGCCAGACCCAGTACACACGTACAGTTTTCAACAACCATTCACAGCTTCAGCTGCTGAAAAATAACTTTATGATGAGACCTGAAATAAATTGGAACTGTGATAATTAGGAAAGTGCTCGTAAATAGTAACCATAAGAGTAGTGGGCATATCTTCTACATTATAAACTGCATATGACAAGTACTTAAGGAAAATGCTTCATAAGTTAAACTGTTTTATTTATCCTTTAAAAGCAATAGTCAATGTTGCAATATTGTGTCTTGTTCTGGAGTTAGGCTTTGTTATATTTTGCATAGTTGAAAACTGCTAGTGGTGCTAACTTCCAGTCTCCTGTGGTCCTTTGAAACACATCCTTACCTGATATCACCAAGTGAAACCAATGAATTAGGATTACTATGTTGATTTACAACAGCCACAGATATGACAGCAGTTTTAGCATGGACTAACTATGTACGTTTGGAAGGAGACAATTTCACTACCTTCTTATCTCAGTTCATCCACAGTGGCAAGCCCAGTCTGATCTTGCACACTTTTAGACTGGGAAATTTTGCAGTTCCCATCTTCTGTAGTGTCCACAATGAAGTGTAATTGACATGTCTGATTTCCTTTCTTAAACGGAATTCAAAAGAAAGAGCAGTAATGTCCAAGGAATCACAGAGAGCCTCACAGCAGACTAACACACAACTCCAGCAGGGAAGTGATGAGGAGGTGCTTTCATCAGAAGAGTAAGGCCTGATAAGGTCATCAGCTATTGCCAGTGAGTTTTACAAAGGAACTTCCAGTGCAACTGAGCATTAATCACAGATGCCTTTTTAGAACTTACTGAATTTTATGTATGATTTTATTCAATCTGTGGTTGTATTTTAGGCTTTTATTTTCATAGAAATCCTTGCAAATAGTTTCCCTTGATGTAGAAAAAAGTAAAATAAAATAAAATAAAATAAAATAAAATAAAATAAAATAAAATAAAATAAAATAAAATAAAATAAAATAAAATAAAATAA
>VXAL01011424.1:145480-169736 GCA_013399475.1 Chauna torquata | reverse complement strand
TTTATTTTTTATTTAGTTTATTTTATTTTTCGAAGGATGTAACAGGCTACAACCAAACGGTTTCTTCAGAGTGAAAATCTGAAATTTGGAGGTTCACAACACTTCTTTATGATTTATTGTAAAAGCAAATTTTATAAAAATCTATAAAAATTCAAAGATCTGTTACTGTAGTATCTATCTATATATAAAGATCTGTTTAGATATATTTTCAATTTGACACTAATGAAATATGTTACTTGTTTATCAAGAACCACTATTCTTAAAAGAATACCTCTTGAAAGTTGTTTAATTTGAATATGAACAAGCAAACACCATGTGAAAACTCTGATAAAAAAGGCTGAAGCTTCTTTTTGGTTAACGTTTTCCAAGTGGGGAGAGGCTGGCCTCCTACACTTAACGTACTATTTTCTGAAAGCTTTGCATTTATCACTTCACTGAGTTTACCAATCCCAAGAATTTATTCACACAGGACAATATCCAACACTACAATGCTCAGTGGATATGACTGAAATTAAGCATATTAGTACATACTTTAAGTACTACTTTAAGTATACTTTACAAGGCATTCAGAGCTCTACTCATTGTAAACTGCTCGGATAGAACCATGGACAGGCAAAGCCAGAATTCTCCTGACCATTTCTTAGGTAATTTAAGATATTACCTTAGACACTGCAAATAGAAAAACACTAGCCTTGTCAAACCAAAATCTGTCTTCTTGTCTCAGGTGATAGCCTGTTTATTGTCAGAAAAGAGTCTTGATCATGGAAAGATGGAAGTAGGAAAACACAAATTCACAGAATAGTGCAACACCAGAGACATTAGAACATATCCAAAAAGTGGTAATTTTTTTGAATTTAAGGGAAGACACAAATTTGAATGTGCCTGATTGAAAGGGCTGAATTAATTTAATTAACACCTTTTATTCATTTTATCTCTTGCATCTTTCTTTATTCAGATCAATTTGGATATCATGTGTGAGTTGGTGTAAGAGGCTTAAGCTGTGTGGACCAGATTTGTTGCCATTTTTAATCTAATTAAATCTGTGCACTCAGAGAGTGGCAGGACTGCTGTAGTGAGCTATCCAGAACAAAGCTGTATCATCACTGTATACTAGACAGTTTTTGCCAACTCCCAGACACTGTGGCAGCAATGATTTATTCAATCCAATCAAATACATAGGACACAGAAGCAATTCTTCAGCCAAAAAATCTGGAACAAATGGATTATTGATGGGAAACCTAGGGACTGCCCACTGGGAGACAGAACATGGTAGGTTTACATTTTTATTGATTTGATTTAAAATTCCTATCAGTCAACCACCCCCTATAACCCCTACCTCCACCCCCACTCCCCTAACATCCCGCCCCCAAAAGTAAGTTTGGAAGATCCTTGTCTTCTCTAGTTATTGACATGTGCACTAAATTTATGTAAGTTACTGGTGTGAGGAAAACTGCTGAATCAGTAGCATTTTTCATCAGGTACTTCACAGATGAAACTGGACTGTTACGTCCCAGAAGAGAGAATAATCAGATCAAAGGGAATAGCTTCTTCCTGGAGGACTTCAAAATCCCATAGGCTTCCTTGGCCTGATCTGCTTCCTAGTGTGCAGTAATATGACCTTAAGCATTATCCCTAAATCTTTTAGGGTTTAGCAGTCCTAAAAGCCCTTGAGAGCAGCACATGCTACACATGAAGGTGGAAAGTAAAGAGCAATATATACAAGAGTCTTAGCTTGTAAGTTGATCTTCTAGTAATCCTAGTACAAAATATGTAAGTGGAGCCCATTGCTAGACCTTTGGAAATCTGCCTATGCAGTTTGAATCACAGGCACTGCCCAGCTGTTATAGGTAGCTGGGCAAAATTGCTGCAATCCTCTCTCTCCGTTAAATATAACCATCACTCAGACAGCATGGTTGGTGTTTGTTCCTAGAATATATGAATTCAGAAGAAAACAGACATTTTGATATTGTTTTGTCCTGTAAATCTTCTGAAGTTCCCAGATCTTGTAGATCACCTATAGGCAACACTGATTTCTCACTGAAGATGTGTATCACCATACTTTTTCTGACTTTACTGGCTCTATTCTAACACTTGTATCCTGTATTTAACTGTCATTGAAACTCCTTTTAAACATGATGGTTTCTGTATCATTGAGCTATATTCTGAAGTCCTGACAAAGTTAAGCTTTCCTTTAGAAAAAAGAACAAGAATATGACATACATTAGCTTTGATTCTGCCTATTATATTTCTTGTTTGCAGTGGGGAGGACCAATACAAAAGAGAACGTAATACAGAAACACTTGAAACCACATTTCTCTGATGAAGTGCAATTCATTTTATGCATATTTTTCAGGAGGAAAAGAAGATTTGATGTCACTGGAAGAAGATTACTAGATTATTAACATAAATCAGGAAATATAATCACTCTGATGAAATCAGTGGAAGTTTGGGAAGTTTTCAACACCTGCTAATCTGATGCATACTTTGTACCAGTGCAGCCACCATCACTGCTTATGGGTGATATGGATAACAGGTTTGCAGCATGCTTCTAATCCATCTTGTGTCAGTCTATCAGTTATTAAAATCAAAGAAAGATAAGAAGAAAGGAATTGACAATTTACAGCCTTTTTTAGGATTTTGGTAATGAGAAGTAGTAATGATAGTTAAAAAACACCTACAAGAAAAAAAAAACACTATTCTGATTAAAAGTGCACAGCTTGTTTTTGAGGCTGCTGCAAAACTGTAGGAAAGGATTATAAACTGAAGTTACAGCCCATTTGATTTAGCTGTCATTGGATATGATACTTGCAATCAGGCATACTATCATACCCGTTATCACTCAGTTGTCTCTGGATTACACATTATATTTTTCATGTCTTTAACCATCCAGCCTGAAATGCTGTAAAATGAACCTGCAGGGATCACACAGAATACTGTAGTGACTGGTACATTCTATATATATTTGGGGGGGGGGGAGTTATAGCAGTAACAGACAAGTAGAATGTGTTCTAATGTACTTCTATGAAGGGACTGTTCAATATGTAACAATGACCTGGAAGGTTTTGTTGCTTTCTCTATTTGCAGGAGACAAATTCGACATTATAGTTCAGAGGCAAGCTTCTGCATATTAGAGAATTTTGTTCAAGAGATGCTAAAGTTTCACTATAACAGTATTGGGTTTAGATGGTAAAGGTTTGGTAGCAGGGGGGCCACAGGGGTGGCTTCTGTGAGAAGAGTCCAGAAGCTGCCCCATGTTAGGTAAGAGCCAGCTCCAGCCAGCTCCAAAAGGGACCTGCTGCTGGCCAGAGCTGAGCTCAACGCTTGAGCCCTTGTCTATCGTGTTTTGTCCCCCTCTTCCTTTGAGGAGGGGGAGTGAGAGAGTGGTTGTGGCGGAGTTCCGCTGCTCAGCTGGGTATATTTAAAGCACAAAATGTAAATACCAACTATATACATTTTTTCCCCAGAATAACTTATTTAATTTTCAGGCAAACAAAAATATGATAGTCTACATGTCTTTGAAATGTCAAGAACATTTTCCTTTCAATGTTTATATAGATGCCATTGCCAGACTGCTTCAAATTCTGGGTAATTCTTTATTCAGACAATATCTGTCAAGACAATGAAAAAGGATTCTAAATGCACCCTGAAAACCTTTGAGCAAAAGTCTATTTCTGTGTTGATGGTGAGAAAACTAAGGAGTACAATGGAATTTAATAAGAACAACAATGATCATTGTCAGAAGGAAGTTTGCTCTGTCTGGTGTTGAGCTTCTGAAGTGATGGATGCTTGAAAAGCACATAGGTAATTGATAACCAATGTTGCGAGAAGCTGCTTTTCAAACTGAGCAGAAAACACCATTTAACATCTATTCAGTCTCAAAAAGTTCTAGAGCCTCTGAAGTGTCAAAAAATAATCCACTATACACATTCTAGCATGAACTTGCATTGTGATCCTGCAGGTAGGGAGGCTTCCATTCTGCTACCCAATTCCTACTGCCAAAACAGCATCTCAGTGCTATCACCAGTATTTCAATGAACAAAAGAAGGAATACTACCTCCTTTATTGCGGGATCAGGTATTCTCATCTAGCCCTTCAGCAGTGATAGATGTGTTTCATTTTGATTGTCTAAGTTTTCAAGTTGTTGAGGAATATGAGAATTTAGGCAATAAATTACATACCTAGTGGTGGAAATATGAAGCTTATGGATAGCCATTCCATTTTGTGAATCCTAGTGGCTACAAAATGCTGAACATAAGCATCTGTGTACTTAAGCTGTGTCACTCTCCCCACCTCTCACACCCCTGGAAATGTAGCCATTTTTCTAACTGTATGAAGTAAGCCTTTTTCTTAGCTTTTTCGTCAGGAAGATTTATTATTCTCCATTATCTTGAAAGCAATATAGTCATTTGCATTTCTGCAGTAAATAGAAAAAGCAACATTTCAGTTGTTCAAGAGCACAACACAAAATAATAAAATACACCTTATTTTCATTTGATGCTGCAATGTCATTAAACTTAAGTACACCAAAGCTTAAAGCAGTGTATCTGCTGAATCGTTTTTTGAATCAAGGCCAGAGTATCTTATCTAGAAAACATTTAAGCATTGGAAATTCTTTTCACTTGTTTTAGTGGGCTTCAGGTAACTTCCGAAATGACTAGACATGATGAAAGTTCTTTAACACAGCTGCTTAGTTAGCTAAGTTAGAAATTCATGGAGCATGGTTTTTGTCTTCCCATTTCTATTTCTGAGCTCTCATACCTCAGATTTCTTAAGGTCTGAGCTTACAAAGGAAACGGAAATAAAGGTTTGTGGAAACACTGCACTATCTGATCAGTTGCATTCTCTGTATCTTAAATTTTGTAGTATTACACTGTACAGCATTACAATGAAACTTGTGTTGCAAAAAATAGTCTTCTATTTATCCTTTCAGTGATATGACTACAGTGATTACAAGGAAATTATTTTTGATTGCCATAAGGCAAAACTTTGTGTTTTAACACTTAACCAAATGGAGTATCAACAGCTTTCAATACATTTTTGAAATAGCAACAGGACTTTTATTTTCTTTAAGGATACAATTAGCTGTTTGCATGCTGAATAAAGAGCCTGATTATTTTGAGGGGGAGGGAGAAGAGAAATAACAATTTTTAGAAACTTTCACAGGTCTGAGACAGTCCTACTAATGAATTAAATAAAATGAAAGTAACAGTAAATATCTACTAACTGAATAATTTCCTATTTCAGTCTACTTGAAGAAAAGTTAATACTTTCTAAAAAGTCTTGATAAAGACATATTGTAGTGATTTTTAAAATTATTATAATTCTAATTTCTATTATCAGGCTGACATCCTAACAAATATGAAGGTTCTCTTAGAATTTATCTCATGGTAGATAATGTAAGTCATAAGCCCTTTCATTGAATAAGCAGTGTTATTCACATTCGATACTCTATAGAACTCTAAGTAGTACATATTAGTTTATAGGATGTAGAACAGTTGTGTGAAATTAGATTTCAAATTATACATTAAAGCACAAGTATTCAGGAAAGGCTGATTTTACTGCTTAGTGTTTTGCTTAAAGTGTTCATTTCCAAGCCAAAGGTATTAATGGAGAAGAAATACGACATTTTCAGAGTGGGGTGTTTTTTTCTGACACTTTGTGAAGACTGACAGAGAAAGACTGTGATGATGTCAGAATGTCGGCACCAAAAGGGGTTGTGGGAATCTGGGACAATGGCAAACTTTTATTTGATAAATCTATCTTAGTAAACTAAACAGAGCCAGGGCAAGTGCTCATGCCCTGGTACATGATTGTACTGCTCAGTAACAGGCTTAATTCTGGCACAGATGCAATGGTCCTAGACAATGTCTGAGCATGGCCGCAGAATTCACAGAGCCCAGGAGTGGTTTCCAGTGGGCAACTCAGAAATGGCCACCATCTCTAGGGGTAGGATGGCTGGTGATCATGGTCAAAAGGCTGGCCTCAGGACCACCAGAGGCCATTTTTATTGACCTGCAGGACAGAGACATTGAGGGATGAGGACATAGGTATCTGTAACTTTTGTTAAAGAAATTTGAACTGAGTTTTTAAAGGAAACTTTCAAGTGCTTAAGAGGATACTGTGAGAACTTCTAGACACATTGTATACAATAAAGATCTTCAATATATAATATTGAATATACTAATATTGAATTTAAGATTGTAAAAAGCATGAAATGTGATTTAGAAAACAATTAGTTTCTTGTCAAGGTTAATTGTATGAAGGAATAACTTTGTAAGTATATGGAATTTGAGGGATAAAAAGGTAGAATATTGAGAATATTTAAATTCAGAAATACTTTCCCTGTTAGAAATACAACTCTGGTTCTCTTATTTTTTCCTGTTTATTATATTACCAGTACATTTTTCTCAGTAATTTTTCTACCCATCACAGTGAAGAAAAATATTACATTTCTAGTATAACTTGGTTTAAAAGAAGATTAGAGAAGTTGAATGTCATAGTTATGAACAGACACATATATAAAAAAAGTTTCTCATCTTACTATTTACACATTTATTTTACTATCTGAAGCAATATAGGTTAGAATATAGTTCATTAAATAAATGTTTCCTGTTTTTTTCTCCCAGTATACATCGACTTGATGTTTTAAAGTTGTTGTCATTGAATATTTGCCACCTGAAAGGTCTACAATTTCAATCAGTTTCATAACAGGAAGACAACAAATTCTTATCTCTGATGTCTGCAACATTAACCTGAATATAGAATAACTTTCCAGATCTGTCCGTGCTTCAATGTTTGTTTAGTAGTTCAATAGTAATAGCCTACACAAACCTTTTGAAGCAACTTTTTTCATGTATATGTATTTCCAAAAATATTGACATCCATGACCTTGCAGTCCTATAACTTGGTACTTATTTGCAGACTAAAGGCATTACCAATTAATTTTCTTAGATTACAAAGCCTTAGGAGAAAAACAGTTGTGATTTCTCTATACATTTTCATGGAGGTACACCACAAGACAGCACACACTGTGAGTCAGGTCCCATCATGAACTGCTTTCAAAGCAATTAGTACTGAAAACATTATGCCCTGAGGTGATTACTGACTCTAATGGCCGTACATTTGCTCTCAAATGTAATGATTTTATTATGACTCTCATGATGTCAGACGTTTTTTTTTCCTGAAAGACAAAGATCATTATAAGTATGTATCAGCTTTCCTCAGTAAAGTCTAAGCCTTGTTTGTTTCAGAGGAAAGGTAGAAGACTTGGTCATAGTCTGATGTTGAAACAGTTGAAAGACAATTGATACAAAGCTAATGTGTGTACTTGTCTCAGCCTGTGTGTTTTGAGCATTAAGCATAACATTGAGTTATTACTGTTTATCAAATCATTATTTTTCAGCTGAGCCATAGACAAATGACTGGGGACAAACCCTTGATTGCCTGCCAGCTGTAAATTAAAACATATAAGCCATGGTCATGATTACCTTGCTTTATAATAAGGATTTTGGCTTATTTACACTATGTTAATTTGTTTCATAATTGGAAAAAAAGGGGCGGGAAGCTAAGAGGCATTTATTTGTGGTAATTCATTGATCTACTGTAACAGGACCACTTTGGAATTTGTATTTTTTTTTTCCTGGTGTTGTTAATAAATTATTAATGTATTAATTTTCTTCAAAGCAAACCAACATTAATGAACAGTTTTTTTCTTTTTTCTTTTTTTTTTTTTTTTCCTGAGCCTTTATAGATTATATATATATGTGTATGTAAATATATATGCACCTTTACGGTGCATTTGCGTGCCAGCAATCCACAAAGTGCCCATATTTCTGACAGGTTCTCTTGTGGACATAAGACATCCTTGTATGTTCAGGATGAGATACCTCTGTGTGGTACATGTTAGCTAAACACACTGCAGCTCAACTCCTAATATAAAGAGGAATGTGAAACTGATGGATTGTGGAAGAAACCATGTGAATATAGAATTATGTAGTTATAGATAGAGAAGATGGGCACAAGGAATGGATTGGGATGGCAAACATGACAAGACGAATAGGTAACATGGATTAAATAAAATAAGGGTCAATTGGCTGAAGAACTTGGTTATGAAGCAGCAGATAACTGAGTATTTGGGGACTGTCATGGTGGATTGTGAGTGTCGTTTAAGTTTATGTGAGCAATACAGAATACCAGCTGGGGCAGAGAAGAGGAAAATTAGGATCTGATGCCTGCTCTTTGCTCGATTATTTCTAAGAAGACAAAATAAAACCACATATATTCTACAGAAATGTGGTCCAGAACCAAGATCTCTCTTCCTTAGCAATACAACTTAACCATCAGGCTATAAAATACAGACCACTTTTTCACCCTTTTTAAGATCCTTCCATTCTTTGTTGCTGAGTGAGATCTTTTGCAGGAGGGAAGCACAAACTCACACTGATCTATTTCCAGATCTTGTTAAGGTGCACTGCTGAAAAGCAAGGGAAGCAGGAATCCCATTTGGCCTGAAAAGGAAATTGAATGTAGGCTTCCCATCTTCTGTAGCCATGAAGATATTGTCTGGAAGCTTACACCTCCTCTTCTCATGAAATCTTTGAAGTAAAGCAAAAACTTGTTTCTAAATAGCAACCTAGGTATGTCTTCCCAGTTTTCAGTTTGCAGCCACAAGTGAGGTCCCAAGCCTGGGAAACAATTTTTCAGCCCTGCTTGGAATCTTACATCAGACCAACTTTGACATTTCTATCTGCAGGATGCTGAGAACTGAGTTTTTATGTACCTTCCTCTTCCCATTGGGTGTAAAAAGAATGTAAATAGGAAACTAAATTTAATTATATAAATTCCTCTCCTAGCATAGCTTCCCACCTTGAGGAATTGCAGGCTCTACATCCCCTTTTATTGTTTGGTCATGAGACATTTGTAATTTTAATTCACTAGATAACACTTTTACCATAATAGTTGTTAAAAATGACTAACATTGACAACAGGTGACCTTTCTGATGCCAATAACAACACTTTATAGCTTAATTTTATAATGTAAGAGCTATTTAAAAAATACGTTTAACAGTTACGGAATTTGTATACCTTTTTGGGGAGAGCTTTTGTAAATTAAACATTTCAGAACTGCACTCCCTCCAGTCTCAAAAGCCTGTAGAAAATTCTTCCCATTTAATTGTTCTAACAGTTGCAATTTAAATTATTTGATTTTACTTTCATAATGTATGCATAACGGAGGTTTTTTTTACAAAAGTTTAACTCATATATATGTATATACACATAGGACTATAAGTACAATAAATACTTCAAAAAATATGTGTAAACTTGCTCATAAATCACCTAATGTGCTTTAATTACAAGAAAAATGTACTGGAAGAGAAAGAACAGTGCTATCTTATTTCATTGGCTTGCACTACTCTAAATCCTCTACAATTTCCTTTTTTTCTCTCTCTCTCTCTCGCTTTCTAATGTGTCTTTTTTCATTTTCTGTAGTTTCATTTTTTGTAGTTGTGCAATAAAATAAAAAGTAGGCTTTTTTTTTTTTTTTCTTCACTTGTGTTTCATCATGATTACTGCTTTCATTTATCTTCATAGAGGCTTACTTCAAACTTCACTCCTTCCTCAGTATTTAAAACTCATTATCTGTTCAGATATCAGAGTACGATACATACTTGCCATATATAATCCATGCTTTTCTTCTCTTCCCAAGGGCAAGAGTTATGTATGTAGCAGGGATTTTTTTTGGTTGGTTGGTTGGTTTGGTTTGGTCGGTTTGTTTGGTTGGTTGGTTTGGTTTGGTTTTGGTTTGTTTGGTTGGGTTGGTTGGGTTGGGTTTTTTGTTTGTTTGTTTGTTTGTTTTGGTACAGAATTCACTGTCAGAAGTTTATTTCAGAAATTTTGTTGGCAGAGCACTACTTACTCATTCCTCTAGACCAACCATGAGACACATTCCCTCAAGAATAATGGGGAGAACCCCTCTGTCCTTTCAGGCTATTCTCTTTGTCTTTTGCTGCTTTCATATTCTCTTACATCAATGCATCAAAGAGAAATACAGCTTAACACAGTAATGGAAGGCACTGATTAATTTATTTTCAGTAAACCAAGATAAAATTCTATTCCTAGCAAAAGCATTAGTATATTTCATTTTGATCAAAAACTGACAAACCAAGGTAAGTCTTTGTTTACATATATAAATGCTTGTATATGTTCACTTCAGAGGACATTTCCAAATTCACTTTTTCATACCACTCAAAAAAAATCTGTCCATATGAAAGAGGTATTTTGACAATATGCTGTTATAAGAATAAAATATAATCAGAATAACAAATTAAGCAGAAATCCAATTCTTCTCTAACTCTGCCTAGGACTGCAACATTTCTCTGTAATTGCAGAGCTGAGAAGGTAAACCAGCTTGATTTATTTTCAGTGTAATTTACGTTTTATTGTATTTCATACTTATTTCATGAAAAAGAGTTGCAGTTGTAGCTCGGAACAGACCCAAAAGTTTGCACAGCTTTTTCTGGGTTCTGCTTTGAGACTTTTCTTGATCTTCTAGGGACTTTATCTGAGATTGTTGAGAGACTCCAAGAAACACTCTGAGGAACCTGAAGATACCACTGCTCCCGGGTAAAGACAGCCACCAGAGCTTCTATTTCTGGCAAGTTTCTTAGCAAGCTCCAAAGGTTTCTGTCAAGCTGCCAACTGTCCTTGATCAAAGAGTCTTAAAGCTTTTGTCCCAGCTGCCCCCTGGTAAGGTACGGTAAAGCACCTTTTGAGCCAGTGCTAGGAAGAGACCTCTGTAGGACCTTTAGGCCTACTGTACAGCTAACAGAGGTAGTGAAGAGTTTGTACAGCAGTTTGCAATAAAATGGGTTTGCAAGTCTGCTCAAACTGGCTCATGCAGCCTCAGCTATGGCAATGATGTGCCACAGGGTACAGTCTCTGTAGTTGTTAGAACATCTGTGCCTGTAATTTTGGGGGCTTTGACCCAGGTAGTGGTTCAGAAGGAGGATGAAACTCTGCAAGTCCTAAGTTGTAAGGGAACGCTGTTGAATGCAGCTTTTATTCTGGCTGAGTACGAAACCCACAAGCACAGAAAGAAATGTTTGATGATATCAGTGGGAGACTTCCTGCTGCAGTGGATGGAAGCCCTGCTTACTGACCTGACCTGTCATCTAGGGAGGTTTGTTGGTTTCAGGGGCTTGTATGTGGGATGTTGTAGACAGGCACTAAGGCTCATCCAGCCTTCTGTTATGCCTTGCTGTTTTTGCATGTGGTATCCAAAGAACACTGTCACTAGGGGTGACAAGGAAAGTATCAAGCATGACTTCATGGCTCTGGGAGTGATGATCAAGGGCATGGGAAATGAGGTGATGTGTACTCAGCTCTTTCAGTAAGGAGCAAGGACTAGACGGATCCTGAGGATCAACAAACGGTTCCTCAGCTGCTGTCAGAAATCTCTGAGGATTGACACCTGTATGGAAGAGACAGGATCTGCCTGATCAAGTAGGGCAAGAGTCTCTGCCAGTGGGCGGCCTACCTGGTGAGAAGAGCTCTAGACTAGGAATCACAGGGGAAGAGAGAGAATAATAAACAAATAAGGTAGTGGTGAACAAGGTTATGTGAGCAGAAGGGATCTCAGAGCTGACAAAACAAGGGTATATGTGTAAATCTTAGCTCAAGACCAAGAACATTCTGACTGATCAGTAATTCTTGCACTAGCGTATTCATCTGAACACAATTATTTCAAACACCTACTGTGTGTACTTCTGTCACTTGAAGAGCCTCTACATAACTTAGACTGCTTTTTCTTGATAAAGTGTCATTATTTTCCACATTTTTCTTAAGCTTACCTTACACGTCAGGTCATGTAAGTAGTTTATCGCAATTTTTGTGAGATGATTAAAACTTCACAAAAATCACTCTTACCTAGAAAAACTATCTTTTTTGCAGACGGAAATCTGCAGTCATTTGTACTGTAAGGAACTCAGAAATTATTTAGCAGATTGGTCTGCTGACTGTCCTGGTATATCCTTTTTATATATGCTCCTTTTCCCAGGGCATAAAATAATAATAATAATAATAATTTAAATGTCAAGATTTTCATTTTCCTCCTTCTTGAAAACCTAAATGTTCATAGAGACAGCACAACTATAGCACAAACAGAAATATAATGTGAGAACTTTAGCCACCTACAAAAAAAACCATACGACTTGAATCTTTTGTTCATATGTATGTTCAGTGGCTGTACTTGCTACTGGGAAACAGAAAACTTCATTCTTATCAAACTAGGGAAATAAAATTTCACCTTATGAAATCTACATTTATTCAATACATAAAGGACAACCACTGTTCAACATCTATTTAGCCAAGTTTCAGAAGGTACTCTTATTCCAACAAAATGTTTAATGGAGTTTCCTTGGAGAAACTGGGAAAAAGTCCAAAAGCATGGCTAGCCATCCTCAGTCAGTATCTTCAAATTACTTCCCTGTTAATTTAAGTACTAATTGCTATGGGACTACTACTGATCACTGCTGATTAAAATATTTCACATAAAGACCTACTTCAACCTTTCACTTACTGGGAAAGAGTTTTTGAATTGTCTGGGATTTCTGTCTGGAGCTAAACTGTCAAAGGAGCCCAGTTTCCATTTAGGAAACTAAATTAAGTTCTGTAGCATAATTCCTTTTCTTCGTAATAATACTCCATAGTGAAAGATTCACCCTTGAAGTTTGTCTGTTCTCTTTCATTAGTACGAAAAGTCAAAATGAGGGATCTGTGGTAGTATGAATTTGAAGACAACAGGGCCAGCATTGCCTCCAGGTGGAAGGAAGAAGGAGACAGTGTCAAGTAAAGGAATATATTTTGATTTAGTGAATCCAATGACAAAACTCAGAAGTCCGGATCTTAAAGGTAGGTTGAAAACCATGTCTCTTTTGTTTGTTACGTCCATATATCCATACTCTATTTGAACATCATCTTCTGTGTTAAGCCCTTCTACAGTAATACTATTTTTTGACTAAGACATTTTCGGCATAGAAATCATCCTGAAGAAATCTAATTTTTAATTAAAAAACAAAGCTTTATACATTTGTAGAGTTTTTCTGTGACTGTCTAAAGGCAAAAATATGGATATTGCTTCAGGTGATTTGAGACAGCTTATTACAACATTATCCAATGTTGGATCTCTATTTTTCCATTCATATTGCAGTTAAGGAAATTTCAAGGAGGAAACTTTTTGGAAAAGTCCATTAGTAACATGAACAGTAAATGTTTGCCACATATCGGCATAAGAATGTGTTTTACTGAAAATTTATTGAATGCTGTGCTTAAGGATGGATTTTCAGATACAGTGACAAAGCCAATTCCACCTAGCAGGTCCTAAAGTTTTCTGGGAAGTGGCCTTAACAAAGGTCATAGTTTCATACACAGTAAAATTACTGGAAGAGTTCAGACCTAAACGAGTGTTGATATACTATACCATTTGTATATTATGAGCTGCTGAAGACATTATAGGAGGAAGGAACACTTCAGGGCATGTCATGGAATTAAAATGGAAATTGACTCTCTGAGTTTAGAACAAGGACTTAATAAGAATCTAAAAGACATCTGAAGACCTCTCAGAAAAATAAAAGTATAATAGACTGTCCAGGATCCTTTAATGAGACCTCAGCTAAAGAATTTATCCAGGCCAGGAAATGACTCTGGAATTGTCTCAGAAAATCGGAGTCCTCACATGTCTCAAGAGACTGCTGAGGATAGAATCTGAGCTAACTTTGATAAAGGCTATTTCAACTTTATTTAAACTTGGACCAATCTATCAGGTCCAAGACAAAGATTCCTCCTTATTATCTAAGGAGGAATGCCAATATCGCTTAAACAGCTTAGTTCTTTGTGGCTGGTATACTTTCTAAGGCAGTCATATTCTATCTGTGAATCAAAATATGTGCACTGCAAAGAGGATTTGCAATCTTTTTTGCAATTTCCAATTTTGCAAAGCCAACATTTTCTGTTAGGTTTACTGAAGTTTATGCAGAAGAAATTTCTCAATTGCTCATCGTGAACAGGTAGGTACAAGGCTACACCTAATGAGTAGATCATAAAAATAATGTCATTATGGCATCAAAAATCTTTAAATGATTTTATTGCTAGGAAATACAAAAACATGAAAAGTGACAGTGTAGCAGTTGCAGAAAAAAAACTTTTATTCATGGTCTTTATAAAGCTCTTTTGATTATGACAACAGATTTCCAAAAGCTGAAGTAATACATGTCAATAGTAAGAAATATTTGTACACTTTCAGTTTCAATTAAGAAAATAAATGTTTTGTTTAAAAGGACATATTTTTTCCAATGAACATGGATATCTAAAATCACTGTAATACCACATTATTTCAAATAATTGTGTGCTACTACACGCTTGATACTCACTGTCCATTAAATTATTTTCACAGATGTCAATAGAAACTGGATTCAGAGCATATGAAAACAAAACTAAAAAAAGGAATATTTCTAACTTAAGTGTATGAATATTAGATATTATATTTAATTAAAATAAGGCAGCAATTACAATGTAAATTGCAAAAACCTCACTGATAAACAATCTAAAAAATATTACAGCAACATGCAAAGTAAAAAAATTTCACACAATCCTATGAGATATTTTCTATGTATCTGAGGTTACATTTTGAATTCAAGAAAAAACCTGAAGCAGTCAAGCGTTAACTTCAATCAGTATTGAAGGGCTGCCTTTAGAAAAGAATCTGAAAATGGATTGTTTGTAGAGCATCTGTTAATGTTTCAGAAGTCTTGTATAAATAAGAATTTTTTGTATCAATTAAACACAAAGCAAAGATTAATAAAAACCATTGAAAATGAATCTTATGCCATAATAAATTAGTCTTTCATTTTTTTCCTTTAAGAAAAGGAAAAATATATACTTGACAGAAAACTGTGATATGTTAAGGTAAGTGATTCCATTCAGAACTTGTTCTGAGACACTGATACAGAAACTTTCACAAAATTATTGTAGGAGGACAAGAGCTAAGAAAATTCAGATCAACTTAAGTACATGTTGACTAGCCATCAGCTTTTGGTACTTCACCTTTATCTGGGTAGAAAAGTGTTCTATTCTATTCACACAATCATAACAAATTTTCATGTAAAATTATTACTGTTCTTTATAATGAGAGGAGGTGGCAATTGAGGGAAATGTTTATATCTGTACTTAAAAACAGTAAGCTTATGCTAAACTCTGTTTATACTTACCACATGAATGTCCAAAAATACATACAATTAGTAGAAATTCAAGGCTTATCACTGAATTTATTGGGTTTTACTCAATCTAATTCAGATACAGGTATGTGTGAACTGAGGCAGGAGGGGAGTTTGTGGATATCAGGCAAAGGCACACTTGCAATATTTTCTACTGTAGCTAAACAGAAAATAATTAGTATAACTTTGGAATAACTTTTGTTGATGCGTTTTTACTCTCTTTTACTCAAACTAATTAGGCTAAGCTAGTTAAAACAACTACTAATGGCTTTGATGACCCCATTTTTGGAAGGCTCCATTTAAGATAGGGATTAATTGATCCTTTGCGGAGAGGACTGTGGTTTTTGGAAATCAGGCTATTCAGACACTTCCAGATGGGGCCCAGCACGTAGCACAATCAAAATCACTAGTCACATTTTGAAAATCTTGGTTAGAGGTGTCTAGACCTCATTAGGAACACATTTATTATTCAGAAGCTGACACCTCATTGCAATAAGCAATGTGAGTCCAACAGGTTTTTTCAGTAGTGCAGATTATTCTCTGAACAGCAGCAGCAGCAGCAAAACACTCTGCCCTTGGTGGCTGCATCTTACAAAGTCAAGGCAGACGAAAAGTAGCAAAATGAATTCATGTCTAATGGGCTGTTTTTGCCATGACAGCTGTGCTTTGGAGGTGGGCAGGCCAAGGAAGTTAAGTTTGGCTCATACAGTGTTTGGCTCTGAGTCAGTTCTGTGCCCATACATGTGAATAAGCCAAGCCAGTAGGAATATTTTGGCATTACCTTCTGGCTGTCACAGTGACCTTATATATCACTTCATGCATTCTCCCTTTTGTATGTGTATAATCAGTTCCAATGGATCGACTAATGTTTTGGCATGGGTTTGCCTTGGCTCTGGCTTCAAATTTTCTGGCTTCTTTGTATAAGTTGCATTCATGTGAAATTTATTAACATGTATTTAAGAATAGCCAATATACATTTTTATTTTCTAGAAAACGGGAAAAGGGGTATATCAGAGAACAGGATATTTAAAATAAAATAAGCTATGAAATTGACATTATATTAACCATTTTTTGTACATCAAACAAAGTCAAGTAATACTTCAAAAAAATTGTTCTGTTTGCTAAGCTTATGTGTTACGCACATCAAAAGCATAGGGGCATGTATGTATACATGTGTATACATATATTTATAAGTAGGCATTTGTATGACTGACTTTATAAGAATGAGGAAAAAAAAAAAGATTGTCAGTTACTTATCAAGAAAACAGTGGAGTTTAGTAGCTTTTGTTGCCAACACTGGAAGAGGATGTTTCAAAATCTTATTGGATATAATGTTCTTTATTCAGCAACTGTTGGCTATGGTTTTAGGGTAGGTTCAGTTACATAAATGATGTATTTTTGACAGAGTAGTGTCATAAATAACCTTTCCTAGTATTAAATTAATCTGCTGAATAATTTTTATGAAGGTAGACATATATACTATTTTGCTTATACAGAGTATTAAAAAGATCTTTTTGAGTTCCAGGTTTTATCACTGTGTTATTGATATTACAGCTACTGGGATGAGTATTATTTGTCATGTGTCTTGTAAATTGGTAAATGTTTCCCATTTTCTATTTTTTTTTTTTCAATCTGTATGTTTTAACTGCTGATATCAGAGATTATTTTGTTATTAACTTGTTTGGATACAAGATTTGAATTGGCACAACAAAGCAAGGACCGCAAAACTATGGCATGAAAATTACAATTTATGCCATCTAAGTAATGAAAAATAATCCATTATCCCTCAGAAAGTTGCACATTCACTGTATTTGATATTTCACCTGAAGTTCTTATTCAGATGATATGAAGAATGAAAATTAAATATGAAAACTCATGGAAAATCATTACTTTAAACAATTTCTTCCTCCATTAAAATACATAAAATGTGTTTCATGTTGATGACAGGAAAATAATACTATCTACACAAAGAAAATAATCTGAAAGAAGCTTCTTTGTTTTATTGTGCAGTATATTTTTACTCAGGCTTGGATGAAACATCTCTTGAAAAGTTCAAATTCTGGGTCCATTTAGTGTCTCTTCACTCTGCTGAATTGCGATGAGGACACATACAGAAGGGATTATATTGAGGTCAGCAATTGATTTCATTTAGGATAATTCACCGTCAAATAGTGGTAACCTTTACTGTGACCTTGAGATGGATTGAAACCAGTAAGCTGACGGCTAAGGAGAAAAATAAAATGAAGAACATGTCCTTTCTCACTCTCTTGAGTAACAAAGAATTTAAGAAAAAAAAAAAAAAAAAGGCAAAACTCTCTTTTTGAATAACTTTGAAATCTGAGAATGAGCTTTCATTTTTTCAACTAGTATAGCATATTGGTTGCTTTGACTCAGGTTCATCCTGCAGTACAGTTGAACAGTATAGTTCAAGCAGAGAGAAGAACATCTCTACAGTGGGACTCAGACCTTACATCCCCAAAGACAGTTACTTAAACTTAGATAAGATGATTCGAAGTTCAAATTAATTTTGTATGTATTACTAAAAAAGAGCTCAAAGAAACTATTTACAGTGTTATCCTTGTCTTTAAGATGTGTGACTTCATTTTGAGGTAATAAGTATCTCATAAACTGGTAGAATTGAATATTCATTCTATTTACTGAACAACTTTTTTCCTTTTTATGCATTATAACTTTTGTATAAGTGCATATATATGAATTAAGAAAAAGAAAATGGCTTTTTAGTTTTAACACCATCATGCACCAATATCACAAACTTTCACACACAAAAACAAAACAAAACAAAACAAAACAAAACAAAACAAAACAAAAGAAACCACTCCATTGAAGTCTTTTTTTCCTAAGTGTCCACAACTGGTGGACTTTAGGATCCAGGCAGGGATCTCCATCCTGGTCGGCCACAGTTCCAGCCTGGTAGATGCAGCTGCTGTCTCTATGGCCAGGTCTAGCCCATGGTGAGGCCAACATGTTTCAGGAGTGCAGACCGATGCACATGTGCACACATATATACACAGACAGAGCCAGCCACGCACATGGACACAGACTGAGCAGTGCCCTTAGCAGCATCCGGATAAACACCCACAGCACTCACACACCAACAGCGCAAGTGTCCCTATCCCTCTCTTCCTGTCCTGGTGATGAGTATAGGAGTTCAGTCATCATCAGACGTGCACAACACACACACAGATCCATCCAGGAGCCAGCGCCATACACAGAGTTTACCTCCCTGGGAAAAAATGCTTTGTGTAAAATTAGAACCTCTACTGAACCCTCAGTATTTTTGGCCCAGTTCAAATCAAGCCACAGTCTGGGAATTAAATTCTGCTTGAATTTATAGTTCATCCATGATTAGTTCCATTATGTAACAAAACACCTTAAGTAAATTTTGCGGTATGAACTCAACGGACTTTTATGGACATTTGATGAGCATTTGATGGGAGTAACCCACAGACACAGACAAAAGAATGATATCAACGTATATATCACAGGTTGAGAAAGGTGGTGGTGCTTAATGAGGATGTATTGGATAGTATAGGCCCTAAGTATGATGCAAATGATATGGAAAAAGGAGCCAAGATTGTACTGGGTCTGTCTGGCATGAAGTTAATTTTCTTCGTAGCAGGCCATATGGCGCTGTGTTTTGGATTTCTGACTAAAACAGTGTTGATAATATAATAAGGTGTGTTATTTGTTTCTCATTACCCCTCCAGTGACTAGGCTGTGGGTGGGCAAGAGGTTAGGAGGTGACACAGCCAGGACAGCTGACCCAAACTGACCAAAGGGGTATTCCATAACATGACGTCATGTTCAGCAATAAAAGCTGGGGGGAAAGGAGGATAGAGTGGGGGTGTTCTTGGTTATGATGTTGTCTTCCCAAGAAACTGTTACACACGCTGAGGGCCTTCTTCCCATGAACTGGCTAAATATCTGCCTGTTGATAGGAAGTAGTGAATAAAGTTCTTATTTTGTTTTGCATGCACATGCAGTTTTTCTTTGGTTATTAAATTGCCTTTATCTTGATTAATGAATTTTTCTTAATTTTGCTCTTCTGATCATCTCCCCTTTCCCACGGGTGGGGGAGTTAGTGAGTGACTGTGTCGTGCTTAGATACTGGCTGGAGTCAATTCACCATATATGTACAAGGTAGTAGAAAAGTCATCTGTCTGGCATAATTTAAAAGGAAAAAGTAGCTATTATGCGTATATGTGCTCTTCCTGTTTTTACTGGGCATTGACTCTTTGGTATAACAGACTGCCAAAAGTTTAACTAAAGCACGTAACATGAAACGTAAGAGGCACATTTCATTACCATTGTAAATCAGTATTTTCCAAAACAGAATGGTCTTAGGACTTGAATACACATAGAAGGAATTATATGATATGAACTCCAGTGAAAAACAAACAAACAAAAAAAATACTCTGAATTCCCTACATAAACATGAAAACTCAGATTTACGTTTCCCAGCGGTATGCTAAAAGTCAGAAGGTTAGTCTAATTAGGCATCTTGAATCTCTGTAAGAATGGACTTTCTCCAAAAGGTGGTTTATTTCATGTAGTTAGACAAATTATCACCTGCTTCCAGCACCTGTCTTTCTGCTTTGACTTGAAGTCTTGTACACCCATGATTCAGTCTACTTGGTAAGATCAGCCTCAGCAAACCATGATCAGGTGAAAGTTTCTCATCTCATTTAAGGTAATCACCTAGGCTTTCTCTAGGTTATTTCTAGTCAATGAAGAGAGAGAAACTCTTTGAAAGACTGATTTATCTTCTCATTAAAGAGGTACCTAACACAGGTAGAAAGAAATGTACACTGGGGATGCCAGTATCATTGACTACTAAGGCAATGTAGAGACCTAAATTAGACTATGTTCCCAGTAGGTAAGCTGGAGGACATGAACTCAGGAGTGAGTGCACAGGAAGGCTCAGTTCCTCCAAAAGATTTAGATCTTAAGTATTTTGATATCAGTGAAGTCAGGCAGGTATGTGAAAAGTTTTACAGATTCAGGTTGAAGCCGTTTCTTAATATTTTCAAGGTTAATAAACAGTTCTGTAATCTAGGATTCATGTCTGTTTTCAACACATAGACTGACTGTGAGAGCACAACCACGTGGCTTGATAAGAGCGAACACTTACAAAGTTTAAATATTTTTCTTCACCTCTGCGTAGTACTTGGGACCTTAACCCTAAGAAACTGTAGTTCTCAGTTACATGTAGTGACTATTTCTCCTTTACTGCAAGATTTGTCTTTCAAAAAACCTTTCCCACACCAAAGGAAAACAAACAAACAAAAAACAAACAAACAAAAAAAAAAAGACACCAAGGATTTGTGTAATTTTGCTGTAAGTTTATCTTTTTGTATGCAATTTTTTAAGTTTCTCAATCAATTAAACTCTGAGAAGCAACATATCTAAAGTAAAAAAATCCCCAAATCTTAATGGATTGAGCAGTAGAAGATCAAGCTATACAGATCAACTACTGAAGCTGGAACAAAGTACTGTAAGAAATTCAATAAGAATGAATGAGTACCCAAATTGGGTGGTAAAAAAGAGCATTAAGAAATATTTTCATCCTAAAAAAAAAATTAAGGATGGAGAGAGAAAGCTAGATCTTGGTCTCTCTGAACTCACCTCAAAAACTTACTCTTGCATTGCTGAGATAGAATTTGATCTTCGAACATCAGATGTGACTTATTTAGTGCTGTAAATTATACATTGGTAAACTGACGTAAGTGCATGCAGCTTGGTGATGGTTAGAAACAGATGGGTGAAAGGATAGGTTTTAGCAAGAGAAAGAAACTGATCAAAGGATGTGTAAAAGGCTACAGCAAGCTTTCTAGACATTTTTGAGATGTTTTAGATACATTTGATTTGCTCTGATATACACAAACTATTGCCCAAGAGCTTCTATGGAGGATGTGTGAAATTTCAAAATACTAGGTAAGGACAAATGCTTTACTATTTTTGAGTTAAAAGAGTAAGTGGAAAATTATTGACTAGTCAGTTCTATTTCAATTTGCTGCATTAATCAAACTGTTTCTGAGGTTATGACCTTATGAAAACATGTGGGCAAATAGCGGTCAGCATCAGTTTTCAAGGAATAACTAAGTCAGATCAATCTAATTTATTTTTAAGATGAGCAACAGTAAGGAAGATTAAAGAAGATGCAGAAGAAGCCATACATGTAACTTGACACGGAAAGCTTCTTTTGCTCTGATGATGAACTTTTCACAGTATTTTCTGAAGGTAAGCATGGATATTATCAAATCCATACAAAAAGAAAGAACTTACTCATATCCAAGCGCTAGGATTAAAATGAAGCAGGGGACATCCTACAGATACTAGGGAAAACTTTATATTGAAAAAGGAGTGGACATCATTGAAAATTTTTTGTGGCAGTTGTGGAACCTCCACTGCTGCTTTCAGCATTTTTGTTAGGGAGGAGATACATGTATTTGTTTCAGTATTAGGGAAAATGGATTATACTGGAAAATAGTCTTACTGGTTACATCTATATCAGTAAACTAAACAAGGCCAGGGATGGATGAGATGACAAGCTTACAATCTTATGAGCTGCATGTTTCTGTCAGGCACAGAGAAACAGAACATCCTAATTTTATTCATTTGTATGGACACATCTATTGTGTATGATATTATGGTTCTGTAAAAATACCAGATAAAAGAGGACTGTATTAACTTGTATTAAATTCATCAAGAATGTATGTTCACCTATATCATCCTACAAATAAGTAATTAGTAAATAGTGTAAAGGAAATTTAAGCTAATGGAAAAAAATCTGCAGAATTTTTAAGGACGGAAAGCTTATAATCAGCCTTTCCTCTGGAGACATTAGTAAAACTACTATACACTTCAGGCCATTATATCTTAAATATTGAAGCTTCAGTTTTTACATATCTTCATGATTTTCCTTTAAGAATGTTTTCTATATGGAAGTATTTTTCCACCTTCCTTATCAAATACAACGTAAAAGGTGACCATGTTTTTCAGTATACTTGCTCTATAAGCCTGCTGCAGGTCTGACCATTAATATTATGGTATAATAATAAATTAACAAATACGTCAGAAAATGTAATGCTGAGAAAATAAGTGTTATCTTAAAAAATCTATAAATAATCCATCACTACTTGGTTTTCCTTCTTACATTACAAATGTACACTTGTAGAATTTGGATAAGAAGACAAAAACTACTTCAGAGGAAAAAGGCAATGTGTAATAGGAAAGTAATTCAGAGGCATTGAGGAAGAATAATTGAAAGTAATGACTTTTTTATATCAACAGGAAACTATTTCCATAGTGGACAAAAATAAGTATAAACAGAGTGTTATATTTTTTTACCCAGTGCACAATTGCATTTAATATTTATAGCATATGTTTAAAATAATGTGATTCACACTGGGTACTTGAATACAATTTAGCACAGCTGATAGCTGGAACTTGATCTGACTTTCCCTTATGTCAATGAAAAAAATGCCTCTGAGATGAGTGCAAGTTATTTCAGACTTCTAGATAATTTGAATGTATCTGTGTATCTATAGACATTAGCTTTACTGAAAGTTGGTTAGGTTTATGATTGACTTCCTTTTTTTTTTTTTAGTATCAAGAATTGATGAAACTATTAGATGTTACTGTCATTCTTTATCTCATATTACACTAATATCATATGAAGAGCATATAAAGTTCCTTTCAAATTAAAAGCTTTTCATTTTAGAAGACTGACCTAAAGTGACTGTCATCAATGTTTTATAATCAAAAAGTTCAATGTCTTCCCTTCTGTAATTTCACTATGATAAATTAAGTTAAATCTAGGGAAAAAAAAGTCAATATAGTAAAAATTTTGCATCTCTTTGATTCCTAGCATGTTTAAGATAGTTTTCTTGTAAGCTTTCCTTTTTCCATGCAAAGAAAAACTGAATGTGATTTCTGTAAATTGCGTGCATGTTAGCCCCTGACAAATGAAATTTTGTCTATGAATAGTCTTTGATTTGTTAGATGAGTTTTCTTATTTCCATCTGGATTTGTTTTGTACTTCTATCGTATAAATAAAAGTTATATCTGCACAATCTGTATATCAGCTATGCAATTCAGTTCCTATTATGAAACATGGTGTATGTTTTCTGGAGTCTTAAACATGAATTACCTGTCTTGCAAATTTCCTAATTAGTTCAACCAATTTTCTTTCTGTCTCCAGGTAATATGAGCCAATGATCTGAATCTAATGTTGTTAACAGAATAGAGTGCTGAACAAACGTTTTAGGTCACAGTCTGTTTACAGCAATACAAAGAGTGCCTTATTTGTTTCCTAACTTTTACGTTTGGATTTCTTTATTAATCGGGGGGGTGGGGGTGGGGGGGGAGGAAGAAAGAAAGAATTCTTAGACCTTCATAATGATTCACACATGTTTCAGAGTACCCATTGATCCAGCCATCAACTTTCAAGGGAATACTGATTTTAAATGTAAGATTTTGGTATCAAAAGACAAAGGTGCCTCTACAGCAATGTCCACAAGTCTGTCCAACTACGTACCTGCCTGCCTTAAAACCACAATTTTTAAAACTGCAGTTTCATTTCATCCATGTCAGTTTCTNAAGGGCTGAAAATGTGTCTGATAAATACATTATGAAGTCAATGAGATAATTTAATTTAAAAAAAAAAAAAGAAAGAAAGAAAAAATCACTGATGAATAGAACTTGAATTTGTGACTCCATCCAGTCACCTTTTGGAATACACTTCATGGTTTTGCCTCTGAAATGCAGCTCATATTCTGTACTGGAATATTCTTTAATAGAATCACTGGCTGTAATGCAAAGCTGATTAACCTGTGGAAGTTCATATTGTGAATATTTTTGTGGGATTAAGGAACTAACATAAAATACTTCTCAGGATGAGATTCATTCACCCCACCACCACCACCTCCCCCCAGCTTTAGCAGTGAAAAAAAAAAAAAAAAAAA
>VXAL01011424.1:103000-133967 GCA_013399475.1 Chauna torquata | reverse complement strand
TTTTTGTTTATACATAGGAAAACAGATAAATATTTAAAAATGATTTTTTTTTTTTTTTTTTTTGTAGACTGAACTATTCCTTATCCATATGTCTGTTTCTATGATTAGTTTGTGCTAAGAAAATATTAGTTATTATCAGGAAACCACAGCATGAAGGCTGTTGAAGAAAATCAAAGGGCTGTAACAGGGACCCTGACGCTCTGAGTAAAGATCATGGCATAGGCCTTGAAAATACATGCACATGATACTAGTCACCCCAGGGCTATAAGAATGTACCACAAAAATGTTCAGTTACTGTTCGCTAAGGGAATGCAGCTTTGTGAACCAGGAAAAAAAATGGTTTTGAGGAAAGCAGAGGAAGCAAAGAATAAATATGCAATGTAATACTCAGGTACGGCAAGGAAGTGGGAATCAATGAGGAAAGATGAAATAAGGAGACTGTTAGCAAACATAGAGAGTTTTAAGGAAACCAAAGCACAAAAGGGAAGAAAACCTCCATCAACATCATATGTTTCCTGCCAAATGATTCAGGATATTGATAATTCACCATTGCATATCTTCTTCCAGGAAGACTAGTGCTTTTGACCTCAACACCCTGGGCAGATTGCAGATTGCCTAGCACCAGGGAAGAGGGTAAACACTAGAGCATTTGCCTTTACCAGTTTTAATTCTGTCATTATAAGCTGTAATAATTATTCACTGTGACTGACTTAACGGTATCTCCTTGATTAGATTAATAATACTTCAATTAATCTAACAATAAATCCTTAGCACTCTATATAAGGTGTGTTTCTTAACCCACATAAATTGCATTCAGTCTTTGGTCTGGTACCTTGCCCTTGAGCTTGCTTGTAATTTACATGTGGCACTGTGATGCCAAAACAGAAGAATGACTCAAAATGCCCACAATTTTATTCATACTTTAGCATTTATTCTAAGCTTTATTTCTTTAATTCAGTTAAATCAATCTCTTAGAAAATCATATTCAATTACTAAACTGAATTATTCTACAGCAGTCTCATTAATTATAATTGCAATTTTCATGCCTACCACATATATATTTCCCAATATTTAAGGCATTTTTGAAAGCTTGGTGGGGCATTCTTTGGTCCACATTTTAATACAATTAATAATTGTAATCATTTCATCAATACAAATAAAGCATTGGTTTTACAGAATGAATATTAACATTCTGAATTTTAGAAACATAATCAGGGAGTAACTCAACAGAAAATGACTCATTTAAGGCTATCAAACTTTTAGAATTTGAGTTTATTTAAAGAATATAAATAAATAAATATTCAGTTTAAATTCTCGTATTACAAAATACCTATTATATTATTTTGATAGTATAGCATAAACCAAAACTCTTAAATTTACTCAAAAATATAGCTGTCTGATATTTATATTATGTTTGCATCCCAAACTACTTCTTCATTCCCAAAGTATCTCTTGCATTTCAAATAAATGATCTCTGAAGGCCCCTTCAAACTGAACTATTCTATTCTATAGTAGATGCTGATGTGTGCTGGTCGTTTGACATATTTGCTATAGATTAAGAATCACTGTCAGTTGCACACAAATTAATATCACAGATATCATGAAAATCTAGTAAATCATTATGGACCTACTGAAATGACTTTGCATTCCTGATTTATATATGTAATGTCAGTGACTATCTCCAGTTCCAAAAGTACTGGGCACATTTTGGCTGTAGAAAAAGCAGTCCATTTCTAAAAATAGCTGGTGACGGTATTGTCCTTACAGCTTAACCAAAAGCAAAATGCAAGTAAGTAAATAAATAAAGAAAAAGCCTCTAGGAAAATAAAATAATAAGAAATCAAAACAATTTTTTTTTTCTCACTGAAAACAAACAATACAACATTAAAAATATTTCTTTTTCTACAAATACCTTTCACTTAGAGTTATATGCTTTATTTTTGGAGTTTTTTAAGAAAAGAAAGAGATAGATTCACAAAACCATTTAACATTCACTTTGTGTCTAGTAATCTTTCTCCAAAGTATGTGGAATCAAGGCTTAGATTTCTCTCTTACTGGAGTTTAAATTAACAACTCCCACTTTCAATTAAAATGCTTACAACACTGTGTTTTTAAGAAGGATCTTTAGGTTTCCCTTTTGATAGCCATTCATTTTGAATAAGCAGTTCAAAAATGAACTGCAGCCAGGACTAGATCTTAGCTAAGCTATCTCTCAGCTGTGTGCCTGAATAGCAACAAGCACCTGTAGTTTCACTGACACTTAACTGTTTGCTTGTTACTTGTACAAAGTGAAAGAACTTCTTCTTTCCAGAAGAAAACATGTTGAGCATCCCTGTTATTTTCCTTGAAGCTTGATGGATGCCAAAAGCAGAAACAGAAGAGTGACCATTTGTGCTACCATCCCACCCTGGGCAGCACATCTGCCAAATGTAACCTTAGACTTAGCACAAGCCAGGTTATCTGTAGTCTTTTCTACACATCCCTATCTTCATAACTGCTAGGCAGGACAGGATGTGAGTGCTCAGCATTCAGTGTCTGCGAGGTTGAGACAGCTGTTAATTCAAGCCAAGAATACGCTGTGTTTTCAGGAAAATGTTCACATGCTCTTGGATGTGCAAACACATTCCTTCAAGAGGAACCGATGGGAAGAAATTAGCAACATACTGTTTTCTATAGGGTTATTTTTGAGAGTGCACTGTTGAGGAGGAATATGGAAAAGAAGGCAGCAATGAGAAGTTCACAAGTTTCAGGACACAGCCTTTGCAGTTATATAAAGAAACAGAGCTACTATTTTATCTCTAAACTCCTTCTTTTGCCTTTGTCAGCTGATTAACAAAAAAATAATGCTGATTCTTTTTTTTTTTTTCCTATTTGAAACTATACAGTACTGTGCTCAGGCCTCTTCCTATTTCATTATCTAAGAACGGCAGATTGAATCCCTAGTATGAAAATTCTGGATTGAAATGCTAGACTAACAGTCTGATTTCATTATTCAGACTTGACAGAAATTAGATGAATGTCATGGATTAAATTAAGTAGTAAATAACTTAAAATTGTTAATAGGTATTTTCACTCATCCCCAAAAGCATTTGAGAATAAAACAAGCACCAGGTTTTATATCTGATTTTCTGTCTGTTCTTAAATAGTAAGATCTGAAGAAACTAACATGTGGAGCTCTGTTTTTAATGGTAGATGACAGACACAGACTCACCAAATTTCCAGTTTTATACAGGTAAAATAACAGTTGCAGTTCCTGTTTTAAATTATACACTGGGATATATTGTGGCTTACAGAACAACTGAGTAGGAGATAATTCTCCATTCCTCCAGGAAGAGCAATTAGGTTTGTCTTAGCTCACAGATTGCTTCTGGAAATAAAGAGAAATGCAGCTATACAGCACTTGAGTGCTTGACCTGTTGGGACCGTGATGGAAGGATAGGTACTGGGACCACAAACTTCCTCTCCCTGAAGAACATAGCACAGAAAAGAGCAAGCCTTATAAAAGGCTTCATAAAATTTCAAGACTACTCAGTGTTAGAGACCCCACATGTATTTTTTTCCTGTTCACGTCTACTACTGGATTGATGGCCAAGCTCTGATTGTGCACCTGAAAAACACATCACCAGCTTTTTAATGAACTGTGGGGAATAAAGTTAGTTCTCATTTTATTTTTAATATTTTCAATATTTCTATTTTTTCTAAGTTGGAGATCTGATTGGCTTTTATGAATGTCTTTGAACATGTATAGATCTTCCTACATCAATTAGACCTGAATTCCACAATGCTAATTTAAAATCTAGTGTCCAATACATTGTCAGCACTATGTCTTGAGCATTCAAAAAAAAAAAAAAAAAAAGCAAATGAAGCCAGTATTCTGAATAAGAACAAGAAACACAAGATAGCTTTTGAAGGTGTGATTTATAATGCCATTGTGCAGTATCATTCTTACTATCACATCAGATCTTCCAGCTTTTAAATAGGTTGTTTAATAGGTTAGTTAAATAGGTTATTTAACAATAACTTTTTCCTTCTAAAAAATGCAAGAATACTATTAGATGAAACACAAAATTAAGATTTAAATGTTCTTGTCCCAATTTAATTTCATACAGTTACAAAAGTTTTTATGTACAACCCATTCTCCCTGTCAGCTCGACTATTCAGTACAGCTTCCAACGCTTCTCCTATAGTCAAAGTACTCTACTGCCATCTTAAGGCAAGCAGGATGCTCTGTCTGTGAGGTAGGTGCTGATGCTGAAAGTGCCCACTACTTAAATAGACCAATTAACCTCACTGTTCAACCCACCAAATGCCTCTTTGGTCCTTAAGTCACTGCGGAATCTGTGCACAAATTACTATGGCGAACAGCACATTTAGTACTTTCAGTGTTACCGGGCTGCCTGGATAATCCTCAAAATGACAAATCACCATCTGAGCGATTAATTTTCTTTCTGTCAAGTTTGGAAAGATGAGAGATTTGGGGGACATCGTACAACATGTCAAGGAAATGCCAGCTGTCTCCATAACATTTCAGCACTAACAACAGAGAGAGATTGATGATTCATACATAGCGCTATTTTTCATAACTTTAACAAATCTGAATTCCTTAGCAGATAAAGTAATGGGATCTGTCAGTCAGCATGAAAATACTCAGAGCAGCAACAGACATTTAAACAATCAATATTGTAACACTTGAAGGTGGTTGCAATAAACTAAAGGAACTTTTCACACAATAAAAGAGATAGTCCTTTTTCTCATTTCTCATGATGTCTGTGCTAAAGACATAATCAAAGAGACAAACTCTTAAAGGAATCATGATATATTTTTCTTTCACAAAGGGAAGTACTTCTTTTTGGCAGGTATTATGTTTTGATATATGTACCAAATATCCAAAACAATGAAAAAGTTTCAAAGGGTTGATCAGCATCATTCAATTAGATATGGTAGCACTAAGGACAGATAATTATGAGAATTACTAGGATACCCTGACAACATTTTTAAGGGCTTATGTGCATCACATAAGGAAAAGGTCTTCCAGGTCATGAAATAATAACAGCAGTATCTGTCATGCATCACCCTATAAACTTACCAAGGGGCTATTTGATAGAAACCTCAATCAACAAATCAACACATATATCTAAAAGCACAATTAACAAATATTTCTAAAAATAAGAGTACTGTACTGAAAAAAAGAAACTATGATGCATGCCTCAGAAAAGCAGTCTCTGGCATGGTCTCACCTCTCTTTCTGGAGCCAGTCTCAAAGTTTACTGTGGATCCTGGCTTATAATGTGAGTGGCACTGGAGGAGCCCTCACAACACTGCTTCTTGAAACTCCTAGAAAAAGGGATCTAGATTTTTTTCTTATTTAATTATTAATATTGTTTTGGAATTCAAAAAGCATTCCCATATCAAGACTTCTTATACTGTCTCTTAATTATCTGCTTCTGGATGTTACCAAAGGCAAGAGTTGGGCTAGATGTACCTTAAATCTGATCCTGTTGAGTGGCTTTTTTTTTTATTTTTATGGAAGAAACGAGAGTCATGAGGAAGACCAGAAGTAATGAAATATTTGTAAGCAGATAAACTGTAAAGTGTAGACACTAACTATAGAAAACAAATGCATATTACTGATGCTTTTAAGTACTTCAGCTGGGATTCAGTTTGAGGTTAAGATGCTTGAAGTTAGATGCCAGTACATAGGTGACTACATAGAATCATAAAATATCCTGAGTTGGAAGGGACCCACAAGCATCACTGAGTCCAATTCCTGGCTCCACACAGGACCACCCCAAAATCAGACCATTTGCCTGAAAGCGTTGCAAATGCTTCTTGACCTCCAGCAGGCTCAATGCCATGACCACTTCCCTGGGGAACCTGTTCCAGTGCCTGACCACCCTCTCGGTGAAGAACCTTTTCCTAACATCCAGCCTGAACATCCCCTGTTGCAGCTCCATGCCACATGTGTGAGTTAAATCTCTAAGCTAAGATTACAGTCACTGGAGTTCTGAGATCCAGTTGCATTGTTTCATTCTTTTGTGCATCTTTCCTTTTTTATTTTGTTTTTGTTTGTTTGTTCGTTTGCTTTTTTTTTTTTTTTTTTACTCCATCTTGTTTGGTATCATTATTTTTCTTAATCATTTTTTTTTCTTCTTTTTCTTTCTATCCACTGTTTTTCTTCCCTCCTACATTAACATCAATATCTAAAGTTCCTTCATTCTTTCACTTCTTAATCCCCAGCATGCCTTTTTTTATTAGGTCCTTCATTATGCAACAAATCCTGTGCATAATGCAGCCAGGAATACACAAAGAAGTGTTAACCTCTACCTTTGTAAATTGGCAGAAACTTTGTCCCTATTGTCCCTATTTCTTCTCTACACAGTCTTCAGCCTTTTTACTTTCACTTCTGTCATTTTTACCCAAAAGTTCTTTGTGATGAAAAAAAAAAAAAAAAAGACTATCTGCTAAATTATTTGCATGAATAGCATACAGCCAAAGAGCCATGCAAAGCTAACATTCTTTACACATAGCAGAGTATGACCTCCTTCTTTCTTCCTTCTTACCCACAGAGAAAGCTAGAAGTCAGTCTTCTTAAACTCAGGGAAGACAGGAACATGAACTGAAATCACTGAAATCAGGAAAGAAATTAGCAGGAAAACATGGAGTCAGGGTTGAAAATATTGCTGTAGCAGTACCAGACTGAAACTCAACAGATATAGGCATCCCTTAAGCTCATTTTTTTCCTACTGAAATCTCCACAGCTACTGACCAGAACCAACTTTTCTGGGCTGATAAGATCTGACAAGATCACAATTTGTTGTGGAATAGCTTCAGGCTATGTTTTTTGTTGTTCTTGTTGCCGTATTTGCAAAGACTTGGAAAATCAGATAACAGCGACAGGAAACAAACCCTGATCATCTATATAACACTGCAGACCTGTAGAACTGGTTTAAATGGCAGAATTAAATTTTATTTGCTACAGTATTTAAAAGTCAAATACATATATAATGTGATAGTCAAATGGAAGATGCATATTTAGTTCACTAGACTTTATGATGGAATACAATGGTGTATCATCAGAGAAGCAAAAGGAAAAGGATGGATTTATACTATATAAGAATACAATTGTCTACCATTTGTTACGAAATCTTTCCTTGAGTGCCCTCATGGATTTTTCCATTATGCATATAAAGAGTTCACAGCCTGTAATCAACTGGCAACTGCTCCTCTGAAGAGAATGCACTGTATAAATGCAAATATTGTAAGGGGAGACAGCTTGTTCATTAATGTCTTTTCATATGATTTTCTCTCTGGAAATGAAGATTTGGATTAATTTCAACTAATTTCAGATATCTGTGTTAGGTATGTAGTTTTTCTAGCTCTTTAGATCAGGTATCTGAATTTTTATGTGCTGAATACATTCAAGGTAACGGCTTCTCCTGGCTTTTTGTCTTTAGATTTCATTACAAGTGAACAACTAACCAACTGATAATTTTTACTTTTGTTTGTGTATGTGTGTGTTTGGTTTTTTTTGTTTCGTTTTGTTTTTCACTATAATGCCAGTCACTAGTAGGTCTCTTATAATCAATCCTCTTCACAGTATTTTAGAAATTGGGCCAGAAGATATAATTAATTACAGGATGATCTCCTGTATATCACTGGCCATCGGAAGTGATTGAGAAATCTTCTACCAAATCCAATGACTTCTGGCAATCCTAAAATTTCAGACTTAAAACCAGAATGTGTCCCAGATATAGGGAAAAAAATCACAGCATTGCCAAAATACTATTAGTCCCTTGATTCATTTCTTCTTGAGCACCTTCCTTCAGTTGCTTCTTGTATGTCTTGTGTTCCATTCACCAGCCATCTTAGCAGTATGCTGGCAGTCATCTATGATTTTTTCCTGACATCTCTGTTATAGCAGGAGGCCCAAAACTAGACTACTCCTGATGAAGAGGGATAGAAAAAAGTAATCACTTCTCTCAGCCTGCTAGCAATGCTTTTACTGATGCAGCTCAATATGTTGTTCACCATCTCAAAGGCTAACGACTCGTGCTCAATTTGTTGTTCACCAGGATACCCAGGTTCCTCCTCTGTAGAACTGTTACCCAGCCTGGACTATTTCATGGGGTTATTCTGCTCCAAGTGCAAAACTTGTCTTTGCTGAACTTCATGAAATTCCTATTTTGCCATTTCCTCCAGCTTGTCAAGATCTGTCTGAAAAGCGGAATTCTCCCCCTCCAAATCAGTTCTGTCCTGCAATTTGGCGTCAACCACAAACTTGCTGAGAGTGTATTCCTTCCTAACGTGCAGATCATTGATGAAAATATTAAACATTGTTGGCACCAGTCTTTACCCTTGAGGAAAATTGTTTGTAATTTTGGTCAAAACTCATAGCTTTGATCAAAAGACTGAAGTACCTTACTGCCCAGCTGATATGAATGACATATCTGTAGTTTACTTTGGACAATTTCTTGTGCAGACAACATTCTATTTGCACAATGCCATTTTCTTGTTTTTCTTGTTTTTCTTGTTCTTTTTCTTTTTCTTTTTCTTTTTCTTTTTCTTTTTCTTTTTCTTTTTCTTTTTCTTTTTCTTTTTCTTTTTCTTTTTCTTTTTCTTTTTCTTTCAAATAAGGACTTCCCAAAAAAAACATATGTAAATGTTCTTTTACATATTTACATGTAAATGTAAATAGGATTTAACTTGAACATTGCAGATAATCCTAGGAGATTTCAAGAAAGGTTAGGTCTTTTTTCTTGTTCTGAATTTGAACAACATTAATGACAAGTGAGCTGGGTTGACTCTGAGCCTATCTATGGTCTATGATCACAGCTTAGACACATTACAGTAATATGGGTAATTAAAAAGAATGCTGTTGATGTTGGTTTTCACCAGAGACAGATTTAAACCATCTAGAAATTCTAATTGTTTAATGATATGAAACATGAATTTTGGAAGATCAACTTTGGGGAATACTTTATTTGTGGGAGTGTGTCCAAATTGTTTTCACCATGTTTCCAGGAGTCTTAAAAAGTAATAAAGAAGAAGTACTATATAAACCCACAGTAATCTCTAATCCTTTCAGGTCTACAGTGCCAAGTTACTCACACAGCCCAAAGTGGATGCCTTTTGAATTTTATCACTGTTTTTTTTTTTTCCTTGGATGGTGAAAAATGCCACTGATATGCACTGGTATTTCATAATGTGAATTGCATGTATTACCTAATATAATGTGACATGCCTTTGTGATTGGTCACACTCCTTGGCTTGCTAAGGAGCGAACATTATTTGAAAAGTGGATTGCTTACACCGTGCTAAAAATGGCATTCACAAAGACACAACTTATAATTCAAAAAAGACAGAAGAATGTCTCTCATTGATCTGCATCAAGAATAAATTACTCTAGCAACCCTTAAAATACAGCAGCTCTATCCAGTTAAGTCTTCCAGGATCAGGCCCTCTGTTTATAAATTCTCCTAAATATACAAATTGCTTTACAGCTCTTATAACGTCTTTGTAACAGTTTGCCTCTTATCAGAAGCTAGTCTGATTTTTATCCTTTGTCCTTGATATTTAGTGTTTCCTTGACTTCTATACAACAAGAACTGAAAGATATATTTCAAGCACAAAGGACAGAGCGTCTTTTTTACAACGTAGCTTGTGTTTCTGATCAGATAAAAATGAGTGCTCTTTTGTATCTCGCAAGAGTTAAACAAATGTGTAATTCTGGAATAGGTTTCTGTCTGAAGGTCATAATCAGCATATAATAGTTCCCTTGCTGATACATCAGCCACTCCACTTTTTTCAGTTCTGCTTAGATAGAGCCTGATGTGTGCTTCCCTATCCTTCAGATCATGCATAGCCAAAAAGACAGAGATATGCTGAAGGAAAGAGTATTGCCAAGTATTGCAATTCCATAGAGATCTCAAGCTATTGAATACAGGGATCGGTCTCTTGGAAGTGATTGCAGGTAACAGAACTGAGAACAGTTCTGAAGCTGCGCTGTGGTGTTCCTCAGGACTATAATGGATCTCTCACCATAGCCTTTACAGATTTTTGTCAAGTATAAGAATTGTCCATTAACTTGTTATTTCAAATTGTGTCTATGTATATTATTTTACAAGTCTGTATTATTCAGAAATAGAATTGCTTGTGTGAGTCTAGATCTATTAATATTGCTGTTTGTGCTCTCTTAACTGTTTTACAGATTCCTTCTTGCTTTGGCACTAAAAATTCTCAAGATCCTAACAGTTGCCTCCACACCAGTATTATTGATCCAGGAAACATTATCAGATTGTTTATGGACAAGTAGCCCTTAGGTGAACTGTTGCTGAAATAACTCTTTAGATTTCTTCTCATATTCACTGTCAGTTTCACATCCTCTTAACAGATTTGTTTATGATCTGATCGATTCAAAACCATTTCAAATCAGTATTAAGCTTCTTGCAGCTAGCACACAGTTAAACCAGTTGCAAATTTCTACAAGAATATGAAGTTGATGAGACTCATGGTTGTTAATGGCAGGAAACATTACCCTTATATTTCGTCGAAAGCATAGACTATAACACAAGATTCATCTGTACGGGTACTATGTGAGAACAAGATGTATAAAATCCTGCACCTTTAGAGGCTAATGAAAAAATCATTAATTTCAACAAGGCCACAATTGCTTCTCATAGGCAGTGTGATACTTAACCAAAATAAAATATCTGGGCTGCTACTCAACCATGATTACTACACATCCCTGTTCCTGACAGTATCTTCTGACAGTTTTAATAGGCTAAATTCCAACTGTTTAATGAACAGTCATGAAAGGAGCTATGTGGACAGTACCTTACCACATGACCTGGATTAAGTAGCAAACAGATGAAGAGAGAGGAGAAGAACCTAATTTTAGTTTGGTTTCCTCTCCTCATTTCAGAGCTTGTCCAGTTGTTGTATATAAGCTCATTCTCTCTCATCAAGATTCTTCTTCAATAAATTTTAAATTATTTCTCTACATTGAATATTCAAACAGAAGTGAAGAATGTAGAATTTATCTATGTGCAGTCAGTTGAACAGACAGTATTAAATAGGGAGTTGTTAAGTACAAAAGGAAACTTGTGAATGCAAAGACACGCAATTTCAAGACATAAGGACAAAGAGAAAGATTTGCAGGTCAAAAATGCATAAAATAGCATATGAATAATTACCGCCTGTACCTCAGAAGTTTTGCATGGTAATTGTTAGCTGATTTATATCATTTACTTTTATTTCCATCACAGAGATAATCTGAAAGTTTAATGAGTTATTTATAGCATTCATAGCAAAACAAAAACCATAGATTTCTAGGGAAAGATTTACACCCAAGATTCTCTGGAAAAAAAGAGCAAGAGGGAACAGTGTCATGATATCTAAATGTGACATTAGGAGAATAACAGTTCCAATTTAACTAACTTTATAAAACATCTAAAGTGAAATAGTGATCTGTCAACAACAACAACAAAAACTAGTGATAACTTTCTATCTGGCCAGAAAAAATAAATTCTGGAAGTCATTTCTATTATTTCAGTCTTTAAATTAGCCACTGCCATTCAAGAAAGAGTTATTGGAGACTCTGTGAAAGGTATTATGAAACATCAGCTCAGCTGTCAACAGGTGTCAAAAACAGGTAAATAAGATGTTAGGAACTATTAAACAAGTAGAGAGCAGAATACAGAATGCCAATATGTTCCTGCTTAAATCCATGGTGAATTGAAATCTTGACTGTCACATGCAGTTCAGGTTCCCTTTTCTTTCCCATATCTAAATAAATAGGCAGTAAAGAGAAGCAGGAAGCTGACCACAATTAAGCTTCAAAAACAGTTCCATGGGATGATAATGAACTCAAAAGTTCATGAGTTCAAAAAGAAAGCTGACAAATTCATAGAAAACATGTTAATCAAGGATTATTAAAGGTGAAAAGTGTAGATAATCTCTGGTTCAGATTGCCAGAATTAGAGAGGGTATATCAGGGTAAACTGTAGAGTTTTCCTATTTCCCTAAAATTACTCTGTTTACCATTTTCAGGGACAGGCTTCTGACAAGGACAGTAATTTTGCATATGTAGGGCCTTTCTTATGCTTTTAAATAAAGACAGTAGGAAAAGATAAACCAAAGAATATAGATCCAGGAAGTAGTCTTTTGCACATTCATAGTCAGAAATATATGTGGCTAAATTTGCTTGGGTATCATTATTAGGAATCTAGATGCAGAAAAGTCACTGAAGGACAGATACAAAAAAACATGGAGCATGATCAGATTTTAAAAACATGAAGATAAATTCTGTTAAACAATGTAGTTATAGAATTACAGGAGGTGGCCCCTTTTTCACGCATGGGAGGAAATAGCAAGAGTTTTTCCTTTGCATAAGAATAAATTCTCCTTTGACCTGAATGCATTTAAAAGCCAGTGATGAACTATTCCCAGCAGAAAAGATGAAATTGTAATGTTTTTCTTCCTAAAACTCCATGGGAATTTGTTACTGCTTTGGAGTGAGTGTATTAATATAGAAACACTCCTGTCTCATTCTCATGACTTGCTTCATAGTAGACTGGCTGTGGAAGTCTAAAGTCAGCCTTCACTCTAGTTTTAAGATGTCACACTATCATCCCAGTGATGGCAGAAATACAATAATATTGGTAGTTCATTTCAGCCTAGGTAACTTGTATCTATTGGAAAAGTAAGATATATCTAATCAGAAATGCAGTGGGGAATGGAAGTGAAGCAGACATTCATCTGTTCACAGTTCATTGACTGTCTGAATGAATTTCAGGTGTGTGGGCTCATTTGTGAAAGACAAAAGAGCCTTGGAAGTGATACAAAAAAAGTATTTTTTTTACTTGTTTAAGAAGACTGATAATATATTCAAGAGATTGTGTTTTATTTTGCTTTAAGACAAAGCAAAAACTTGTATTTTGCTTTAATCACACAACTAATAAACACAATTGTATTACAGTCTACTGAAAAAGCATAGAAGAGGATGTATTTTTACCACATTTGCCTGCAGTGAACACAGTGACATATGGACTGGGATGTTTTTCTCTTGAACCACAGCCGATTTAATTAGAAAAATAAGTGGAAAATATTGGCAAACTAAAAGAAAAGTAACAACAACAACAAAAAAGACAGGCACACAGTTGCAAGAGCTCAAAGCAATGCTTTGACTTCATTCTTACAAGTCACCCATTTGGGAAGCTGATAGAGCATTCATATCTCATGTAGTTAGCCCATGCTGTCTCCCATTGAAACGGAGCAACAGGGGGCTGAGCAATTCCCACTGAAATCAACAGAAGTTGACTTCAAGCTCTTTTTTTTCTACAGTCTGCATATCAAGACCTGCTTTGCAGATAAGGTGGATGGAATACTGATAATCATTCTAACCTCACCCTTCATGCAACTCCTGTAAGGCTTGCTGAAACATGCTGCTTGTTTAAAGCAGGACTGAACAATCTTTGTGAAATATTCATATTTAAATAAAAAGAAAAGAGAAGCAAAGAGTTGATTGTATGCATCTGGAATTTAAGCTGGATTTAAGATTTTTGCTAAGGGATGCCCTGTGTGACCTTAGGGCTTGTAGTAACTGCCCACATGGCTGCTATTACCCCATAGTAAAGTGTAGAAGCTTCTCTCCCAAATTATCTCTTATTACCTCATATTTATTAGACATCAGCTGGCATAACATATTCGCAATATGTCTTACCCTGTTTATAAATCTATACTCCAATACGTCACTTCAGCAGCTCCTCCAAATCTCTGCTGAGCTGCCAATTAACTCCACAGGTTTCTACATTTCTACCAGCAAACGTGTGAAGAATTGCAAAGACTTGTGGTCACCAAGACACGGGGAGTGCTAATTTACACCTATTGCACTTCAAGCAAGTCTTTCAGGCAGTGTATTTCCTTCCAAATAAAGTTTAGCTCTGTAAGTGTTCTGAGACCATGCTTACGCTACCAAATCAAGTACTGCAGATAAGACAGCAACAGACAAACCTTTCGGAAACTGACTGGTGCTAGTGTCCCTTTATTTCTTGTAGCTAAAGACACATCCAGGAAACGCATTACAGATTGCTCTACTCTGCCTCGTTTGAAGCAATCACGAAGATGTTCTATCACCAGGATGATGAATACTCTGTGATGAGTCTTGTTAATTTGCTCATACCTCTTCATCTTGCTTACATTTCACAGTCAGATGACAAGGAAGAGAGGGACATTTCCCCTGTACAATATGAAATCCATGGGGAACCCTTGGTCTGCAAGGCACTTGTTTGACCTGCTTCACTGACCCAAGGCAGACTATGAGCAAACTTTCATCACACAGCACTGCTCCTGCAAGGTACTGGATCATGCTACACAGCACCAGGGTAGTGTCAGGACCCACCCTCTAGCTGAGAACAGAAGGCAGAGAGGAATTAGGCAGTGTATCTTATAGAGGTGTGAAATAGAACCGAAGTTTAGATTTATGAAAATTTGAATTTGTTTGAGATGGGAAATAATTGGGGCTGGAGCTAGCAAGCTCGTTTGGGAAGATTGAGTATGCAATAGAATGTGAAGAGTAATATAGTACCGAACTGGTAAGTATAGCTCTTAATAGACTGTTCACACTTTGAAACGTTGCATTCTTACCAAAAAACTGACATTAAGATTTGAAGATTTTGCTTAGATTGAGCAAGACAGGGTGACAAGAGTTTAATTTCCTTTAATAACTAGTGAGAAGCAGGGGGCTTTAATCTCCTTGTGATGGAAGTATGGGACAATTGGATGTTACTATTTCTCTGTGGTTTTAACCTCATCTTAAATGATTTAATTTATCTGAAAACAAATTTTCAAAGCAAAAAATCTGATGAAGATTTTTTGTATCTAATTGACTTCAGATACCTGTGACTTCTTGCTCTCCTTCTCATTTTTTTTCTCATTAGCTAACGTGGCTCCCTGTTCTATCCACTGAGACTTTAAAGTACCACTCTTTGGGGTATTCAATGTTTGAATGTCATGAATTCCGTTAAGAATTTATAGCTGCAGAGCTTTTGTGTATGTTTCAATGCATGCACACCTTTGCGAATGTTTCCAAATCCAACAAGTGCATTTAGATTCTCAATTGTATTTTGACTCCTAAATTCCTATTTATTTCAAAGGTAAGTTAATAATGTAAAGATTCTTAAGGTATTTATGTGACAAGACAGCTTCTTCTAGATTTCTTTAGAAAGAGGTAATGTTTTCTGCTAAAAAGAAGTAGCAGAGCATCACTCAGTTGATGCAATTCAGAGACGAACCACAGATACATGAAATAAGACAGAAGGAACTAGTGAGCAACTTTGGAGTGGTTCCTGGAGTCACCATGATGAAACATTATTTCTATGAGATATATGCTCCACAGTCTGTCTACTTAATAGTGATAATTCTTGAAGCAAGAAAAGAACAAAATCTCCTGCATTCCAGGTGAGTGCTTTACATTAACTTCAAAGTTATGTTCATTTTGCCTCTTTTCATGGCAATGATATTTAAATTCTTTTCCACACTCGAACAGCTTCTTTGGAGATCAGTCTATACCTTGGTGGTTAAGAGACAGAAGACACAAGAGTGGCTGTGAGGGGCACTAGACCCAGTTTTTCTATACTGTGTAAGAATTTTAACTTGTAGGCTATTATACAGAGGGAAGAATGCGGCTTTCATTTTCTCCCATCTGTGTTTTACTAAAAGCCATTGCAATTGCTTTGTTCCATAAAGACCAAGCCATCTGGTAGGTATGATCAGATGCACAGGGTCCCTCAGGGGAATTAGATGAAGGAATGCATAGTTTGTGAATCTTGATAGAACTTACACATAATACAGCTCTGAAGCTTCTCAGCTTTGATGAGATGAGAAGTTTCAGGACTACTCAGGTTTAGAAACTGAAGCAAATAGGGAGTGCTAACATTGCAAATTTTGTTGTGTAGTTATAAACTTTAGATACTTCTGAATGTTCAGTCCCTGGGGTCCTTACAAACAAATCCTTACAATCCTGGGTAAGGATAGAAGAACTAGGTTTTAACTCACAAAAGGTGTGTGAACAATGAACTTTGAACAAGAATAAAACATGAAAAAAAAGTTTAAGACAATTATAAAATATATTTCTGTTCTGTATCATTGGATTAATGGTGTATGTTGGGAACAAGTCGATAAAGATAAGCAGAGATGCTATGCCAGGCACTAATATTAGTGCTACTATTCAGAGATATAAAGGCGGTTTCAAAGGCTGTTGCAGTGTGCATGTGATAGAATTGGGTTCATAAAATGTAGGTCGTGTTATGCATATAATTAGAGCCAGGGTTTCTTATTACTTGGTCATTTGAAAAGAAGTAATTTCCTTGACTTGGGTAAAAGCAGAATACAGGAAATAGCTTCTTTTTAAAATATCATCCCTGTGTTCCTGGGCATTTCACACATTTTGCAAAACCAAGCACTATGTTCTCCTTTGCTGACTTTTTCTTGTGGATGTATGTATATGAAATTTCTGTTGAAATTAGATATACAAGTCTGAATAAGGTTAAAGTTTTACTGTGAGGTGTACACATGGTACTGCAGCACTGGAGTTGCCTGGACTATTCTGGACAGAACTGTTAAAAATAGATTTGCTAATCCAACGAAAGCTCAGAAGTATTAAAAAGTATCTGCAGGACATTATACATAGGATTTGACATTATATTTGCAATACTTTTTGGTGATTTTTTTGAAAAAATAAAAAAGGACACTGTGCCTGAAATTGAGGCCCAAATGTTTTAATGTTGCTACATATTTCTAAAGAATCTAAATGTAGTTTCACAATCCTGTTTTCCAGGGAAAAATAAATAAATAAATAAAAAGACATATTTTTAAATGCTATCTAATTGACCCTTGAAAAAACTAAGTTTTTATTGATTTGTGTTTATTCCCATTAAACTGCAGGCTGGTCCTAGCTCTGGACACTCAAACTGGTGCTCAACAAAGAAACAGATAATTTGATACCCAGCACATCAGTGGGTGAAGTGAGCACTTCAATCTGAAAATCAGAATTAAGAGCACAGGTAAGAGTTTGTCTCAGTAGAAGATTTTAGGAGTTGAGGGAAGCGCACTTAAAAATTATTTGTTTGGGACTCCCATATCTAACACTTTTCTGACTTTTGGAACACCTGTTGCACTCAAAATCTTGCTGCAGGCAAAAGAGAACACACCATATGTGTGGAGCTAAGAATGTATTGCTCATCCAATAGAACTTTTTATCTTCTGATGGCCCAAATTAATATTGAAGTTACAGTAGCACAACTGAAACTATTACACAGGGAAAGTAGAAAGAAAAACAAAAAAATAAAAGCTTTCCAGCATTTACCCCTTTTATTTAGTGTTATGTTCATCCTTCCAATGTCTCTCTGGGTATCAAGGCAAAAATTCAGTTTTCCTCAGGAAGAGTATGAGAGGGTTTCAGTGAGGTGTCTTCCATCCCAAAGCAGTTATCAGAAGGAATATGATTGTGGGGATTTCTTCCTTCTGGTGGGTGGTAGGAAGAAGATGATGTTATCTTCCTGCTCAGTCTTGCATCCAGTAGGGTTTATTTTATATGTTTTCTTGCCCCAGGCTGCTGCCTTCTGGCTGCTCCTAGCCTCAGACCCAGCCAGTAGGGGCTCTTTTTTGCTGGGCAGTGACTTCCTGGCTTTGCCAGACCCTTCCCAGGAGGCACTAGCAGAGCTCAGCTCAGGCAGGGCAGGCAACAGGCACTTGGCCCTGAGGCAGGCACGAAATCAGCTCAGCCCAGCTCCAGCCAAGGTGAGCCATGGCCAGTCCTGAGCCCCTCAGCTCAGGGCAGAGCCCCTGGACTTTTCATAGGAAGTCAGAAGACGTGTTTTGATATTTTGTGGTAGACATAATGTTCTATTTTCCAGCATTTCTTCACTGTCTAGGTACCTTGTCCTCTAGGGTTCACCCTGCTGCCTGACAGGTCCCCTAACACATGAACTCATGTTCCACTTTCTTTGTGAAACACAGGTAATTACAACATGCACTCATGACATGCACCAGCCTAGTCTCTGTGAGCTCCTGGGTGGATTTGAAACTACTTCTTCCATGTACTGAAAATGTACGCCAGTTATGCCTTAGCACTTTCTCAAATAAGGTCTTTGAGCAGACAAGAAGGCAGGAGTCACAGAGCCAGAAAGAGACTATGTAAAAGGAAACCTGGCTGAATTATTGTGTTGCATAGCAAATTCAGCCGTCTGATGTAAAGATTTACGATTTTACTTCCTAGCCTGAGAGTTGTATCCCTCTCTCTTTCTCTCTCATTTTCTTCCACTTACTCCAACTTAATGTCTGTTCTAGAAAATGTGCACATTCTGGGAACTATGTTTGGAACCTCAACCTTCTCCACATCAAGGTTTAGGCTCCTTTTTTTCCTTCAGGTCACAGGATTCCCTCTTCAGGTAGCCAGTCCGAGAGGATTGACCCCTAGACTTATGTACTCTGGAAGGCTTCAGGCAACTATATCTGTCCAGTGACTTCTGGAAACTTAGGTCATTAGTTGAGCACTTGTGATCTCCCACCTCTAATGCCTCTTAAGACTGCTCACTTTCTACTGAAATGAATGGAAAATTTGGGAGAAAAAAAAAAAAGTATTAAACCCCTAAATACTTCCTCATCCCTCAATTCCATCTATTTGGATTTCAGATCATCTGATTTCTTGACTTTTTGCTTTTAAGAAAATGGAACTTTTCTAAATCTGGTTTAAAATATTATCTGATGTGACAGTACTTGTGGCATCCAAAGGAAACTTTATAATAACGGGTTAATGTTTTATATGTTATCTTACCTATATGTTACAAATAATGTCAGTTTAGATCATACCTGAAGTTACCAGATAGCACATTATCATATCATACACAGAAGTATAACCAAGTGCCACATAAGAAGCTGTAGGAAAAATGCAAATTGTTTTAAAAAATAGCAGTGTTGAGAAGTATCTAACATACAAACTATCATAAATTTTCAGATGTGTTCTCTAGGTTAGTCAGCTGCTCTATTTTTTTTTTTAGAAACAAATGTTATAAGTCCTTTAATCACTTCTTTATACTGATTTCTAATCCCACAATTGCCCAAGAGGACTTGGATCTGAAATCTTTCACTTTTGTTGTTCCTTATTCTTTCCTACATTTAATATAAAGAATTAATATTCTTAGCCTACAAAATTAGTAGATTTGAAATGATGATCACTAAAAATTCCTGAGGGCAACTGAGCTGGTATTTTCTGTATGATCACTTTGGATTTAAACTCTTACCATGTATTTTAAATCTGTTGCCTTCTAAAGCTCTTTGGAAATTACATGGTTTGTTTGTTTGCTTGTTTTATCTATGTTTTCTTTTCCTCTATTTTTGACTAGTGCTGTCCAAAATATTGTCAATTTAAGATGACATTCACCAGTTCTGACTTTTGGGATGTTCTTACAATGGAGTTAGCCATGGAACTGAAGTTTTACTGGATGCATACAAGACTAAGACGTTTGGGTAAATATCAGAAGTATTCACTCAAATTTCTTTTTTTTAATGATTATTTACAATTGATAAATTTATGTTCTATTAATTCTGTGCATTAATTTTGTACTTGTGTGCAGGCTTTCTATGCCTGTGTTACACCAGTGAAAGTGTCTTTCATGTACAAATAATATAGACAATAAAAACTTTAAAGACACTTTGTGTAACTTAGTTACCAAAATTAAATCTGAGAAAGTCCACAGAATAGACATAGTTTTAGATTGTTTGCTTAGTTTTTCATTACTCTTTATTATCCTACATGGTCATGTGAGACAGCTACCACTGTGAAGAGAAAGAGCACGTAGATCTAATACTCAGTTTCATAAGTGAAATATTATTAGACTACAGACATTACTGAAATAATGAAATTTTTCAAAAAGGTGCTTGTGTAGGATTTCTGAAATCAAATGTTATTTGTCTGTTTTGACTGTGCATTAAGATTAAATATTTCATCAGAGGTGAAAATGTCTTGCTTTGCCCACTTCTCATAGATGTTGTAGTAAAAGTGGTTCTAAAGAAAAATTTGATAGAAAACAGGGTATCTCTCTAAATTATATTGATACATTTAAGATGCAGTGAAAAATTATTCCACTCTCTTGCCTAGATTATTCCTATGTAAATACTTTGTAGTATTTTATTGTAAATATACTATAGCATCAAAAAGGCAAACTACAATACTTTACTGCTAAGACTATGATATATCATCCTGGAGAGAATCACTGAAGAAATATTTTCCTTTACACTTAAGCAAGCTAAGCAATCGAAACCTCAGCCAACCTCTCAGCTGTTATGTTGCTATATTTATGAATGATCTTTTAAAAATACTTTATATGGTTTATCAGCTATTATAATTCTAATTATCTAGAAGTTTAGTGAATATTTTTAACAAAAAATGTTGATAAGGGTAAGCAATCTGATGAATCCGTTCTCAATCATACACAAACTCTTTACTTTTTTAAAGTACAAATTAAGGCTAACTATACACCGTATCACTTGTATTACATTAGAATGGATTATTCTGTATATTAAAAAAGACATTGAAGCATTACACTCAAAACATGTTGGTATGAACCGAAGGGAATGCATTTTATGTGTTGACTTCAGAATTTACTGTTAGTCTGGTTCATATTTTCCAATCTGAAAAAATAACATACACATTATTATTAGTCAAGTTACAGTGGTATCAACAATTATAGTCCAAACTGATTGGACTAACATTTTAATTATTACAGAAGAAAACCCTCATTAATTATTATTATGTTAAAATGTTGTACACAAACTTTGTAGTCTCAGCTGTTTGTCAGTACTGTCGTACTCCCACTCCCAGTGCTCAGCTGGGTCCCAGGGTCACTGGCCTCACCTCCAGGTAGAGGCTGGCGGCTGGAGGTCTTTGTCAGGGATAGCATGGTGTTCATGGGAGAATTTCTTCCTCTCCTGTCATGAATCCATTTTGAGGTATTCTTATTCATTTTCTTACAGTCTATTTCCTTGTTCTTTCTTCATTCATTCCCAGTTCTGCATTATACTTGTTTTTCTTTCTGTTCTGCTTCTTATCACTAGCACGTTTCACCATACTTGTGCTCCTCTGGTCAAAAGAAATTAACCATCACAATTTGTGTTTACTGTCTGGAGCCACTGGTACCATCTTGTGCATCTCTTCTTCTACACCATATTTCTTCATTCTAAGATCATAAATAATTCATTCTCAAGAGAATAACTATTTATTATTGCAATCTATTAATTAGCATGAGGTACTGCACCATACAATGGCACAAAGCATAACTGACGCTAAAACCAATTTATGCAGCAGTCACCTGACTGTTAAACAATAGTTACCACAGCTAAAACAAGTTAAAATCAACCTAGGCCAAAACAAGACCTTTTTTGCTAGTAATGGCAAAAACAGTCATAACGGGCTACAGAAGTAATTGCATCATTTACATTTCTTCACTAAATTCTTCCTGCAACAGCAAATAAATAAGTAGAGGCTTTACTTAAATTTTTAAACGTATTCCAAATTTGCCTAAGAATGATTAATAATAGAATTTAAACCAACATTTCTGAATGTGCATTAAAAGAAAATAATTTATCAACAAATACATATATCTATTCACAAAAAGACCTTTAGCAGCATAGTTCTCAAAGCAAAAACCATTTAATATGACTCTTCAAAGATCATACATCCTTTCTGGCTAGATTCAATTACATACACAAGCACATGAATAGCTTCAAATGTATGTATAGTCCCACTGAATTAACTTTACTCTGTCATTTATAGAATATCCTGAAATGATCTTCTGAGCTTTCAGCCAAAGTTGCGAATTACTAAGCCTAAACTTCTCAACTAATTATTTCTTACTCTAAAAATAATATACATTATCTGTAAATATTGTGATGCAATGACAGCAAGAATACCACCTCATCTAAATCTATTTTCATGTACTTCTCAATCCAGAAAAAGTCGATATATGCTTCTGTTTCTCTGACTACTTCTGTATTATTGTTGTGGTTTAACCCGGCAGGCAGCTAAGCACCACACAGACGTTCGCTCACTCTCCTCCCACCCCCCAAGCCAGTGGGATGGGGGAGAGAATTGTGAAAAAGAAAAAAACTCGTGGCTTGAGATAAAGACAGTTTAATAGGACAGAAAAGAAGGGGAAAATAATGATAATAATAATAATAATAATGATAATAGTAAAAGAATATACAAAGCAAGTGTACACAATGCAATGCACAATGCAATTGCTCACCACCCGCNGAAAGTCCTTGGCTCTGTATAAACGCTGCTCTGCAGCAACTGCAAACATCACCATTATCTTCATCAAAAAATCCAAAACACAGCATTGTGTGAACTTCTATGAAGAGAATTTAACTCTATCCTAGCCAAAACCATGACAATTATCTTGAAATCCAAATAGTTCTTTGATAGAAAAATGTGAAAGAAGAATGATAATTAAGTTATTATTTGTTGACTGAATTTGAAATAAATACAAAAAAAAAAAAAACAGGTTTTAGAACTAAACTCAGCAGAGATTAAAAGGTAAAGCATGTTTCACAGCAAGAAAAATTCTGCAGTGTATCTGAAAGGTTACAAATGTGATTAACTATGGCAGGTCTCATGTGTTCCGCTCATAAATCTCACACCTGGTAATGCATTTGGGATGGCAGGTGTAAACATGATGAAAAAGTGCAATTTTGTAATGCCATACAAGATTAACAAAATTAAATTGGGATTTGGAAACATTTAGGAAGGTATTTTATTTATTGTATTTTTTTAAAACTTAATATTTTTATTAAGACATTTAATGCTGCAGCTAGATTTTAGCTTCAAAGTTATCAGCAATTAAAAATGTGTGGGATAAAGTCCTCAAAAATACTTTAAATGTCAAATCACAGGTTACTGGTATCCATATGTATCCAGCATATGTGCTCTGGAAAAAGTTTACTTACTAGATATTCTGGCAGATGTCACCCTGGCAAGGACGGCAAAGTATACCAAACTCTTTAAACAGTCTCTTGCATTTTGCACTAAATATAATTTAGGTAAAATATTATGAAATAAAGCAAAAAGCGGTTAATATCACACATCCCAAATAAGTTTTCTTATCAAGTGTACATTTAAAACTCTTTCTAATTTTAATAGAATTCTATTCCTTTTTGACCTAGGTATGAATTTACTGACTCTAGATACATTTCCAGAGTCCCAATAAACACAGTGTTTCTTCACCATCTAGGAGGTGCAGGAGCAATATTGATATCAAGAGGCAACACTCCCCCCCTCAAACCCATCAGACAGCTTTTTAAGGATTAGTGCTAAAGCAGCTGACATATTTGAATCAAACAGAAAATTGTTATAGAATTTAAGTGCTAATTAGCTGAATTTTAGTTGCACAATACAAAAAGCTTAGTTTTTTCTTTTAAAAGATGCTTTACTTCATTATTTCAAAAGAATTATCCATTTTTCTTTCATTCCTTCTCTTTCAGTTTTACATTACTTCTTTGCTCTACATTTTCTTTTTTTCTCCCTGCATTGGTTTTACATGGCAAAGTTTTGGTAGTAGGGGCAGCCTACTACAGGGGTGGCCTCTGTGAGAAAAGATCAGAAGCTGCTCCATGTTAAATAAAAGCCAGCTCCAGCCCGCTCCAAAAGGGACCCACTGCTGGCCAAAGCTGAACCAATGAGTGACACTGGTTGTGCCTCTATGATAACATATTTAAGAAAGGACAAAAAACACTGCACAGCAGCTGGGAGAGGAGTGAGAAAACGTGGTAGAAACAGCCTTGCAGACACCACGTTCAGTGAAGAAGGAGGGGGAGGAGGTGCTCCAGGAGCTGGAGCAGATGTTCCCCTGCAGCCTGTGGAGAGGACCATGGTGATGCAGCCTTGTCCTTCTGCAGCCCATGTTGTACCATGCTGGAGCAGATATCCACACTGCAGCCCATGGCGAACTGCTTGCCAGAGCAGGTGGATGTGCCCTAAAGGAAACTGCAGCCTGTGGAAAGGAGCCTAAGGTAAAGCAGGTGATCCATCAGGAGCTGCAACCCGTAGCGGACCCGTGCTAGAGCAGTCCTTTCCTGAGGGACTGCACCCAGTGGTACAGAACCATCCTGGAGCAATTCTTGAAGAACTGCAGCCCGTGGGAAGGACCCACATTGGATCAGTTCATGAAGGACTGCATCCTGTGGGAGGAACCCCACTCTGGAGCAGGGGAAGACAGTGAGGATGACAGAGTAGCAGAGATGAAGCATTATGAACTGACTACACTCCCACTCTCCAATCCCCTGTGCTGCTCAGGGGTGAAGGTAGAAGAAGGAGGAGAAGGTGTTTTTAGCTTCCCTTTAGTTTTCACTGTTATATGCTGTTATTAATTGGCGATAAATTAAATTAAAATTCCCCAAGCTGAGTCTGTTTTGCCCATGACAGTAATAGGTGTGCAATCTCCCTGTCTTTATCTGAATCCATGAGGGTTTTTTTTAATCAGATTTTCTACCCCTGTTCTGTTGAGGAAGGGGAGCGAGAGAGCAGCGTGGTGGGCACCTGGCAGCTAGCCAACGTCAACCCACCACACTCCGACAGTGCATTCTTCTTTTTCTTTTACTTCTTTAATCTTCTCTGTTCACTACAGTTTTATGTCTTTAAGCCAATCCTTCTCCATGATGTACTCCCTTGTTTCTCCTTGGTCATTAAAGATCTTTCTTTCTCTAAGTATCATGTGGTCAGTACCCAGTATAGCATTAATAGCTTGAACACTGCTCAAATATGTCAGAGAAGAATGTTGTTATTATGTCAACTGCTACTTGGAAGGAAAATTGATGGAATATTTATGAATAAGAAAAACAGACTCTTTTGCTCCTAAAGATGTTTTTCACTAGACCACTTGTTGTCCTACAGCTTTGAGTTGTTCCACTTTAACCCACAGTTTGATTTGGCTGCCATACCTAAAAGGTAGCTCATTTACAGGTTGCTGGTTTGTGGTCTTATACCATCAGTGTTGTCACTCTGTCATTTCATAGTATCCATGAAATCATAATAGACCACATTCATAGATTCCAGGTATTACAAAGATTCATCCTTTGCAGTCATTCAGCTGATCAAAGATAATTAGAAAACTGGGGCTTCGGAAGGCATTTTCAGGTATATATACAAGCTATTACCAGATATAAAATCTACATCTAACTTTCCTTTTTTGACTTACTCCTTCTTATAGACTGATCTTGCCTGTAGCATAGTGGGAATAATGTAATTACATTAATAGTCAATAGCCTTGAGAAATGCATTGATCATTTCTGTTTTCAGAAAGTTTCACCAAATGCTGCTTATTCTCCTATAGCAGAGCTGGATAGGTTGTCTAATGACGATATGGCCTCAAGTCAGAAGCCAAGATTAAGATTAAACAATACAAACATTCCAATTTCCACACAAATAGACAGATCCACACTCTATTGTGTAAACAAAGTATTATTTTCAGTTTCTGTCGTTTAAAAGAAAAAGAGTTTAAGAAGATTAAAGTTAAAGCAATTATTATTACTGGAATAAGTTACGACATATGAACATAGACAATGATTATGCATTTATATACTATGAATATAGCAAAGGCTAAAATATAACTTGGAGTTGCCTGATTCAAAAACAATTCCTGAAAAAAAAAAAAAAAAAAAAAAAGAAAAAGTAATGAATCTGTCTGGTTAGATTGCTCAAAAAAAATAAAATATATTTTCAACTCTTTTATAAATGAATGTCTTCAAAGATTTGTGAAAATAAGGAGCATATATTTCTCACAATACCTTACAGAGAAATGCTTCAGAAAGGTCAGTGGTTAAAAAATGTTTATCGACAGTTCCCTTAGCACAGCTATCACTCACTACATTGGAAAAATAAGATAATACTGAATGATTGACGAAGCAAAAGATACATTCTGACCAACAGTGGGTGACATATTGCTTAAACTCTACAATGTAATTTCAATCTATTAAAACAGCCATTGTTTAATTCTGAAGACATTAATTTACATGATTCCTTTAAAAATAAAATAATTTTCTAAATTTCCTGCACACTGAATTTAGTTCTGAATTTATTAAAAATAAGTTTTGTAGAAAAACAGTGTATATTCCTAGACTGTTGTGGATATAGAAAGTTTCCATCAAAGTGAAACTCCAACAATATTCTTCAGCCCTATTTCAATTTATAGTAAAGGATTACTGGTAAAAAACTAGTCCACATTACTTCTCCATCAAAAAAAGACTCCCTTTCATTCCAGATATTACTTACAGTGTACCTTCTGTGGCTTTCGTTTTCTTCTCTTTTTAAATTCTAAGAGAAATATAAACTAAAATAACTAATTCGTAAAAATCTTTTAAGAAGATATTTAATGCACTGCAAAGTATATTATCCCCCTGAATACTTTAATCAGCCTAATTGAATTATTTTTCCACTGTTAATGCCTGTTTTATACTACTTACAAAAATGCAGTCCTGGAATAAATTTAGAATCTATGTTTTATCCTTTCATTTACATTAGAAATGTTTTTCTCATTAATTGCTACATTCATTATTTTTCTCCTTTCTTTCTGGTTTGTTAACTGGCTATAAAAATGTTCTTAATTTTTTTTTTTTTTCTCCCATTGTGTTAGCTACTGTTGATGTTTCTCCTGGAACAATACATTTTTGTATGATTAAGAGGAAATCAAGATATTTGATAGGAAGTAGTACTGTTTACATTAACATTCAGCTGAGGTAACTACATTAAGTATCATGGCCATCTTAGATTCTTTATTTAACGAGAGACAGAAATGGACATTTCCTACAGACGATTAATAATATGGGTGGGTTGAGTTCCCACTGCTCTCCAAGTGTTTGGTTTTCTTCTCTGGTAAGCTGAGTCAAGCACAGGAAACTTCCTAATAAAAGTATTTTTTAGATAGCTGAACACAACCTTGCCTCTCTTGTCCATCCACTGTTGGGTAATGAACTTGCATATGTTGGTAGACGAAGGTTTGCATCCTCACATCCCCAGGCACCTCCCTGGCGATGGAGACTGGCTGAGGCCAGGCCAGGATGTGTGCCTGCAGGTTGGCCCGGACTGGGGAGCACATGGGCTGGTAGGGCACTGCTGTGGTGGAGCTGCAGACTGGCCCTGCTGCAGGGCCAACTAGGGCAAGGCCAACAGACCCAGGGGATGACATCAGGTCCTGGACAGGGGGAGTCCCGGGGAGGGTAGCAGGCTCAGCAAGGCATATTGGAGGCCTCACTTACAAAGAAAGTGCAGGAAATACTCTGGCACACATTATAATGGGTACAATGGGTTCAGGGTTAAACCCTCAGAGACCATCCTGAAGGAAAATACATAGCTTATGAAGTAATATCTATGTCACAAAGGTTAGAAAATTTACAATGTATAGAGGTTGTTTACAATAAGACAAAAATACTGGTCTTTTTTAATTGTCACTGGCAAGATATTTAATTTAATGTAGTTCCTGAAAGGACAGAGATAAATTCATAGGAAAATTGTCCCCTCTGGCTGACTTTGTGAGAGTGGCAGCCAAGAAGAGCACCTAGCCTGAACTTCTGTCTTTTCCATAGCTAAAATGGTAGGAGATGAATTCCACTCTAAGTGGAATAAACACAGGGAAAAATATATATATACCGTATTCACTTTGATAACAAATCCCAAATCTAAATTCCAGTTCCACAAAGGCAAATGCCATCAAATCCTTAGACTGATCTTCTTCAGCTTGCCTTTGCTTACAGTAACCCCAGAAGACCACTGGTGTGGATCCCATTTGCGAGCACCTATGTCCCCTCACAAGGGCATTCATCTCCCTGCATATAGGGCCACACATGCATGCCTGTTTCTGATTTATTCATACAGGATAGAAAAAAGAAACTTCCTTTCAATACTCTCTTAATGGAGTCAAGCTCCTTGCTTACTCCTTTGAATGATTTCTATACTAAGTAGTAGTCTTTATCAAATGTGATAATTCATCTGATTCATATTTCTAAGAGCGATATATCATTCAGGCTACAATCCTGTCACTCGTATGAGCTCAGTTGGGTTTTATCTAATACTTGGAATGATAAAATCAGTCTAGATGTATAATCCACTATTTTAGAAGTGCTGTGCCCCAGCATGATGCTCTTCTATGCAAAGAGAGAAGTGTCTGTTTTTAACTAAAACATGAGAACAAGCTCTGACCACTTACAATTCCTAAATATGTGAGGTGTTATTGATTAGCGTTGTGAACATGTTAGCAGATTTCTACTTGCTTCTCTTCTATTTGGCTAATTATTTTATATAATTCCAGCACGCAACTTGACATCGCATATTTTTCTCTCAGATTAAAAGTATTGTCAATGTTTCTAAACATTGCAAAGTAACTCCAAACTTCTAGTTAAGGCAAACAATTCTAATACCAATATGCTTTCCATACACACTAGATAGTTTATTAAACATTTGCAAGTAAATGTGTATGTATGTGTGTATATATATACTATATGTAGTGCTAGATCATTTGAATATATCATTACCTAGATTTCTAGGTAAATCTACACTGTAAATCTACACTTTTAATCCCAAGAAACAGTTCTTTCACAAGAGTTCAGCTCTTATTTTAACTTAATTCTGAGCTGTTAATATGCAGTACACTCAAAAATGTAAGACCTCTTGTTATTCCAAATGTATATGGTGCATCTCTGTAACCTTAGTTACCACCACATTTTGTCTTTTCATTTAATAAATATGATAGACAGCTTATAAAACCACACTTTGGGTGCCAAATAAGCCATATAGTACAAGCCTAATTTCTTCTAGAGTTCTACATCTTTTCCAGTAGATGTGTACTCAAACATTCTAGCTGAGTCAAGTAGCCAGAGATCTCATTCAAAAAAAAAAAAAAATTGAAATATAAAGTGCAGTTTAGAAACGTTAACTGCACTTAAAGTTTCCATTACAGAAACTGCCTGAAACTCAGAAGTGCAGCCCACGAAACTTCTACCTAACTCATTAAGGTGCATGGGAGACCCATGTACAATTGCATTTCAGTATATTTCCATTGATTTTTTCCCATCGAATTCACCAGCTTTTCTATAGCAGACATCACTATCAAGAAATAACTCCTAATGGCTACAATGTTGGGCTTCATTTTATTTGCTTTTTATTTCTGTTTTATGTCTTAGAAATCAATGGAATAAAACAAAACCCTTCTGCTTTTGAGACCCATTCTTCCTGAAGAGATGTTTATTTGCTTTGTGTTGTATCCATGTTTGTATAATTTAACAAGACCTTCAGCCTACATGCAAAAAAAAAAAATAAAAAAGTATTTTTATTCAAAGATAAGTCATCAACAACACAAAAGTCAATTAACATGACAAAATAGCCTTTAATTGTTAATGTCTTATCTCTCTAAGATATCAAAGAACTATATTAATTGCATGTTCTACCTTGCAAGTTAAATGTTCTAAAAAATGAAACGTAAATGACCAGAAGCAAAAAGTTTTCTCAAGGCTGACACAAGGTTGATAGAAATGAAGGTCAGTAAGTACTGCATAGATTTCATGCTAATTCACTCTTTGCCTCATTAAAAAGTGCAAAAAAATACCAGCCTAATAGTTTAGATTGAATAGCTTTATGATGGAGCCTCTTTCACATTACAAGATGTCAAGAGACATTTAGAAACTAAATACAGCAGTTCTACTCTATAGGAGTTTCAAAGTGTGTTTTTTTTTAATGGTGGGATCAGAAATATGTGGAGAGTACATTCAGTAAATATGAAAGCTGAATTCTTTTCTATATTTTGTAACAACATCATGGTCTGTTTCACTAATCTGGTTGTTTCCGTTCTTCAGTGTTTTGATAAACTCAGTAGCAATTCTCCAAAGACCTACTGGTTTCTGTCTTCTTAAAAGAACTCAAGACAATCCACAACGGTGAAACTTCCTAAATTCTTCCAGCCTGTGGCTATGCAGTAGGGCAATCATGAGGAACAGAATAATGACTCACCTTATCCAGCCTCTGTGTGAAGATGTGAAAATACAGCAGCCACAAAAAGCAACCATGCATTGAACTATGTGGAAGTCTTCAGCTGCACTGTTGTTGGGTAGCATTCTGATACTGATTCTTCCCCATCTACATTTCCCTCTTCAAGAGTTTCTTTTGAACAGAAGAATGTAGCTTCAGTGTTCAGAAAGGCTCAAGAAATTTAATTATTCCTGGTTCCTAAACATGCAATTCAAAGTGATTTCAGTGTTCTGTGGGTGTGTCCTCAGAAAGGAAGTACAATCTAGGTAAGAGAAAAGGACAGTAAGGATTAGACTCCATGTGATCCTTTTCTTTTTTTCTTGTAATTTTTCCATCTCATCAGCTCTTGTCCTGCAAAGGCCATGTTATTTGTTATTAATGTTTTTTCTTATTCTGAGAGCTGCTTAACATTGGAGTTATGGGAAGAGAAGTGAGGGGTTTATTGGGTTTTAATATGTTTGTGTATTTACTGTGTTCCCAATGTTTTAGTTACAGCAAAATAGGAATGCAAAATAACTGATATGCAATTTTCCTGCAACCTGCTTTATTTTATTTCTTCACTTTTTCTCTGATTCTAAGCATTAAGCGATATTTAGAAGCTTGTAAGAGTAAGTTCACTGTTGTTTTCATTTCAGTTTGTTTTTCTTTGCTGTCTTGTCATTTTCTTTGGGGTTTTGTTTTACTTTGTTTTGTTTTGCTTTCCATTTACTTTTCTGTAATGTCGTTAAGCCATTATAATATTTTCCCTCTGATCATTACAAATGATGACTCCCTATTACACAGACACAGAATAGAGAGCTTCACATTCTAATTCTCCTCTGGCAAATAATTTTCCCTCATGAATTGTTTATTTTCTTCTTGACATAATCTCAGTGACATGTGTTCTGCATGAAAACCTATTTG
>VXAL01011424.1:87226-102915 GCA_013399475.1 Chauna torquata | reverse complement strand
TTTTTTTTTTTTGCAAGATTTTCTAAATCTGAATGGCATTCCTACTGTTATTGCTACAATTGGCAAACTCTCCCCCCTGCTGACAAAAGTATTTTCTGGTGGCAGGAAGNGCATTGGATCACACCTTGTGCATTTTAGACCTCTGCAAACAAAGCACAGAGAATAACCTGTGGGGGAGATATCTGATGACATTGTGCTTTGTTATTTTCTATGGTTTTCTTGCTTATATATTTTTATATAGTGTTGATCTGTTGCTATTTTTTATGAAAAAGCAAGAATACTGAAAATGCTGTCACATCAACCTTACCCAGTAAACCCAGTGGAAAAAAATATATATATATCCAGAACTTTTTCCAGAGCCAAAAAATAAAATCAAAATTTCCACCAGTTTTCCATAATGTACAAACAGTTCTTTCAACTCACAATAAAGTAGGAATTGAGATACTGTCAGAAGAACAAATAGCTATGGTCTGAGGCAAGAAATGTGAGTTTAAGTCATCAGCTGTGCTTTAATACAGTAAATCTGTCCTCCAATAATGTAGAAGTTGATGGAAGAGTAAGGACAGAATTGGGAGGTGGTATTATTCTGAAATTAAGAAACTTAAAACTCTGTTCAGGAGTCAAAACATAGGTTTCTAGAGCCATCCATGATGACTGACACTATCCCATTTGGGTCCATCTACTCCAGAAGAGATTAAGTCTGCTGTAGGCCTCAATTTATAGCCAAAGAGGACTCAATTCAATATGCTAAACATAGGCACTTACTAACATTTGTGAAGCTGTAGGGTATCTTAAGCATACACAAAAGGGCGGCAGACCTGAAAGACTTACTGGAGATAAATGGCAATTGTAAGCACACTGGCACAGGCACAGGGAGTCTCAAGTGTCAGTCAACGACTGTATGCAGGAAAGAGAATTAAAATTTAAGCAATATCCCATGGGTAGTGCACACAACACAAGACAACAGTGAGATCATTGCAATCAGAATCAGAATTACATAGGACCAGCATCACAGTTGTCAGGAGCTTAGACATAGATGATTTTTAAAGGGAGATGTGAAGAAGGCTATCACAGAGAACTCAAGAGCATGGAGAATAACATAAAAAATATAATTCCTGAATTTATTGCAGTTCCTACTCTCACAATGCAGCGTTTATGTCAGAACTGCAAAGGAAAGTCCTTAAAGTACAGCATTTCTTGGACTAGGCTATAATCCACACATCCCACATTTTGCTTTACTTGGGAATTTGTCATTTCAGTTAGAGAAACCCTGGAATCCTGCAATTTGGAAATCTGTTGGAACATCAACAAACTGTGTGGTGAATGGGAAGACCTCCTCTGTATTCAATCTAGAGCCACCTGATTCTGCAGAGCCACCAAATGGTTCCTTGCAGATAAATGCCTCAGCGTGAACATGCAAACCTCAGCTTCCTATATAAACAGTTTTGATTCAGAGTCTGGGTGTAAACGCATTTATACAGAGAGCTGGATCAAGCTCTGAACCAATAAATGTGGTCTAACTCTAATAATGCCGCACTTTGTTAAAAAATCAATGGATGCTATTAAGTTTCTATCTTTTATGAACCCAGCATGTAACTTGAGTACTTACCCAGGAAGTCAGAAATTAAAGGTGTTTGAATTCCTGAAACCACAAAGCTATAGCCGGACTTTGTAGTACGAGAGTTGGAACAGAGGGAGTGAACTCAGTGTGAAGATGATGTAAATAGGCTGGAAACTATGAGCTAGAACACTAGTGTACCCTTCTTAACATCATTCCTGCAAAATTTGCTCACTGAATTGTTTTGAAGCTGTTCCTTGTGGGAAAAATAAATAAATAATCAAACAAATATTCTTTACAGGCTTATTAATAACTACAAAGAAAAATAACATACTGTGCTGAGATAATTATTACTATGTCCTTTAGAACAGCAAAGGTGGAAACTTCAGTGGAAAGATCATTTCCCTGATGCTCAGAAGCCCAGCCCAATGTCTCCACATGCTTTTCCTTCTCTCTCCACTTCCTGTACTTTCTCTTGCCTCTCATCCTAAGGAAAAATGACAACTGAACTCCAGTGCATGACCTCTGTCAACAGTCAAGATCTGCTAAAATTGGGTGTCAGAGCAACATGCATAGCAGAAACAGCCTCAGGGCATTCTAAGGTGACAGAGAGGCCATGTGCCAATGTTTCCTTCTACTTGATACTTCTGTGACTGTCTTTGCAAGCTAAGGTGCTGCTGACAGATCAGCATCAGGAAAACAGTAATTATTCCCATCTAATAGGCACTAATGATAACTTTCTTCACTGTGTAGCACAAGATGACATATAGATAACTTTTCATCAATATGGTCATCCGTGGGTTTAGTGCTCCTGTGCTGTACTTCCCTCTCTTTTGTCCTCCCATCCAAACTCCCAGATGTAAACATGAGCAAAAGTTTTGGATAATCCTCTAGCCATGCATATTTTTTCTCCCAGGGATTCATGTAGAAATGCATAGAAGTATACCTCCAAAAAATAAAGAGCAAAGTTGGATTCCAGAATTCTCAACTGATGTAAGGTTAAAGTCACACAAACAACTTCTGCATATGGAATGTGGAACACTCAATAGAGCTCCTAGAAGCATTATCATGCATGCAAAGTCTTGCATCATCAAATCCTTCTATCCTCCACTGCACATGCATATCACGACTGAATGCGCAAGCAGGGTTCTAATTCTTGTAATGTTCTTATTCCCAGAGTACTTGGGGAATTTTAATGAATACATGTATAATTCATTTAAAAGGAGATAACTGACACGTGGCATACCAGGAATTGTGACCTGTTCCATTGATGTTAATGATAACAGTCTCAGCCAACTGTCGTGACAAACCTCCTTGAACCTTACAATAGCTCATATATTTTTCCCTTGCTATAAATGTTTTATTTTACCTGATACAGTAATGAAATCGTCAAGATAATGAACAGAGTAATCATTTCACACAAATGGCTAACTTTAATTAAAAATCAGTGTTGATGGCTAAAATATGGGTGTAACAGACCATTGATCAGATTACAGAGCACTGATAATAGAGATGTGGCTATAGATGCAGAGACCTGTGAACCCCACCTTACTGAACGACATAATGTTTGTTGTCAGTAAGCAGTGGTCTCAACACATCATTAGCCCATATATATGTAATTCTTTACTCAGCTGTTAAATCTGCAAGGACAAATACTACCTGTTGTACCAACTCCAGTGTAACAGTTTAAATTAATGAGGCAACTGCTAGGTGAAGGATGTCAGTCTTCTAAGAACTTGGTTCCCAGGAGCACTGAACACAAAAGTGTACTTGTTCTGCTTGGTATTGTGTTTGGTACTGAGGAGCAGAACCATCACCACCACCCATCTTATGGCATGCTGTTCCATGGCTACCTAAGCAAGTAACACTACAGAGGGACACAAAAGTTGGCTTGTCCAAAGAATATCTCAAATCTATACTGTTCTGTGTGTAGTGATCAGTTTCATGTCTTGTTACTTTCTGTTCTTACACTTTTCATCATAAGAAAAAGCTTATAAACTCATCACATATCATAAATACAGAGCTGGATACTACTTTTGACAAGTTCAGGGTTCTGTGATTAGGAAAACCATTAATTCTCATTCTCTACAAGCAAGTAACACTACAGAGGGACACAAAAGTTGGCTTGTCCAAAGAATATCTCAAATCTATACTGTTCTGTGTGTAGTGATCAGTTTCATGTCTTGTTACTTTCTGTTCTTACACTTTTCATCATAAGAAAAAGCTTGTAAACTCATCACATATCATAAATACAGAGCTGGATACTACTTTTGACAAGTTCAGGGTTCTGTGATTAGGAAAACCATTAATTCTCATTCTCTACAAGCAAGTAACACTACAGAGGGACACAAAAGTTGGCTTGTCCAAAGAATATCTCAAATCTATACTGTTCTGTGTGTAGTGATCAGTTTCATGTCTTGTTACTTTCTGTTCTTACACTTTTCATCATAAGAAAAAGCTTGTAAACTCATCACATATCATAAATACAGAGCTGGATACTACTTTTGACAAGTTCAGGGTTCTGTGATTAGGAAAACCATTAATTCTCATTCTCTACTTCTGTTTTGGCAGGTTAAAAAAGTATAGGAAAAGACAAATATTCAAATTTGGCTTACAAATCAAAATGATGAATGTGATGCTGAAAGATCTGACAGGGTCCAGAACTGTTTGCAGATGTGGATATATGTCTGGTCTTTGTGGCCATAACGTGAAATGTAAAGATTTCATGAGACTCAGCAATGACTCTATCTTCTCAAAACTCTCTTCTTTCATTTACTACTGACAGAGGAATCATGCCATTTCCTCCCAGTTACCTCTGTTACCTTTTGTCTATAGTATTACACTAGTCTGTTTGTAATATTACCTCTGGAAGCTACTCAACTTTCATAGCAAGATACACTCACTGGCCCGCAGTGTATTTGAGCTCTCTTCTCTGAACCAGTTGCCAGTTTACTGTCAGATAAAAAATCAACATTTGAGATTTCTATGTAAAACTCCTAATCATATTGTGTTTATAGTGAAGTTTATTTTAAGGATGGATCTCTGAATCAGTATAAAAAGTACATTAATTGAGCCTTTAGGAACTCATATGAAGCCATATGGCAATCCACATCTCTACTATGATTCCGCAGACAGTTTGATTAGCTTTTAATAAAGATTTGAGACCTATGAAAGGGACCTCATTTGCCAGTATGTATAAGTGGGTCCACCTTAAGTTCTAACTAAAGCAAGTTGTATTTATAAATCAAACCACTGTTTCTCAGCAGCTGCATTAAACTGAAATACAGGATGATTGCAACCCATATTTTTTGGAAATTTATTGATTCAATTTGTTTGTTTGGTTTACATTGAAGACTGTTGCTTCTTTAAAACCAAAACATATTGTAAAGAAAATTCAATCTTTAGCAGCACAAGTAGAAAGCTACAGGTAGAACTACTGTGGGATCCAGCCAGTCAGAAATATTTTGACACTGGCTGCTTTCAGTCAGTTTTGAGCCATACATTTTCCAAGGATTACAACTTAAAGGCAGCAAGCCACTTTGAAAATTCTATGTTCTGAGACCTAAAGCTTTATCTTTTCCAGAGGAGTCTGAGATTTGGGAAGAAAAAGGAGGAAGTTGTTCCAAAGTAGTAAGAGACAAAGTTTTAAAATATTGAATCATTGTGCAAAGTAGTAATTACTTTTTTTCACAGTCATACTCCAAAGCACTATTGCAAATTTCTCTGCCCTAGAGTAATCAGTGTAGATTACAGGATCAGTCCAAGTACTGAAAGGGTACAATCAGATCTGGCATCAAGTGTCCCACAACATTTCTCTAGGTCAGTCTCTACTGACTGGGCTCCTAAGAAACTGCTCTCCTTGCATTTAAATCTACCCTTCCAGCAGACTTTCTATTCTTTTGAGAAGTCAGAGCTCAGGATATACCACATTATTTATTCACATAATCAGATATAAAAGACAAATATGGAAACTGGGCAGTACTGAACAAGCTATACTACCAGGACCCATCAATGCCATCAGAGATATGTTCAATAGCCCCTTTGCACTGCTGTGGTGGTTTTACCCAGCTGAGCAGTGGAACTCCACCACAACCGCTCGCTCACTCCCCCTCCTCAAAGGAACAGGGGGAGAAAATACGATGGACAAGGGCTTAAGGGTTGAGATAAGGACAAGAAAGTTGCTCACTAATGACCATCACGGGCAAAACAGACTCAACATAGGGAGATTAATATAATTTATTACTGTAACTAGCAGACTAGAGCAGTGAGAAACTAAAAGCAAACTAAAAACACCTTCCCCTCCATCCACCCTCTTCTACCTCGTCCCCCCCAGCAGCGCAGGGGAACAGGGAATGGGGCCTGCCGTCAGCCCATATAGCTTTGTCTCTGCCACTTCTTCACGGTTGCTCACTTCCCCTGCTCCAATGTGGGGTCCCTCCCATGGGATGCCATCCTTCCCGAACGGATCCTGCGTGGGCTTCCCACAGGCTGCAGCTCTTCAAGAGATCCTCCAATATGGGTCCGTACCATGGGGTCCATCCTTCGGGAGCAAACTGCTCCAGCACAGGTCCCCCACGGGTGGCAGCTCCCACCAGATCACCTGCTCCTGTGTGGGCTCCTCTCCATGGGCTACAGGTCCGGCCCGGAGCCTGCTCCTGGGGGGGCTCTCCATGGGCTGCAGCCTCCTTCAGGCCACATCCACCTGCTCCACCGTGGGCTCCTCCACAGGCTGCAGCGTGGACATCTGCTCCACTGTGGTACCCCATGGGCTGCAGGGGGACAGCCTGCTCCACCATGGTCCTCACCACAGGCCACAGGGGAACTTCTGCTCTAGTGCCTGGAGCACCTGCTGCCCTCCTTCTTCACTGACCTTGACGTCGGCAGGGCTGTTCCTCACTCCTCTCTCTCCCAGCTGCTGTTGCACAGCAGTTTTTTTTCTCTTTCTTAAATCTGCTCTCACAGAGGCACAAACAACATCACTCATTGGTTCAGGTCTGCCCAGCAGTGGGTCCCTTTTGGAGCCGGCTGGAACTGGCTCTTATCTGACATGGGGCAGCTTCTGGAATCTTCTCACAGAAGCCACCCCTGTGGCCCCCCTGCTACCAAAACTTTACCACATAAACCCAATACAACTGCTCATACTCCTACAGAAGCAGAGGCAACCAGTGACAACAGAAAGAATTAAGCAGTTCTGATGAGTGAAAGTTAATGGTTGGCCTCCTTTAAAGCTGCATTCTTTATAGTTTAAAAAAAAAAAAAGAAAGAAAGAAAAAGAAAATAAAGCTAGAGATCAGTAAGGTTGAGGATACATAAATCTGACTTTATATACTCAACATGCTAAAAAGGTGTTTAGCTACCGTATCCTTCTGTATATATGGCCACGGAGAAGAATTTTTGTGATGCACATATACTTGAAAGCTGCAGTTAGACTGGTGGCACTTAGTTGCCACCAAATGTTTACTCGTTATTAGTCAAGATGAATCTGAACCAAAAACCTAAAGATAAAAGATTCCATATCTGTTACCTATTAGAAATCTTCATATTGTTTTTTTGGGGGGGTAGTTTGGCTGGTTTGTGTTTGGTTTTGTGTGTATGTTTTTGTTGTTTTTTGTTGTTGTTGTTTGTTTGTTTTTGAAAATATGAAAGTAATTCTACTTGGGCAAAGAAATATTTAAACACTTTTCAAGGTACATAAATATGTAAATACAGATTGAAGACCTATGGGCCTTGAAGGACTGCCTTTGATTAAAAATAAACAAACAAACAAACAAACAAAATTTGCCTACTTTTGAGCATTAATATACTGGACTATGAAAGCTGAATTTCAACTAATGTCATGCTTAGATTTTAGGATATACAAAATACATTAGAAGCACAGTATTAGGCCAAGCAAACTCGAAAGCCAGTGCCTTGGAATGTCTCTAACTTTGTGCTACATTTCAATCTGCTTTAGGTTCGTCAGCATTTATAAGGTATACCTTAAGAAGTTTCCATTACTGTTTATATGAATAGCAATAACTGATGACATATACAGAATTTTATATCTTAAAAAAGCAGAGATATTGGAAGATTTTTTTTTCAAAAAGAGCTAGTTCCCTCTTTGATATGAAATATAATACTAACAATATTCATGATAGCATGATATGCATTCAGTTTATGAATTCTCTCACTATTTAATAAATATCATTAATTCAACTTTAAAGACTCTGACCCTATAGTAACTCATAAAAGCAAATCAAGTCACTTTGAGTGGTAAAACTGAAACCTGTTTCAAGGGGAAAACTGGATAGAGACAAAGACAAAAGTTATGTTTATGCCTACAAAGGAGAGACTTTCAGAATTTTCTGCTACATATTGACATGCGGACATACACACTTTCTCCCTTGAGCAGTGTAACCAAATGTTTCCTTTTTCTAAGCCCATTTACATCATCATCAATATTTGTTATGATATCTTAGTTCTGAGTCTCACTCTGTTACACCTGAATGCCACTTTAGCTCTTCTGAGTATAAATACATATAGCTTGAAGGTGAGAACTTATTCTGAGAAGAAATATGTTTATTTTTCTAATGTTAGTTCACGGTAAATGTTAGTAATATGACTTGTGTTTCTTTATTATGGTTCACTAAATACTTAAACAATAATGAAACGCTTAAAGGAACTGTTTTTTTATGTAACAAATGTTCACTACAGAAAATTTGTCCATAATTTCAGAAGGTATAAAGCACTGTTAATGTCTAGTCTAATCAGCTAGTTCAGTATCCCAGCAAAGTCTCAGATTACAAGTTATGTCCATTATACTTTTTCTTCTAATATTACTGTTCTCTTCATTCAGTATAGTGCAAATGTAGCTACTTTTGAATATGGAGAAAAGTAACTTTGGCAGGGTTTACTAAAAAGGCTGCAAGATCAAACTGTGTCTTGAATTGATCCTTCCGACCTCACGTGCTGAAAAGAAAGGAAATGACACATAATGCAAAGTTAATATTAGCTGTCTGTGTTTTACAGCAAGGTCATTCTAATTAAATCAGTGGACTTATTTTTGTTCTAGTCTTGTTCTTCAAAACAGATGTTTTTCAGTGCTTTTTTACACTCTTCATGTTACATTTTTAAATAACACTAGCCTGTCTATAAAAATTATATAAGTTTTTCAGTTCTCATAGATCTTCTTTTACCAAACAGCCTAATTGTGGAATTTTCATTGCTCTCTGCTCTGTTTCCTTCTCACAGCAACACAAAGTCTCACAGGTTGTCAAAATCATGTTATCATTCTATTGGGAAAAATATTGTGAGTAAGCATGTGAAGGGGGTGGTTTTAGAAGATTCCTGTCAACTAATATTCACTACAGAGAATCACATATTTGGAGTCTACCCCAGCTGGGGTTTCACTGGTCTTCCCACGTTAGTGGAGCTGCTGTGTCCATTGCCAGCAATGCAAGTTTTCACATACAAACCTGGAGCTGGCTGGAAGATGGAGGCAGCTGTTCTGGTTTAGAAGTTGCATACTCATTCAACAAACAAGGCTTCATTTACAATTCCACTGCCAGGTTCTAATTCCAAAGTCAAAAAAAAAAAAAAAAGTCATTTAGTAGCTCAATAGTTTTACCTTCTGTGAGTTGCATTGTTTCTGTGTTTTGATGAACAGAATACTTAATCTCTTATTGCTCAAACACTCAGAGACATTCAGAACCCAACAGCATATGTCTCTGAGTATTATACTGAATCTGGCTGGAATGGAGTTAATTTTCCCTACAGCAGCTAATATAGTGCTGTGTGAGGAAGGAGAAGGGGGGCCTCTCGATATGAAGATGTCTGTCCTCCCGAACAACTGCTAAGCATATTGAGGCCCTGCTTCCCCCAGGACATAGCCAAACATCACTTGTTGATGGGAAGTAGAGAATAATTGCTTTCTCTCTCTTTGCTTCTGCATGGCCCTTGCTCGTTTTTTTCTCTTTCTTTTCCCTTTAATTAAATTATCCTTATCTCAACTTGTGAGCCTTTTTTTTTCCATCCTATTTTCTTCCCCCTCCACCTCCTTTGAGGAGGAGGAGTGGGAGAGCCATTGTGGTGTGATTTAGCTGTCCATCTGGGTGAAACCACTACCTCTTGTAGCTTATGCTCCCATTTGTAAATGGGAATGAGAGTTTCCATTATCTGTCCTTTCTGCTTTGGGTATGACTTCATGCAACATAGGACATACACAAGCTGACTCCGCATATGTACTAAGCACTGCAGTCCCTGTGACAGTGAGGTTCCAAGCAGGCTCTCTTCCAGACATTTTCACTGGAGAACTAAATTTCTGAAATTGTTCAGAATGTGACATGGAGAGCACCATTTTATATCTATTAAATGTATTTACAAAATGGAGAATTTGATCAGTTGGGTAATTCAAATGTTAAAGCTACTTATTAACTTTTCCTGTTTGCCCCTAAAATAGTCAAAGTCCCTTGAATTACATGAAAGAAAACAAAACCAATTTCTTAAGAGACTTTTGGCATTTCAAATTCTAGTTTGATTTACCTGTGCATGTGCTTAGCATTCTCTTGGCAGAGTTTGGAGGGAGAAATTTTTTTATTAGACCAACTGATATCAATGAAAGGAATAGATGAACTTCTAGGCACTTAAGCCCTTCTTCAGACCTATAGTCCCTTCTCCTTTTGATTGCAGTTTGACCTTCACCTTTCAGTAAATGAAATTACACAAAGCAGACCAAAGAATCCTGTGAGGGGCTGTACAACAAGTACAACATCATTCACTTTTTGAACATGCCTGTAGCACTCAAATACATTTGAGAGAGAGAAAGAGAGAGAGAGAAACAAATCCTTTAGGTCAAATCCTTAATACACGGGAGTTAAAACTTAACTTTCCGTAGGTGAATTTGGATTTCAGGTTAAGGTCATTTTAGGGAAACTTTAAAAAATACACTTTGAGAGTATATGAGCTGATGGGGAGAATTATTCTGTCATGCCACCATCGACACTAGTCCACAAATAGGATCTGGGTGAGCAACCATTTTGGTCTACTTATTTGGTTCCTTTTTTTTTTTTTTTTTTAACTGACAGGATTCAGTAGAAGTGCAACATGGCTGTGCAAAGTTGAGATAAAATTCAGCAAGTCATGATGTAGTGTCCCCACAAGATATTGTTTTCATGTAAATCAAAGGATCATTCTTTTCCAAATATAAAAACTAGAAAGGTTGTTTAAGTTTAAAAACTGAAATAAAATTATTTTAGTATTTATTCACGATTAAAATCAACATTTGGTATGATCTAACAGTGCTGGGGTTTTTGTTTGTTAGTTAGTTTGTTTGTTTGTTTGTTTTGTAATCAAGCTCTACTACTACTTAATGATACTTATGACTGAAAAGGATAACCATTTTCCTAAATAAGTTTAAAGTTCACTGTCTATGCATGATACACTGTGGAAAGGAAATTCTCAGTTTGTAAGCAACCAAAGGAATAGCTATTTTGCTCATATTTCAAACTAGTTAACATATTACATGCTGTAAAATAGGCAGTATCTTCTGACATTTTTAAAATATCCATATTATACTACAATACATGTGTAACTTTGTAACAAAATGATATTTCTTTTTCAATATGTACAACATACTCTTCTACTGTTATTGTCCACAATCTATTTAGGTTCTTTGTGTCAGGTGCAACCTTTGGTCTGGGAAGTACTGGGAAATGCAAAGTGGTGCTCATTTAGTTCACTGTTAAAGAGTTCAGTCCATCACATTTTACATGCCACAAATTTTCACCAGTTTCAGAGGAAGAAAGGAAAGACATGCTGAGATAGCTAACAGTATTTCCGATTTTGCTTTGTTTCAGAAATATATGAAGAAAGAGAACATAGGAAAAGGCAGTTTTTGAAAGTTTAGAATCATTGCACAAATGCAATTATTTTATCAATTACATTAAACACTAGATAAGATCTAAAATATTCCCCAGGGCCATTCAATTCACTTTGCTGACTGTTCTGCCAGCAAATTCAGAAAAAAACTTTCCAAAGTTGCCAGAGTCTCCTGTCATTTTCAACATGTGTTAAAGCCATTTCACCCTAAAAGAATGCAAATCGTGCCACCAGAGTTTAACCTCATCGTCTGAAAAACAAAGTCAGATTAAAGGCAAGACCATAGCTCTGAATTAGACTTTTCTTATCTCAGCCTCAGAAGGTGCCAGCTGATCACCCATATTTGTACTTCTGTCAGATGCCATCACTGAATGAGATCAATGCTACTTGCTCTGCCCTGGATCCTTTCACATGTAATAGTTTTGAAATTATTTATCACAAATGATAAAACTACTTCACTTTTTATTTATTTGGTTATTAATAAGGAGGTGTTATTTTAATCTGTTACAAATTCATGTGCTTTGGGTCAGATTTTCATTTGCATACATTGTTACAGAGAGCAATTAAAAGATCAAAATTTTCTCTAGCTATTGATACACAACACATAAAGCTATTTGATATCTACTGTCAAAATTAATTTCGTTATAGCCATTCCATTGTAGAAAGGCTAAAAGCTTAAAATAGTAGATGAGTTCTATTTGTATTTTAGTGTCACTGACACTGGTGGTCTTCAAGTTCTTTAGATCCTCTTTGTTCTCCAATATGGAATTATTATGAACTATTTACTTTCAAAGATTTGTGCATTGTGATAGGTTTATGATAGAATCGTTAATTGGATCTAGCAAAAACAAGTTATTTGGAAACTGAGGGTGACATCTGAAGTCAAACTATCACGCATGCTGTGTTTTCATTAGTACAAACAATATTGCAGAAGATGCAGTTTGAGATGCCTGAGGAGAGATGCTTGAGAAATGCCAGGTATTAATATTGCTTTATTAAATATATAAATTCAAACATATCAGGAATGTTAATATTAATGTCCCTTTGGGATCCAAGAAATGTCCATGGCTTTGACAAGAAGTCCAAGTCTATAGCAAAAGTTGAAACGAGTGCTCAGGCCCACACTGTCATATGCATTTTCTAATAGTCTAAATATTTTGTAGTTTTACAGTATTTTCTGCATTATGCATAAGCTATATTTGATATTTTATGCAAGCAGCAGCTGCATGCTGTTTGAAACCCCACATTACCTGACAAAAGATTTGTTCCTTAAATTTACACATATATCTACACATATGTAGCTGTATGTAAGTGGACATTAGTAACTCATTTGGATGAAAAACATCTATAAATCTGAAGAGCTATGCCAGTAGTATGTTTACCTACTACATGCAAATGATCAATGTTAAAATACTGTATGAACATTGACAATTGTGTTCACCTAATAAGATAGTTGACAGGAATGTATGAAACAGACACCATTTAACTGTTTCAAAAAACCTACAAATGAATTATATGAAACTGTAGAAAAGGATGCAAAAATGTATTCACAAGAACGAATGACTTGCATTTCTCATTTTCCCCATTAACACTGAATTCTTTATTTTGTTGGCACTACGTTAGAAAGATTTAGACATCTATCACTATTAACTGGGTTTCTCGATACCACCATCTTAGGTTACTCTTCCAGCTACAGACAGCACTGTGAGTACTCTGTGGAGCTAACAGCTAACAAACTGTATTTCACTTAAACTACCTCCTTGTACAGTGCCTCTGGAAGACACCGATCTTATTCAAGCAGATGTTTTCTCATATAGAGAAAACTAAGATTTATAAACCTGTATATACATAACCACATTTAGAATGGTTGAAAGCTAAAAATACATTGACTAATGGGTCTTATATATGTTGCACATGTAGGAGCAAATATAAAACATTAACATAGTTATTATTTTCTTAAATTCCCCCAAAAAGAGAGTGTATACAATTTTCAATGTCACTGAAGCAAAAGCCTAGGCACTCCAAGAATTGTACTCATAATCAATTATGCCACTACACAACTGTCAGTGTAAGAGCTACACTTACAAAAGAATTTATGAAAACACCATAAATTATTTAATATACTGTGTTGCAAATTGTTTCAATATTCATCAATATGGCTTTTAATCTTTGATATCCACAGTAAAAAGAATCAATAACATTTTCAATTGCAAAGCAGAAAGCTCTAGGTAGGAAATTAGCAGATATTAAGGTAACGAGCTTCTCTCACTCATGCCAGATAACTTCACACGTACCAGGTACAGAGGAAATCAGGAAAAGAGAAAGTTTTTGAAGATTTTGGCACAATGACATCCAGAAGAATCTATGCAATGACAAGTTATACAATGACTCTGACTTCATAGGAGATAACATCTCTTCACAGTACTCAAAATACCAAGTTATATCTCCTGTAATGAACTATAGTCTTCCCACCATATAGTGAAGTGTGAGTCAGTGAGATGCACTGTAGAAATCTCTAGCCAAAGCATACTTTGAAGATATAAATATAGATGGTTGGACTTGACAATATTAAAGGTCTTTTCCAACCTAAATGATTCTATGATTCTAAGATATGGGTGAGAACCTTGTAACAAGCAGATGACTGTGTTGGCAAAATGCCTCAAGAACTACAGATCCTATAAATGAATAAATTGATATTTGTTTTCCAGTTTTCAGCTAAAACTTCTGATTTTATGTATTATTTTTGATAAAATGTGACTGTCCCCATAAGAAGCAACCTTTACAAATTTATATACATATATGTATATATGTGTATATATACATATATTTACTCTTAAGCTGCATTTTGTACTGGAAAAGGATAAGAAAGAATAGAACATAAAGAGGGTGCAGGAAAGATTTTTTTTAATTTTCTTATGGCCCAAGTAGCTATATTCTCAAGCAATGTCCAAGCACTTTAATAGGCCATGTCCTCAAAGGCAGAATTTGACAAGAAACTAAGAAAACTGTCTTGAGAACAACTAGAAATGGAACATTTCTGGGCAACTGAAATTTATCCTGAATGAAAGAAGCTTGTTTTTTTGACTGTAATGAAAAAATAACAGCTAGCCACTGATCCTGGCTAGTTCTAGTGAATGAAAGAAAAACATAATCAGCGCATTACAAACACTGAATAGTAAATCCTCACCCCTAAGACTTCCTAAATTTTGTAAAGCAGTAAAATATAGGCATAGTAGTGCTACTGAAACAAACAACAACAGCAACAACAACAACAACAACAACAAGATTTCAAACATGGCAATAGAGTATACTTCTAACTATAGAATATATATGTTTAATATACTTCTAACCACAGAAAAAGTAGAAAGCACCAGCACTTTTTAAGACAGCCAGAGGTCTCAGAGCAGAAACCTTCCCTGTGAACATGGTGTGAGATGGTCTACACCATTGTCTGTCCTCTACTAAAGTGCCTTTTTCAGTGGCTTTATAATTGCAGTTAGCAGTGCAAGATCCAGAATAGCCAAGTGAACGGAGTTTGAAGATCTTCTTTGGGTTAGGAACACATTATATTCATTATTAAAGTTCATTCACAACTGTAATTTCTTACAACACCAGTTGTAAAGAGCATTGACTTTGGACAAGCTCTTATAGAGATTCTAAAAGAGAAAGTTGCAAATTCTTATACAATCAAGATGTTAGAAAGATAGATAAGAGTTATGGCTCAGAAAACATTTCAAGTCATCAAAAATCTCCAGACTTTACAATGCTCTCTCTGGAACCCAAAATTGCAAGACAAGCCAAAGAAGCAATAAATAAATTTAGGTGTAGAAGCTGTTATGTCCAGACTGTACGCAGGAAATGCTCACAAAAGTATTACCTGTTACAACAGAAATCCAAAAGACTACAGAGATATTGCTGAGAAAAAAAAGACAAATTGCATAAAAGTCATGAGGTAACATTTTCAAGAGTGCCTGAGGGAATATCAGTAAGGCTTACATATCTGGGAGAGTTTAATTGCCCTAAAATCCATCTGTAGTCAGTATGTGAGAGGATTTCTCCAGAAGGCAATCCAGAATGTCTGAATTGGCTTCTGCTTTGAATCACATCTAGAGAGGTTCATTTCCATTGATGACTTTGGGAGCCTTGGGCAACACAGAAATAACTATAGAGTCAGATAGAATTTTTCAGCCAAATATGATTTTCCATAAGAAAAAAAAAAAAGCTTTCATTTAATGATAAGGAAAAATTTTTTTTCTAAACTGATCTCTTTTCAAGT
>VXAL01011424.1:39599-76052 GCA_013399475.1 Chauna torquata | reverse complement strand
AATATTTTCATCTATTTTAAGATTCTAGCTCATGCACCTGATTTTTGTATTACTGAAGTAATTAAAAATTATTTCCACTTGGATGAGAGTTTTGTTTTGCATAGTGTTACCATTCTCCAGAACAATTCCTGGAAAAGACACAAGATGAAATTGAAACAAACAAGTGAATTGGAGGGAGAGGAAGAGAGGAAACAATAGGAGACATATACAGGTATACCTGTCACAGGTGGAAAAAGGAATGAGGAACAATATGCACTTCACTCCGGAGAGAAAAAGCAGCAATATTATTTATTGATAACAAAGCTTATGCGACTTAAAGATTCTATGATGGCAAGGTACACCTGACTATAACTGGAAGATAAACTTAATTACACACTATATAAAAGACACTATATACACTCAAAGACACTAAATGAAAGACATTATATACTACATACAGACTACATAAGAAACTGGGTTAGGTGACATTACACCAAGGAAACCCTCCCTTTCAGTCACAAGGTTCAGAGTGGACCCCCTTGCCTTCTAAACTCCTTGAACCGAACAGGTAAGGAGTTTAGGTGCAGTTCAATCCACTCCTAGTCCCAGACTTGGTCAATGGATTATGTCTAAAGGATTACACACGTTACACAACTCCTTTATGCTACTTAGCTAAGATTATAAACTGTGATCACAAAGCACCGTTACAGTGCATTAGCATGCTGTTGCTTTCTCAATCTGCATACTGACTACCTGTAGCAATAAGGGTCTTCTCAATCTGCAGAAGTAACCTTGACCAAGGGGAGGTCCTGGCATGCAGCCTGCTGTCATTTAAGGAGAGCTCAAAGAACTCTTGGGATGCTTACTGTTTATGGAGTAAGATGATTGACTCATGGTCACATTGCATACAGATGTTAGTTTTCTTCCAAATTCGGCTTGAGTCGGGCTTTATTACAAATTTGGCCAGCACTGAGGGGGGTGAGGGGGTGTGCATTGTTCAAACTCACCCTTGGCTATTTGTCTTCTGTCTCCCCAGAACATCACAACATCCCACCTAATCTTTGCCATCTCCAGAAAATGTCTTAATAGGAACACAGTTCTCCAGCTCTCTGTAGAAAATGGAGGGACAGAAGATGCCTCTGGAGGGCAGTTAGCTCGTTTTAGAACTGAATTGCACATTAAAAGTGTTTGTTTGTTTTTGACTATAAAGAAAGCTGAGGGCAATTAGGGTCCTGATTTAGGCTCCTCAGTTTAGATTAAATGGGCTGAATCTGAGTCCTACTGGTTGCAAAATGAAAAAAAAAAAAAAAAAAAAGGAACAGCCAGCATCAGGGCAACACTGAACCAGCACTGTGTGGCCATATGAGCTAAACATTATGGTTTTGCCTTGATGCAATTCTACATAACTGCTTCTTTTATGGAAAGGGATCCACACAAACTTTAATTCTGATGAAGAAAGGACTAATGTATTAATGTGTTTGCTGGGGATGACAGTGGTTTTGTATCCTCCCCATTTTCCTCATCTTAATTGAAAATGCTGTGTTTTTATCAGGGAAGCCTGGAGTAATGTAATCAAGAGTAGACTTTCATCAATGCCTAAAGTTAGTCCTCTGTCAGGAATTACTGATAAATAGCATCATATGTAACATTCAAAAGAGAATTATGGCTGAGACCGACAGAACTGATTATCAGAGAATTACAGCATCAGAGAATCACAGAATGGTTGAGGTTGGAAGGAACCTCTGCAGGCCATCTGGTCCAACACTGCTGCTCAAGCATGGCCACCTAGAGCAGGTTGCCCAGGACCACATCAAGATGGCTTTCGAAGATCTCTAATGAGGGAGACTCCAAAACCTCTCTGGGCAACCTGTGCCAGTGCTCAGTCACCCTCACAGTAAAGTGCCTCCTGATGTTCAAACAGAACCTCTTGCATTTCAGTTCATGCCCACTGCCTCTTGTCCTGTCGCTGGGCACCACTAAAGAGAGCCTAGCTCCATCCTCTTTACCTCAGGTATTTATACGTATTGATAAGATCTCCCCTGAGCCTTTCCTCATATGTCAGATTCTCCCATCCCTTCATCATCTTCACAGACCTTCATTGGACTCTCTCCAGTAGATTCATGTCTGTCTTATACTGGGAGCACAGAACTGGACACAGTACCCCAGGCGTGGCCTCATTAGTGCAGAGTAGAGGGCAAGGATCACGTACCTTGACCTGCTGGCAACAGTTTGCCTAACGCAGCCCAGGATACCATTAGCCTTCTTTGTGACAAGGGCACACTTAGGTCCATTTCTTTAAAAATTTGTTGTTCTATACTTATCACACACACTCGGACAGAAAATATGGTTTACAAGTCAGCCATCAGAAATATTTTCCTCACTTTCTAGAACCTCTTAGGAATTCTTTTATTGACAGAAGGAAAGATGACAAGGTTCACAATTTTTTTTCATGAATTTAGGAGCTAGTTTTAGAAGTTTAAGGAAACAATAAGATTAAATGTCAAGCTGAAGCAAATACTTCAGTAAGCTGCAAGCTGTCAATATGTGAGAGAAGGTGTATATAAAAGATGTAATTGTGGATGTACTTAAGAAAAAAAAAACTTTGCACGTAGATGAAAGAATTAAAAATGTGTGAAAATTCCCTCTCCCCCACTGATTATCACAAATTAAATTACAAAGTGAAGCACTCTGATAGCCCTGCTTCTAGTACTACTTCTCTAACAAGGTTCATTTCATTCCCCAGCTATTTTCATAAAGGACAATACTAAAATAATTTAGCAATTGCTTTCCTGTCACAGTGCCCTCTGGTAGTTAGGTGGCCTTGGGAAGAAAGCATCACTCATGCTGCCAACGTGGAAAGCCTAGGAAAGTCACAGATTGAAGGCGCTTAAAGACAAATCATGGCAAGTATAAGAAAAAACAAATGGTTCCCTAGTTCGTTATGTACTATTTTATGGGAAGAGAAAAAAAGTTAAATTGCAAATGGCATGAAAGTTTAGGACTCAGCATCATAACATATCTTGTGTTTTGTTTACATTTTGGTTTTTTTTTCTAAATTTTGAAACAAACTATGACAACCGAAACATCAAAACTATGAGTAGTATATTAAAAAAGAATAGTCCAGCACAAGTAAAAATCTGTACTATGAATGCTTCCACCTTCCTAACATCACAGTTGGAAAACGACCCAAGAAATTGCAGATGTGATGGTTCTTTTCCTCCCTTTTCCGGCAATTTACATTTTACTCTGGTTTTAGCTCTCTCTGCCCACTCATGTAACTAGTTTCCGTGTGATCCCATTTGCTGCAATAAATGTCATAAAACTTCAGAGAATGTTTACTGGCAGAAGAACTGATTTTTATTTGGAGAGAGAAAAATATTATAAATTGTGAAAAAAAGCAAAACTTTTGTTCTTCCCCACAATACTGGAAGTGTATATAAGAATATGTTTAAAAATAAACGTGTGTGCATGTATGCAAATGCTTTCCCATACAAAACATTATAAAGAAATAGTTAAATTTATTAACCTATGAAAAGGTATCAGAATAATATGTTCTGAAAATAAAAGTTATAGTTTCACAGGAGTTTTTAATTTCAAGTTATGGATGACATCCAGAGTCAGTCAAGGACAGATGGCCACAGAACCCAAACCCATTGTGCCTGCCTTGCCAGGCTAGTTTTAAATTCACAGGATGACTCAATGAACTTGAAATGTCATGCTTGAATCTAGCAAAAAAACTATGCAAGGCTTGAAAATTTATCACTGGCATCTTAAATTAATCCTAGAACTAATTAGGAAGCTTACAGACAACTCAGAATCCAAGTGCTGTTTCTATTGACTTTTTCATACAGAAAGTGAGGTTCAGAACGGAGAATGTGTCATACCACAACCTTTTGTTCTTGTCATTGTCAACTAAAAGAAGAAGACACTTATGTGGGAGAGAGCTAAAATTTTATAATTTTCAATAACATTATGTTAGAATACAAAGGCAGATTTGTTTTCACTTAACTTCTTAGAATTATTAATCTTAAAATAAAAATAGGGAAAAAAAAGGTAGCAGTGAAAATAAAGGAAATTTATCATTCCGACATTAGAATGAAATGAAATACAAACGATCACAGTCAAATCTAGGATGTAACAAAACCACCTCCACAATAAATTAAATTTTGCAAACCTTAATAACTGATTAACTAAAGAAATCTGCCAGATTTTTTTTTATTTGTGTTTGACTGAATGTTATGATCCTTACTTTTGTTTATTTGGTTGTTTTGTGGAGGTTTTGTTGTTGTTGTTGTTTGTTTTGTTTAAAAATAACAAGGTATAAGTTTTAAATTCTGTAAAGAGACCTAACCTGCCATTTCTCTTTGTCAGTAGTTGCAAGTTTGCCTCGTATGGTTAGAGGGCAGGAGTATGAACCTACTGTAGAAAAGTCCAGAAGCCCAATATTAACACCCCTCCTTATCTGCTTATCTGCCACCTATCATTGTTTTTTTGATTGTACCCAAGATTTTCAAAAAGATGTCTTTAAATCCCACCCACTCTGCCTTGTTTAGGCTGCTGAAACCACCCTTCAGAAGTGCCACGCATCCAGCAGGCACAGGACTCAGTCCTGGACTCCATCAGTTCCCTGTACTAATGGAAACTCATGACCAGACTGTGTATAAGTCCATAAGCACAAATGAAAAAGTCTAATTTTAAACCCATAGTTAAGAGAACATGTACTTCTTTTTATAACTAAATAAGTTTCTGCTTTTTGTATATAGAAGTTGTTAGTATGTTTGACAGCCACTCTTTTCCTTTACAGCTCTAATCACTGTATTGAGCAGAGCTGTGTTGAAGTGAAAACATGCTGCTGTACTGAGCCAAACTGAAGTCAAAAAGCAAGGAAGATAACCAGAACAGGACTATTTGGAGAAAGCCATTAAATTGTTTTAAAGTGAACCTCAAATGGAAGCATTAACATTCTGGATTATATATTTTCAAACGATTTTTGTCCTGAAAGGTCCTTATCAGTGTTTCTGTATGAACACTTCTGTGATTTTTTCAGGTAATCATTTTCAGGCTTTCAAGTTATTAAACTGCAGATAGTCCATCTTTCTTACCTAAAGAAAAAAACAAGCAACACAAACAGTAAATCCACTTACTGTACCTGTGTCAAAGTGACCACACAAAAAAAAATCTTTGTCTGACTGAGTCACATCATTTTAAAATTTCAAGCTGAAATTGATGTTCCATACACAAGGAAAACAGAAGAAAGAAAAATTACTGAAAAAAAATGCAAGCACTGATATTATTAGTCATGGATAGTACTGTTCAGAAGAAAATGGTTTTTTTCCCTCCTTTTTTCATCCTAGCTGGATTACAATGGTGATATAGCCTGGAATAATCATCAGGATAGCTTAAGGAAAGTGGAAAAAATGGTTTAAAACCCCATTCATTCATTCTTTTCACTCTGGATTTCACTGTTATAAATATACATTGTGCAGTCTTTCTCCTCCCATCCCTTCCCTTTACAGGAGAGATCAATTTTTCCCCTTTTTAATACTAGGATAAGTGCTAAGAATTTAATAAGATATTTCATCACTTTGTGTAAGATTAACAACTTCCACAATTTGTTAGGCACAGATGAGAACTCTTGTTGTTGTTTATTGTTGTTGTTGTTGTTGCTGTTAGATGACTTTTTGATTTCACTTCATCAAACTAATACCTCAGGTACCTGGCCCAGTTTGCAAAATGATTAAGAAGCAGAGGAGCTACAGCACCTAGAAGATCCAGTTAAGTCCAAGACTCAGATCCCTTGCTAAATATAGCATAATGGACAGCCTACTATCACACATAACATATGTCTTTTCTGCTTGCAGCAAGGTAAATACGGAAAAAAAATAAAATAATGGCAGCAGTATTGTGCCCCATATCACAGATTCCTTCAATAGCATATTTTTGGCAAGACTAAAGAAAGTCAGACCATTCTGTGTCTGGGTCCAGCAAAGCTATTTTGTTGAACCACTGGAAGCTGTTGACCAATAATATATTACAGACACCCTGGCTCCAAGCTGTGCTCAAAGGCATGAACTGGAAAACATTGGTTTATTTCAGAAGGTAAAAATTGCTGCTGTGTTTTTCCACTGCTTCTTACAACACTGTCGTCCTCAGTAAGAACCCAAAAGACAGACAAATAGTTCCAGATATGGCAGATAATTATCTCTAGCATACGATGGTGAGGTAGATGCCAAGGTTCAGTCATTTACGACCCCAGAAACAGCAGTTCAAGGAGAAGTGTGCAAAACAATCAAACAAACAAACAAACAAACAAACAAACAAAAAAAAACAAAGGGTAAGCCTTAGAAATGTAAGTGTAAAAAGTATAACTCATAAATCTGTGCAGCAAACCAAGCATGCATCTGAGAGTCCTGCAGCCTGATTCTCATAACTTGACAGTGATACAATAATCATTTTCGGTAGATGGACAGGCTCATATGTACTGCCAAAGTGGAGAGCTATGGGACTCATTCATGTTAAGTAATATCACAATTTTTGTTGATTTCGGTGGAGTGGGAAGGGAACAGCAGGACCTATATTTCTTGTGATACTAGTAAAAACCTCGATTTTCAGGGTTTCGAATCCTACAGTTAAGAGGGATGGCTTTAGGGATAGCATCGGGTGTACTGGCAGTTAGCTGAATGAGTTCAATAAAATTTAACATCTAGTTTGGTGTGTGCTTTTGAAGGAAATCTCATTGCCCCACTCAATACATTTTGATTTGCTTTGTGGAGAAGTCTTAGAAAGTGAAGATGCTTTTCAGGAGTGTATCTAAAACACTCTAACTGCTAATAGGATTTAAGGCCATTGGTTTGGATTAGAGCTAGTCAGGCACAAACTCCCTACTTATCAATTCAGTAAACAACAGGAATAACACTTTAAAGAATCAGTTATGCAAAATTTATACGAAACGGTAGTAAGTGCTACCTAATATCATCACCGCATTTTTACTTTTTGTTTTGTCTCCACATTGCCTTTTGTTTCTTTTTGGTGTAGTTACATTAAACACCTGTTTAATGAAATGATTTAACCAAACAGATGTGGTGTTGTGCTTTCTTTCTTCCCTCAGTGTCCTTTCTATAAAAGAACCTTCTGTTGAGGTGACAGAAACTGGAGAGAGGAACAGATGACGTGACCTGGTAGATGCATAAGACAGTTTTCCTCTCCCATACTGTTTAATAGTTAGAAGTCTAAAGGCTTGTTGGTCTTCTTTTCTGCTACTATGAACTAAAAAGCAAAAGAAGCATAGTCTTCTCTTAGATAAATGTGAGTAACTCCTGATATTTGAGGACTCTCAGAAAGCAGTAGGCCCACTGACTGACTATTGATAATAGGCTGTTATAGAAATATACTGAAAGAGATATAACCACATGCAAAATCTTTCCATTCATTGATCTAAGTTTATACTTTAAATAACATATGTTGTTTGATATTTGCATACAAATAAATACATTACATGTGTCACTAGTGGCATCCCCCAGGGCTCAGTACTGGGGCCAGTTCTCTTCAATATCTTTGTCAATGATCTGGACGAGGGAATCGAGTGCACCCTCAGTAAGTTTGTAGACTACACCAAGTTGGGCAGGAGTGTTGATCTGCTTGAGGGTAGGAAGGCTCTACAGAGGGATCTGGATAGGCCGGATTGATGGGCTGAGGCCAATGGTATGAGGTTCAACAAGGCTAAGAGCCAGGTCCTGCACTTGGGGCACAACAACCCCATGCAATGTTATAGGCTGGGGGAAGAGTGACTGGAAAGCTGCTCGGCAGAAAGAGACCTGGAGGTACTGTTTGATAGTCAGCTGAATATGAGCCAGCACTGTGCTCAGGTGGCCAAGAAGGCCAACAGCATCCTGGCTTGTATCAGAAATAGTGTGGCCAGGAGGACTAGGGAAGTGATTGTCCCTCTGTACTCAGCTCTGGTGAGGCCACACCTCGAATGCTGTGTTCAGTTTTGGGCCCCTCACTACAAGAAGGACATTGAGGTGCTGGAGCGTGTCCAAAGAAGGGCAACGAAGCTGGTGAGGGGTCTGGAGAACAAGTCTTATGAGGAGCAGCTGAGGGAGCTGGGGTTGTTTAGCCTGGAAAAAAAGGAGGCTGAGGGGAGACCTTATCACTTTATACAATTACCTGAAAGGAGGCTATAGTGAGACGGGGATTGGTCTCTTCTCCCAGGCACCAACTGATAAGATGAGGAAATGGCCTCAAGTTACACCAGGGGAGGTTTAGTTTGGATATTAGGAAAAATTTCTTCATTGAAAGGGTTGTGAAATATTGCAAGAAGCTGCCCAGAGAAGTAGTTGAGTCACCATCCCTGGAGGCGTTCAAAAAACATTTAGATGTAGAGCTTAGTGACATGGTTTAATGGTGGACTTGGCAGTGCTAGGTTAAACGTTGGACTGGATGATCTTGGAGGTCTTTTCCAGCCTAAATGATTCTACGATTCTATGATTTTCAGGAAAGCCTAATACTAGTATTAATATTCATCACAATAATTAATACTTTGTGTTGCCATTGGATCAAGAAGCAAGTATATTAGACCAACTAACAGGTGCAAAAGGCTCACAAAACTAAAGCAGCATATTGTATAACTTGAACATGTTGCAAAATCTGTAATGTGTCTAAACCCTGAAGTTCAAATCCAAATCCGAAAATTCTCTCACTTAGAAACATTTTAATGTCATGCTGCAATGTGACACATTCATGAGGCTCTTCTCTGAGACTGAAGCTTCTCATCTTCTAAGCAGATTGTTCTTAAAGTTTTAGAGCTTGCTACCCAGTGTTCCATACAAGTCCCCTCATAGATATGAGTGAAATATTTAAAGCATCTTACTGATCCTTTCTCAGGATAGCAGTGGACACGGATCCAGATTAGGCCTTTCCTAGACCTAGACTCTAAGAATGGGATCCCTCATTTAAAATATTGTTTGGATGCTGTCATACTAGTAATGGCAGCAGCACTGGCAGCAGCAGCAGTTGCCACATGCTGAGAAGAGTACAAGGCTTGTGAGGTCCCAGGGGCCTGAGGGGGTTTCTGGGCCCCAGCACTCAGAGCCTGTGTGTGTTGTGTGCGCTGAGTGTGTGCAGGCACCGGCCAGCAGGCGATCAGTGTCCTGTGAGGGCAGGGAGAGAGTTGGGCGGAGCTGGCTGGCCACAAGGCCAGTTCAAACGGAGGCAAGCCACGTATAACCCGCCCTAGGGAGTGCCAGCTACCAGGGCCATGACCAGGGACAGGGCAGTTCACGTGGCAGTTGTGAGAGAAGGTTGGCGCACTCTGGCGCTCTGTAACTCCTTCAGAAGGCGGCCTGCTCTGCCTGCCTGCTCTGCTCACCAGCAGGCATGGGCTGCAGCCCAGCCGGCCCCCCCAGCCAGTGCAACACGTTAAACAGTATTCTGTCAGGTGTCCGCAGTGAGGAGGCACAGACATAGAGACCACTTGACAGAAAGCCATGCCCTCTGATTCTCTTCTCTGATTCTCTAGCATCCGGTAGGTATAATGGAGCCACCAAAATGGAGCTCCAGGCAGGTCATGCGACCACCCAGCTCTCAGGCTATGGGGTGTGCCTGACACCGCTCCCTGAGATGGAGGGCTTGAGCAAGCACACCTGTGGGAGGTGTGCCCGGGTAGATGAACTGCTCTGCCTGGTTGCCAAGCTTCAGGAAGAGGTAAGGAGACGGAGAAGCATCTGGGAGTCCGAAAAGGTGATAGATCAATTGAGCCGTGCTCTGCCTTCTCTGGTATACACATGCCAACCTAGCATGGACAGTACTGAAGCAGGCCCAGTATCTGATCCGCATCAGGATAAAGGCAGCAACTTGAGGGACACTGAGGAGTGGAAGCGAGTTACTACATGAAGCCATAAGAGGAGCCCTGTCTGCCCACTCTGCTTCCATTAATGAATAGGTATGAGGCTCTGGTTATGGCAGAAGAATGATGTGAAAAGATGGAAGAAGACGCATCTGTGCAAGTTCTCCCTCCAAGGTTAGATCAGCCAAGGCCTCATAGCAAGTGCAGCATCAAGACCAGTGCCAGGAAGAAATGGCAGTGAGTTGTAGTCATAGGTGATTCCCTCCTGAAGGGAACAGAGGTTCCCATCTGCAGACCAGACCTTCTTCACAGAGGATTTTGCTGCCTCCCTGGAGCTAGGATCAGTGATGTTACCAGTAAGCTGTCAAGCATAATACAGCCTTCAGACTATCACTCATTCCTCCTCGTTCATGTGGATACCAACAACATAGCAACAGGAAGCCTGAGGTCTATCAAAGGAGATTTCAGGGCGCTGGGAAGATGGCTGAAGGATTCAGGAGCACAGATAGTGTTTTCCTGAGTCCTCCTACTAGGAGGAGAGACAAGGAAAGAAACAGGCAAGCCCAAGTCATCAATGCCTGGCTCCAAGACTGGTGCCTCCACTTGGATTTTGGGTTTTGTAATCATGGAAGAGTCTTTGAGTTGAAAAGTCTGCTGGGGCCTGACGAGGCCTCAATGGGGGAAAAGATTCTTGGCCTATAACCTGGTGAGACTGATTGAGAGGGCTTTAAACTAGGATCAATGGGAAGGGGGTTACCATTAGGAACACTGAGGTTAAGCCAAGGGATGGTACAGCACCATCTGAGGGTGGCAAGACTAGTGGGACCATCTGTGCTGCTCCAGGGAGCACTGCAGGTTCAGGAGAACATCCGAAATACTTGTATACCAATGCATGCAGTATGAGGAACAAACGGGACAAACTGGAAGCTTTGGTCCTTTCGCAGAGATATGACATCATTTGTATCAGTGACAGTTGGTGGGGTGACTCCCACAACTGGAGTGCTGGGATGGAGGTCTATTGGCTGTTCAGTAGGGATAGGCAAGGCAGGTGAGGTAGAGGTGTTGCGCTGTATGTAAGGAAGAGATTAGACTGTACAGCCCTTGCAGTTAGAGATGACACAGTAGAGAGCCTCTCGGTGAGGATTAATGGGACGGATGGCAAAGCAGCTGTCATCGTGGGTGTCTACTATCAACCACCCACCCAGGATGATGGTATGGATAAGCTATTCTATAGGCAATTAGGTGAAATCTCGAGATCAGTTGCCCTTGTCCTTATGGGAGACTTCAACTTCCCAGACATAAACTGGGAATAACATACTGCCGTGACAAGTCTGGGAAGTTCCTAAAACATGTTGAAGATAACTTTCTGTCACAAGTACTGAGTGAGCCAACTAGGAAAGGTGCCCCCCTAGATCTGTTATTTAAGAATATGGAAGGCCTTGTGGGTCATGTGACAGCAGGTGGCTGTCATGGCCACAGTGATCATGAAATAGTTGAGTTCAACAATTTTGGTGTAAGGAGAGAAAAAGTCAGCAGAGTTGCCACCCTGGACTTTAAGAGAGCAAACTTTAAGCTTCTCAGGGGTCCACGAGAGCTGGTCAGTTTTCAAGAAGCACCTTTTAAAAGCCCAGGAGCAGGCAATCCGACAGTGCTGCAAGTCAAGCAAGCAGGGCAAAAGACCAGCCTGAGTGAACAGGGAACTTTTCCTGGAATTAGGGCAGAAAAAGAAAATACACGACCTCTGGAAGCAAGGTCTGGCTTCACAGGGAGAGTACAGAGCTGCAGTTCACATCTGCAGGGAGAAAACAAGAAAAGACAAAGCCCACCTTGACTTTACATTGGCCAATGTGGTGTCAGACAACAAAAAAAAAGCTTTTTCAGGTATGTCAACAGCAAGATGAGGTCAAAGGAAAACAATGGACTGATACTTGAAGCAGATGGTCACTTAAAAGTAAGGATAACAAAAAAGTGCAAGCATTTAATGTCTTTTTTTATTATTAATGATAGACCTTGGGCTGCCCAGTCCTCAAAGTTGGAGGACCATGGCTGGGGGAACAGTGACTTTCCATCTATGGTGACCAAAATTGTAAGGGAACAGTTGTATCAGCTCAACGTTCATAAGTCCATGTGGCCTGACGGGATTCTCCCCAGGGTACTGAGGGAGTTAACATACATTATAGCTGGTCCCCTCTCAACAATTTACAAAAGGCTGTGGGAGTCTGGGGAGGTCTCTGCTGACTGGAAGCTAGCCATGGGAATACCCATCTACAAAAAGGGCATGAGAGAAGACTCGGGAAACTACAGACCTGTTAGTCTAACCTTAGTATCTGGAAGAGTTATGGAGAAGATTATCATGGGGGTTATTGAAAGCTATTATCAGGCATAGTCAACATGGATTCATCAAGGGAAAGTCCTGCCTTAGCAATTTGATCTCCTTCTCCTTCACCGGCTTGGTGGATGAAGGGAAGGCGGTAAATGTAATCTTTCTGGAGTTCAGTAAGACCTTTGATACTGTCCCTCATGTATCCTTCTGGACAAATTGTCCAACTGTGAGATAAACAGGTTTACTACACTGAGTGATGAACTGGCTGAACGGCAGAGCTCAAAGGGTTGTAGTGAACGGGGCTACATGTGGCTGGCGGCTGGCTGGTCACTAGCAGTGTTCTCCAGAGCTCAGTTCCAGGGCTAGTCCTGTTCAACATGTTTACCAATAATCTGGATGCAGGAGAGGAATACATCCTAAGCAAGTTTGCTGATGATACTAAACTGGAAGTTGCTATTGACTCTGGAGGGACCAGAGGCCTTGCAGAGGGATCTAGATACATTAGAGCATAGAGTGATTGTCAGCGGCATGAAGTTCAGCAAAGGTAAATGTCAGGTTCTGCACCTGGAATGGAGTAATGCCGGACACAGGTACAGGCTGGGAGACGGGTGGCTAGAAAGCAGCTCACCAGAAAGGGATCTGGGGGTGCTGGTCAACACTAGGAGCAGCATGAGTCATCAGTGTGCCCGGGGTGAAGAGTGAAGCTTAATACAATAGAACTGAATATTTTGGCAGAGATTCAGATACCTGTAGTTGGAAGTATACAACCAGAGCAGTTAGTATTGCATAACTGACTTTAAAAGCACAGTAACTAATTCAAGGAGAAACAACAGGGGTTGGTAGCACTTTTTCAGTTTGTATTTTTGTTGCTATAAATGAACTTGTTCAGAAATACTGATCTTCCTGGTGCTATAAATACTTTACTACAAAGGATGTCAGATGTCTTTCATGTTACTTTTCAACTGCAACAAATTCTAACCTACATTATGTAAAGCACACAGAGAAAGGATTATTCGTTGTCTTTGGATATTCAGAGTACTTGGGCATGTGAAATGTAGGAGTTCAGAAGAATGAATTTGGGAGGATTCTTCCCAAACTCTTCGTGTCTTTTAAGAACCTATTAATAAATAACTCCTTCTAATTCCAGTATTTGGCACTGCTAATGCTGTTAGCCATTTCCTTTTCAGTATCTTTTCAGTCCCATATAACAATATTCTTTTTCTATGAGTTAAGATATTTGGTTGGTTTGCTGCATCAGTTACATCATTAAGTGCTTTCATATTATACCCAATCATACATAATAAGCTAGTAGCCATTACTATATTTTCATATTTTTCAGTGATCTTCACTGCCCTTGTTGTTTTTTGTTTTGTTTTGTTTTGTTTTTATTTTGTTTTTCACAAGCCCCGAGACATCCTGATACAACTGATTGCAAACACATGGGAAAAAAGGACAATTTTAAACATTGTGTTTATTTATTAAATTATCATGTTATTATTAAAAATAAACATTTTCTGTAATAATCAACCATGGTTCAGCACCCTGTCTTGTCCACCTCACAAGCCCACAAGCTGTTGTACCATAAAAAATGAAAAAGCAGCAGTCGGAACTAGAAATTCAGGTTCAGGAAGCAGTATCTGAGTAAGCTGGCACTGCTGCCAAAAGCAGTAGCATGGCCTAAGGCTAGTTATCTGTATCTCTCAGGCACAGTATACTTGAGAGTCATTCAAATGGAAGCACCAACAGGATTGCTGCAGCTGGAGGGAAAAGTTATACTGGATTGCCATCAAGATCTCAGCAGGCAATGAAAAATGACAGCAAAAAGACAAAAGGCAAAAAGACATTTGCTTACTGAGTTGCTAATACGTTTTGTGATTACCAAATCTGCAAAAGAAGTTTCAGATGTATCTGCTTGAGGAGCTGGAAGGGACTCCAGGGCTAGAAAGGTATAACAGAGTTATCAAGGGTACCTCAGAATTACAGGGGGAAGTCCAAAGAGAATGTACTTGAACAGCTGTGGTCCACTGTTCCAGATGTGTTGATAGCATACATGCTAGGCAAGAAGTTTGTCTAAATTTTCTATCCAGAGAAATGTGGCATTGTGCAAGATACAAAACAACTTTAAACTTCCTTTGAAGTCAGAATAAATGACTGTCAGGAACCAAGGCAGCTGACCTGGAAGAAACATGGAAAAATATACTCTGAAAAGAGAAATCTCAAAATAAAAGTGTATGCTTCAACACTCTTGGATTTGTAACTTTTCAGCTGAGTGGGTTTTTCTAGAACTGAATTTCTAGCACATCTTGGTCTGGTTCTACTTCTTTGCTGGCTTTGGAGAAAACCCATAGCATTGATCTATTGATTATTGACCAATGATCAAAGACCTTTTCTCGAACACATTTCCACACAGAATATACTAAAAAACATTTATATTATTCCCATAATCTGAATATTCCTGGTATCAAACAGAAGAGACAAGGCTAGCTTAGGGCTCCATACCACATTTTACTCCTTTCTGGATGTACATTTATGTCATAGGGCACATGGCAGTGGACCATGGAAAGCAGTATCTACTAGCAGTATATTGATCTCAGCAATGAAGAGAATCTGGCCTAGGCGGCATGAATGTGATAAGCAGAGGATGGAAGACCATTAAATGTGCCTCTCAGACATGATTATCTCCATACATAAAAATGGAAGAAATAGGAGAAAAAATGCATTCTGTCATATGTAGACAGGCTGCTAAAGGCATTCAGGAATCTTTCTCCCATGTTTCTATAGCTTCCATGAGCATTGGATTCATTATCCAATATGCAATATCTGAGAAAGCTGGAAACTTATATGACACAAGAAGATATTGTACAAGCTCTGTCACAGATGATCCTTCTCTAACAGCTCTAGCCCTGGCAGAGCCATATACTTTTGGAAAGCTCCTACAGAACATTCCTTAGGATATTCAGACTATGATGAAAAGGTTGTTACATTAACGCTTTGCAGGTTTTCTTAGAAAAAGAAAAAAAAACAAAAGAAGATCCAACATCCAAAGGTAATGCCTTTTTTGGTCAAATTTTGACAAGTATGAAGTAGAAACTACCAGCAATAAAGGCTCATGACATGTGGTAACAGCTGTAGAATGGAACAATGTAATATGAAGATGACAGGGTGTCAACTATCTCCCTCTAACTCACAGTCCTTCAGATTAAATTGATATAAATTATTAATTTATAAATTATAATATTCATATTTTTGGAATATAAAAATTCCCTTTTTTTAGTGTGATATGGATGGTCTTGAGTTAAAAAACGTTTGGGTCATTATTGGTGTACAGACATAATAGATAAAGGTTGGGATTTAGATTAACTGTGTACTCAGTAAAACTGGTTATATAATTTCACAGGTTTAAAATAAAATCATGACAATCTATTCATAAATTATCTTCTCCAGAGCTGACGAGAATGTGGCATTATTTTGTTGATCTTCACATAGGATGACTTGAACAGTTCACCTGTGACTATCAAAATAAAAATTAGTGTGGGTATCCTTATAACACTACTGTGCCATGAATTTTCTGCTGATTATACAGTTAGTAAGGATATGTACATTTAAATACCATGCGTTTAAGAAAATAAAACCATAAAGACTCACATTTAGTACGTTTACTCTTTAATCAAAGGTACCACATAATGGTGTCCAAACCTCTGGGGTTTCCTTATACTTAACAGAAGAAATATAGTAAAGCAACTGTTAGCACTGTAGTGTTTCATGGAACCTTTTGAAGGAAAAAAAATATATATATCCCTTCCACCTCCCTCAGAAGTGCCAGATCAGATGATACCTCAGAGAATTTTTTTGCAAAAGAAAGCGAATGGTATAGAGACTGTTTGGATCCATAATCAATTAAGACCATCACAACACTACATACTAACTCAGACATACAAAGCCAGTGTATGTCACTCTTCATTTGGCTCTTTTTGGTATCCCTTCTGAGCACTTCTTGCTGTTATATAGAGAGGTCTACATTCTGTGCATCTGAAGTTTGGTCCTCTCCCAAGGAGAAACTCTTTCAAGATCCCATGGATATAGTTGTAAGAATAATGCCTGGGGCAAGTTCATAACAATCAAGACACAGATTTCAACCCAATTCTTCTCTGTGGACCTCATTTATTTTTCCAACCTTTTGCCAGCATTGTTCAGCCAAAATCTCTGCAAGAAATTATTCCCACTCTCCTTCCAATAATGAGCCACCTGCAAAAACAAGTTGGCAAAATCCAAAGTCGATTAGTTTCATATTGAATTAACTGCCCTATCTCCCCTAGCTAGTTACAAAGGGAGCTTATATCCACAGAAAAGTTATTGTTCCCCAGCCAGGTGAAACCACAAACACTCCTATGACTACTGTCATAGGAGAAAATAACTTACAAGGTTATGACCAAATGAAGTTCAAAACCTTGAATTATCTGCTACATAAATAACTGTGAGCTGCAAATTCCAGATATGGAAGCAGTTCTTGTATGACTATCTTATATCCATCCAGCATTCCCTACAGAAAAATATATGTGCTTACACTGCATGCGTAAGAATATCCAGTGCCTTTGGCCTGAGTCACATTTAGTGCATTGCCGCGAACTAACTGTACAATGTGTGATCAGGAAATTTGACACTTCTGGGAATTCACACAGGGACAGGAAAGCCATCTAGTGACTCACAGAAGATCCAAATAGGCTGTCAGATGTCCTGAAATCTGGACAAATAGATAAACACACTCATATTCCACCTTGTCATGGTTTTGGCTGGGACAGAGTTAATTTTCTTCACAGAGGCTCACACAATGCTGTGTTTTGGATTCTTGATGAAAATAGTGGTGATGTTTTTGGTTGTTGCAGAGCAGTGTTTAGATAGAGCCAAGGACTTTTTTGCTTCTTGTGCTGCCCTGCCAGCGAGGGGGCTGGGGGTGCACAAGGAGCTGGGAGGGGACAGGACCAGGACAGCTGACCCAGACTGACCAAAGAGATATTCCACACCATATGATGTCATGCTCAGCAATAAAAGCTGGGGTAAAGAAGGAGGAAGGGGGGGACGTTCGGAGTGATGGCATTTTTCTTCCCAAGAAACCGTTACGCGTGCTGAGCCCTGCTTTCCTGGAAGTGGCTGAACACCTGCCTGCCCATGGGACGTAGCGAATGAATTCCTTGTTTTGCTTTGCTTGCGCGCGCTGCTTTTGCTTTACCTAGTAAACTGTCTTTATCTCAACCCATGAGTTCTCACACTTTTACCCTTCTGATTCTCTCCCCATCCCATCTGGAGAGAGTGAGCGAGTGGCTGTGTGGCACTTAGCTGCCTGCCAGGGTTAAACCACAACACACCTGCATAAACTAACACCAAAACAAAACAAAGGATAGAACCTGAGAAATCCAGTTGCATGGTACTCTTTGTTTGTGATAATAATAATCCTGAACTTGAATATGATGTTTTTTTACCATGAAATAGTGCCTAAAATTTTGCCAGAAAAAGGATGCTTAAAATCTTTAATTTGTTAAAAATAATCCCTCCCCAGTCACCCAGAGGGAGAGAAAATAGGTACTAAAAATGCCAAGAGTATTCCACAGAATGTATTTATGTTGGTAGCAAGTGCCAGACAGTAGCACTTGCTTATGCTTCCAGTGTTAAGGCAAATTGCAGCACAGTGGACACAGTTGTAATGAGTGGTGGTTTTTCTACAATTCGTTACTGCTTCTGCCTCCTCAGACCAATTGTCACTTACCCAGAAGAAAAAATGATGACTAGGGGATCCAGATAACTTCTTTGTTCCATCACCCTGTCCAGAAAAAAACAAATTCAAAACATCAAGTATTTTCTTTTCAGCATTTTCCATGAAGTTATTTCAATATTTCTATATTACAATGTTATGTTATTTGTGCTGGCTCAAAAATAACACTCAAACTATTTAATTCTGGATCAGGTTAGATTAACATTAATTTTTGCACTTGATTGAATTGTTATTTCTTGTGAGAAATTTATGTAAATCCATATTTAACTGGGAGAGATTTTATCTAAATTTTTTATCATATCTGTAAATATCCACTTCTTTTCTATTTTATTATTATTAATTTGATGATTGAATAAAATTTATATGTCTGTTCCCTGTTAGTCACATAGTAGAAATAGAATTCAGCTATGATTTCATAAATGCAAGAACTAAAGCAACTGGCTCATTAATTTATACTGTTTTTGAAATAAGTAGTGGTTAAAAGGTTCTTGGAGCTAACAATGCTGGATTCTTCTGATATTTCAAGTGTGGCCTTGGGCAAATCACCTCCCCAGGCCTTTCAATCTCCATCCCCCAAAAAAGGACTAATAATACTTATCTGCCTCAGAGTTGGTATTAGGCTTAATTCATTACTGTTTGTAAAAGCTGATAAAGATCTAGTTTCCAGGATACACGTTATCACAAATAGATTAGCTCCTATTAGATACACTGTACGAGTTCAAGCTCCCTAGCATATTTTCATTTAACTGGAGCTAAACAGATGTGGCTGTCGACTGCAAAATGTCATGAAAGACTTTCCTTTTAATTTTCAGCCTGCAGGAAAAACATGAACTTTGAATGGATCTCTCTCAAGAAAATGTTGTTCCCAACAAATAATTCATGATTTTTTTCTACATGCTCACAAATAGCTCTTACATCCTCACTTTTATGAAGTTCAACATTATTCATACCATGAACCATGTCAAACAGAGCAAATGAAATATATATTGTTGTGTCAACAATAGCAGATTGGCTTCTTGACAGGAAGAGATAAGAGTACAAAAAAAATTTCATTGAGGTGAAACCGTAATGCACAAATTATTCTTCTGCCTCCCAAAAATATAGTATCATTTCTTAGCAACTACCAGAGACACTATCCTGCATCAGTGCATTGGGGTTTCATGTACTTTCTGGTCGCAATGCTGTATCATGACTCAAAACTGAAAGAGTGTGATTCAGCCACCCCATAAGAAACTAGAGAGACCTGATAATTACCTACAGGTACAGAAGTAAAAAAATGGAAGGGAAATGGGAATGTGTGATTCCAAGTGCAGTAAGAACAGAGATCTAATGGAGCTAGAAGCTAAAAGAGATAACATTTCTTTAAAAGAGATAGTGCTTACTCTACATGCTGAATTCAAGGGAATTTGAGCCTTTGAGGGAAACACTGTGATGACAGCCAGGAGCCAACAGTAGGAGAAACAAAATTTAAGAGAAGTTGCTGAGATCTAGTCAACTCTATCACAGATACGCAGACAACTTGTATGTGTTATATGGCCTGTGAGTGCTGCTCTTAGGTAAGAGGTCTTTGAGTGCCAGTGCATCACAGCAACTCTAGGGAAGCTCTGAGCTTAACCAGAGCTCAGCAAAATTGCAAGGTCAGTAAATGAGATCTTTCCTCTTTGAGGAGCAAAACTGCCCAGCATCTGCTGAGCTCAAAACTTAATAGGATCTATGATCCAATAACCTCTGATTGTCCCAGAAGGAGATACTACGCCAAAAGTTTCTATCTTGCCAAAAGTGGATACAACAATTTGGAAGCCAGCCTTCTACACTGTGCTTGCAGATCCTCAGAGGACACAGTGGCTAACAGTGAGTTCCTGCAAATATTACAAATGGAAATGTCTATCTCAGAATTAAACTATGAAGGTTTAATCATTGGGTTTAGGCAGAAGTCATTTCTTCCTTCACAAAGCCAGACAGCTGGGGAATCAAGAGATAAAGTGAATAGTTTTACATGGATATAGCAATTCATTGCATGTAAGTGTTAGTCCACTGAAGAACTTCCTGCCCAAATCATTAGGGGAGGGAGGTAAATGTATTTTAAAGGAATGTAACTGAGCCATAATTCCTTCAGATGTGCATTTTCTATGAAGTGCAACAACTATGAGCACTCAGCTGGTCTTGTCCAGACACCATCACGCATGTAGCAAAGCCCTCTTAGTGCCTCAATACAGGTGTAGATATTTATCTAGAGTAGACTCAAGCTTTACTCAAGACCACTGCAGATTACTAGATCTGGTAATCATGGCAGGACTGTCTGCACTTGAATAATTGAGTCTGGGACCTCACTATAGAATGGTTATTGGGGTGAATTGCATTGTAAGTTTCAGCTGTCTGAAGCAGCAGATGGGCTGTAAGCCTTTCCTGGACATGTCAGGTATCATCTGAGTCACAAGGACCTCTTGTGAACAGGATAGCAACTAGGAGTAACTGCCAAAACAGGATGCAGACTATCTCTGAAGTAAAGACCTACACAAAAGATAGCTATAGCTATAGTGAATTTTCTTTTTCTCTCTCTTTCTTTCTTTCCTTCTTTCTTTCTTTTTCTTTCTTTCTTGTTTTTCCTTCCTTCCTTCCTTCCTTCCTTCCTTCCTTCCTTCCTTCCTTCCTTCCTTCCTTCCTTCCTTCCTTGTACACTGAGACTAATCTAGCTATTATGAAGGATGAGTATCTTAGAGAAGGGAAAAAGTCACTCAGAGTCACTTATTCAGTTCTTTTTTCCTAAGCTCCGTTACACTCAAAATCTTCTTACGAGAAGAAAGAAGTATGTCGTATATACAGAATCAAGTGGAAAGCCTGTGGCCTTTCACTAGGAACAGCAAAATTGTTGCCATTGTTGTTGGAAAGTGGTTAGAAAGTGGTGTCTCAGAAATGTATAGATGTGGAATTACCTTTCCCAAAGTTCAAAGTTTAAGTTTTAGTATTGTAGTACGTACTCATTCTTAAGAGGAATTAGGTAACTTTGACATAACTCTGGAAATAAATTATCACAAAGTAGCTGGTTTCTTTTTCCTTACTTTATCCAGTACAAGGCTGATACTCATTTTCTACCTCAGCTGAACTTCTCAGTTTGTGTAGAAAGGAAAATATGTCTACAGATATCTCAAATTTTCCACTCTGTAGTTTTTTTTCTGGATTAATTACTGGTATCTTGACCAGGGAACCTAAACAAAGATGTGGATCATGTTGTTTTTGTGTGTTGCTTTGTCTACATTGTCAAATTAGCTATCTGCCCACACTGTACGTATGGTATTTCTGTCCTGGGTTTACTCCTCTGAAACAAAATCTGGGTGTGCGTCTGCAGATATAGGTCATTCTAGCGACTCTTTACAGTAAGCAGTGTATATAAAATCACGCCAGGCTTAGGTCCCACTGTGTTCTGCAGTTCAACAATATTCTCCTCCAGACATAGACAATTTTGTCACATAGTATTCAACAAATGCTGTACACCACTCTAGGCAGCTGCCTAACAGAGATCTTACTACTGCAGATACACGAAGATAATAATTACAAAATAAATACATAATTAAATACATCACAAATTATGTCATAGGACCCACCACACAAACTATCCTGTGTGGATGTGGCCAGCCAGCTCTGGTGAGAGGTAGCCCTGAAAAGTGAGGGACAGTTTGATTTGTACTATATGGCATGGGACCAGGAATCATTCTTTGAAGTGAATGATGCCAGCACTAGTGATGAACTCTTTAATTCCTGCCTTGTTTTAATGTTTTCCAACACAGACACAATCTGATATGTGGCAAATACAAACTGCAGAGCCCAAAGCAATGTCACGAAGAAGCTGCCAGTGCTAGGGCAGATGAGGCCCCAGCCATGCCCAGCACCAAGGCAGTCTCGATGACTCTAGACTCTAAAGGTTGGCTGGGATCACTTATGGCCCCAAATTTCACACAGGCATATGTCACCTACAACAGCTACCTAGTTACTGCTGTGAGATTGAATTTTCACAGTTCAGTCTAACTTGCAGATGGGCCAGCCATGCAAAATATTATAACAGCACCACTCAGAAATATGACATGATGCTTTCAAGCTGTTCTGTAGTCTTTGCATTCTGCTTGGTTTTGCTCTGCCATACCTGCTCTCAAGAGTCAAGCACAGAGTAGAGTGATGGAGAAATGAATCCAACCTGGTTTATTTATACCTGAAAAGATGCAGGGAACTTTATGAAAATATGTTTAAATTTTTCAGTAAGGAAGACTGAATTTATCAAAGCACTACCTTCACTTCAGTTTCCCATCTAGTACCTGGATTCCTGTGAAGATAGCCAAAAAACACCTCACATACCTCTTTGACAGAACACATTTCCAAGAATGCAATGTTTTTGCACTGACCTAACCTTTCACAATGAGCTTTTTTTTTTTTTTTTTTTTTCAGAGCGAGGACTCTGATTTCCATTTTCATCACATTCTCCATCTCATGAAAAATACTTCCGTAGTGTTCCAACTAATAACTGATTAAATCAGCAGAAGAAACACATTTTTTTTTGTTTATTTTCTTTCCTGACATTCCATGACTATACAGACATAAGGTACTCTACCTTCTTTTGAAATGGCATTATTCATGAGTATGCGCTTCTGCTTCCAATTTAAATACTCAAGACTTCTACCATTTTATTTTTGTTTTCAAATGACTTCTGTATTACAGTTTGTTTTCGGGGCATTTTTCATATCAGCAGGGTAAGATTAGCATTGACATTTGTCATGAGCTACTGAAGAGACAGCAGGAATGCAGTGTTAATGTTGATAGCAGTTTTCGATTTCCATCATACCAGCCTCAGAGCTCCTGCTGACATTATAACACTAACTCAAATATTAACATAAAATATTGAAAATACCATATGGATGCTGTTTGTGAATACTTACTGTGAATGCTGAAGAGATGTTTTGCTCACAATAAATATTTATAACATTGTATGAAATGGCATGGGCATTAACTGTAAAAAAGAACTTTCATCAGAGCATTAAAGATGTGGTAAAGCCCTTCATTTAGTGAAAGCACATTAAAATGCAGCAATAGTCTTCACTTAAACTGCCTGATTCTCCGCTGCTGTGAACTTTGTAGAGCAATTCATGCCGTGCCAGGAAGGCTTCCACATTGCAATGGTAACATTTACGAAGACATAAACTGTGCCATGACACAGGGCAAAGGAGAACCAAACAGAAAAAAAATTGCAAGTCTAGTTTTGTGATAAAGATGTTAGAAGAAGACTTGTATTAGATACCACTTATTTTGTTTCTGAATATGGACAAATCTCTTAGGCTTAAATCCTGGTCTCACTGGAGTTGAAGGCAAAATATCCCTTTATATTTGATGGAGAGAAATGGGTCTTTATAATAATAATATTCAGAATTATAGACATTCTAGAGGTCACTAAGTAGGTTAAAAGATGTACCTTTTTTCATCTCAGTCAGTAAGAGAGACAGTTTGATGATGATCTATTCTCACTTCAGCAAAGACAATATGTTGTCATCTGTTTGAACCACAGATCTTTTCAAAATGGGAAAAACAAAAAAAAAAAACTACAATAATTACTTCCTCAAAATATTTCTGTAAGCATTAAATTCAAGCTTAGCATGTTACTGATGCACTATGCAGGTGGTACAAACCACAGCTGTATGAGAGTTTGTTGATTCTTTCTTTTTCCAACCTAATGTGCACAGATCTGTGAGTATGGTGATACAAGCCTGTGCTCCAAAGGATTACACTAGTCAAGCTGCAAAACTTCATTGCTACCTGTCACAGATAGAAGACTGATGCCAACATGACTTTTACATCTGGGAAACTGAGATAATGTGAAATACAAAAGGACTGGCTAATGCAAGGGGTCCAGACTCCAAACACTCCTGAATTATGGAAAGACCTGGTCTACTATGCCAGAACTCTTTTCCAAGCTTGGGAGCCAGGTCCCTGAACTAAGGTATTTATTTATTTACTTACTTATTTCCTTCCTTCCTTACTTGTTTATTTTAAAAGCAAAGGGAAAAAATAAATAAATAAATAAATAGGCAGATAAATAACTGCAGTTCAGAAGCAAAAGTGAGGCTGCAACTCCAGTCTTCCTTCCATCTTCCATTCTGGGTATGTTATTCTTATGCTTAGGCTCATGTTTCATGTAGGAAGGCTTGGGAATATTTTACATTAAACCTGCCATAATCTCTTTTTCACAGGGTGGGAAATGCACCCATTGGTGCTACTGCTCATATTCTGCTGCTGGGAATGATGTTCTGCATGTTGAACTATGGAAATAGTGACAACTAACCCATTTATTCTGCTGCTGGTATATTTTAGTTATTCTGACTGTTCACTGAAATGATTTTTGTGAGCATTCCAGACTGTTATCCAGCAGCTAGTAACATTTCATGCATCTATATCTGTTCTTTGGATCCATTATATATATATATATATATGTATATATACATGTATATATATGTAATCTCTTTATATAAATATATATGTATGAAAATCATAGTTGGCTTAGAGATACATTTTTGCCCTCATCAATACACTTATTGAGTCCTGTGCTGGCGTGAATCTGGGATGTTGCCTGCTTTTTTGTGAGCCTGGGTGCATTGATAGGTCTCACACAGACTCACACATCAGGCTGTAGCCAGAGGTTGCTCTAGAGGACAGGTTCTACAGAAATCTACATTCTTACTAAAGCAGGATTGAAATAAGCAGGAACAGTAACTTCTTAGGGAGATGGAAAAAAGGCACCACAGGCAGTCACACTGACACACAAACACTTCTCTTTCACTGCAAGAATTTCCTGATGGCCTTCTCCCACGCAGAAAGACTCCATCATTACATTAGCAGAAATTTTGATATAAAGAACCTATTCACATAATTTAAATACAGCATAATTTATTTTATTTTCTATATGAGCCTCAGATTACCCTAGAAGCATGAAATATCTCAGAAGCATTTTGTTTATTTGTGTTTAAGCTAAAAGAGCAGTGTAACCCATTAGTGAAGCTATAGAGATGCAGATCTATCAAATGAGAAATAGACGTAACACCCATTAATGATAATGTGAGCCTTGTGCATGAAAGTGTGAAACAAAACACTTCTGCCTGCTTTTGAAAGTCATTTTTTTCTGTATTAAGTGAAATGCCTCTAAAGCAATCGGAATGCCTAAGTCCAACTCTCTGAATACAAAATAGTCAAACCAATATAAATATGATTTTATTTAAAAGAATACATTAGAGCTGACAACCAGTGAGCTGTGGCTCAGTGATAAACCTTGGCAAATGGGGCTGATAATGGAAACACTGACAGATTCCCTGCCCTCCAAGCGCTATCACTATCTATTGCATTGCACATTAAACACACATATCACCTGATAAGTACATAGCATGTTAAATCTGATAAAACTTTTACTGAATCAAACAGACAAGGAGTTGAACATGATAAACAAGCTCCTTTATCTGATCCATCAGTTTCAGAAACAGATAAGTAAACAACTGAACATGATACAGTACATCACTGTCATGTGATTAAGGTCACCCCTTGGGAATAGCCATCCTCACAGTGAAAACTGTGGTTTAAAAATCTAGCCATGAGGTTTAATTTATCTATTTTAATTGAGGTAACAAACCTCAATAACTTAACTTTGTGAACTGACTCATGTTGTAAATACAAGGAGAATCCTGCATTAACGGTACTCAAAGGAGCATGTATTTACTCACATACTTCAATCTTTTCACCTCTGTCAAAATAATCACTTTCTTTATACAGAACTATTTACTCATTTTAGCACATAAGTGTATGCTAAACCATTTTTTTTGAGGATGACCCAGAAGGTGGAAGCTAGTTAGACCAGAAATGGATTTGGCCAAAAGACAGATCTTTATAAAACAAAGTGAAAATTATTTCATTAAATTTACAACAGAATGAACCACAGAAAGATGGTTCCTGGTGGAAGAAGCTATTTTATCAGGTCAGTTCTGCAGGAGTGTGAAAAGCTGAGTGAAAGATGAGCAGAGCTGTCAGCAGGCTACTGAGGAGGATGTGTTTTTAAAGATGATCTAGGAAGGTAAGTGGATTAGGTGCTGTGGTTTGGTTTGCAATAGAGAACTGTTCTGATTACAAGTCATATGAGGCTGAACTGGTGGATGTGGAAGTTAATATTTCATGGAAACCTTCTAAGCCTGTTCAGTATGTAGGTGAGTTTCATGTATTTCTGTGTTCTCATTTTTTTCTGAATGCATTTCTCAAACACACTTGAATGAGCCAGTGCTTTTAACTGGTAACAGGATCAAATGAAAATACTCTACCTAGCTGCTGAGTGTATCAGTTCTGCACACTGGATTGTACTTTAAGTACCCGTGTTCTAGCCATGCTCTTTTTCCTGCGTATCACAGTCACCATCTTCCCCTCTCATCAGTGTTCAGAGCTGGTTAATTGTCATTTTGGAGCATGACAGTCAGACTCCAAGACATCCAGAACTGTGCCTCTGACTCTGGTCTGTAACTGGTCCCCAGAGCAAGGTGCAAAAATCCCCAGCATGGATCATTACAGATGGAACTAACCACAAGGAGATTGTCTATTTTTTTTGGATGTTATCTAATGCCCCGATATACTTTTTCATAACTGTTTTTATCATTACCTGATTTGCTAATGGTCCTATACCTATTGATTAGTGTTAAATGGTCACTGCAATTCTCTCAGCAAAGTGAGAGAAAATATGAAAAAGTATATGTATTATTTTTTTAGTGGTTCTTTTTCTGTATGAATGTGTGCCCTTAAATTTTGCTGAGAGTCCTCGGGAAAAAAATATTGCCTGACTTTTAAATATTGATACTTTTTCTTTCATTTACAGTTCTCTAGTTCAGTTTTCTGCAGAAATTTTCAGATTTGCTTATCCAGCCTCTGTTACCTCTAATGTTTAATGTATTTTCTCATACAGTTTCACAGTATATAAAAAAAAATAATGCGAAAGACAGACTATTTTCATATAAGTACCAAATTGATTCATTTTATAAAAACCTTTTGAAAATGAAAAATTTACTATTTACTCAAAAATTACTTTGGAATTTTGCTTTTATTTTGCATCATTTTATGAACAGAAAAAAAATCTGTTGTGGTATTTTGAAGAGCCTCCCTTCAATCCTCCTCCGTATATAATCTAATTTGATAGACAATCTGTCAAACAGATATTTAGCCTGAGAGCTTGACAATATCTCACAAGGTCAGAGTCCACCATTCATGCTTTTCTTGTGCAATCTTGTAATAAATTATACTGCTTTTCTGCTTTAACCACAAAGCTTTGTTGGTGTGAAAGATCACCAATAAAACAGGTGTCTCAATTACACAAAATAAAATAAGGAAAAAATCTAGACAAAGACAATCACACTTCTGCAACTTATTGAGGAGTATTTTCCTTGCAAATATGTACATGTGCATACTTTTCATACATCCATTTAAAATAAAATTCCATATGCAGAGATTCCTGAATATTATGAATCTGAACTCTCTAGATATATATTTCCCTTCTCAACTCCCCAGATTTACAGGTTCTTCCATTTGTATCATTATTTATTTATTTATTTTAAGAAGGAAGCTAGTTTTTGTTGGTTTTGTCGGAGCTTCCTTCACTAGGAGGTTTCCTGAGATCATTCTCTTTGGAGTAGCTGTGGATGAGAATGCTTTAACTAGACTAGCAACAACCCACCTAAGAAGCAGGATGCAGTAGTATGACGGTGGGCCCAAGTGTAGGATGAAGAAGGGCTACCTTCAAGCTGAGGAAGTATATGTAGCTCCTGGGATAAGTGAAGCTGTGGAAAGAACTGAAGCTTTCTGTGGCACTTATTAACACTCATTTCAGGACTCATCTTTAACAGATGCTTCAGAAACCAGCTGTGACTGTACCAGCTGCTTCAAAATGGACTGAAATTCTTCAAGCACATCCCAAAGGCTGAATCTCCAAGTGTGAAAACAGCTGATATTCAATTAAGCCTTTTCTTGGGTGATTTTTACAAACATGTGCAGAGGCTGTATCATCACAGCTGATTTTTAGCCCTGATTTCTGCATCTGTTTCCAACCCATCCCGTAAGCGGTAACCTTGAGTTTTCATTAGTTGTAGATGGATTTATTATCCATCCTTCAGAAAAAGAATATCAACACAAATGATTTTTCATTGAAGTAAATAGAAACTCTGTTGCTGATTTTATTCTGCTTTGGATCTATCTATAAATTTTCATTATTTTTCTGTAAAGAACATTTTCAGATAGGAAAAGAAATCTGCAGATCTACATACAGCTGCCTCTTTTCTCATCACTTGTGACTTTATTGTGTTTGGTATGCAATGTGATATCAAACGGAATACCTCTCTCCTAGCTTTTATTTTGTAGTGTGTAACTTACTCTAATCCAAAAAATAATTTTCACATCTCTTAACTTTTTCATATCTCCCTTTTTATTTTCAGGAAAGTAGGGCCATGACATTGTAGCCCAGCTTTCTAGGTATTACAGAGAAAATCATTTTTCAACAGAAAAATAATGAATCCCAAGTTACTCCTATGTGGATGTTTGCAGGGGCTTGTCCTCCTTATCAAAAGGGACCCATGATGCAGACAGAAAAGCTGTGTTAAGTGTATGAGTACTTCTTATCTGCCCAGCATACTCTGCAGCAGTCTTTGTCATGGTGGTTCTAAACAAGAGACGTCACTTCACTGTCTGGAGGGAAAGGGGAGCTTCACCAGTTCATAAGAAAAAGAAAAGGCAGCTGCCCATCACATAGCAACAGCTCAAAAGAAATTGCCTACTGAGAAGAAGGGACTGTGTGAGAGAAGCATGTTTCAATGATAAATGAACAGGCCAAACTGACAGCAAATCCTAATCTAAACAAAAGTGGTGTGGTAGTTAGCAGGCCAGGCAGTAGCTTTTACTAGTGCTGTCAGTTGTGCTATAGAAAATTCAGTGAATCACAAAGAACTGGGAATAAAAAAAAAAGGGCAAAAAGATGTAAAGAATGAAATAACTGGAAGCATAATTACTGCATGATCAAGAAACAGAAATATTTGCTGTGGGTTTTCTCTTTTGCAATTTTCTCTTTCACGAAGAAACTCAAAACCACAAAATCTGAAGATCCACAAAAAAAAAAAAGTCCCCTGATGTACTTATGACAAGATTTTGACATTCAACTTTCAAAGAGAAATATTCTCTGTTTATATAAAGAGTGCAGTGTACACATGCTATATTTCACATGAAAATTTGAAATTTGTCCTGAATTCTACCAGAGGGATACTGTTTGAGAATGTTCAACCTCTAGCTTATACTGTTCATATGTAGATCACGATGCATAAACACATTGTTATATTTACATACGATTTATACATAGATAAATAAATTTTAAAAAAACTATTTATATATGCATATATACACACATATCTGAGTATATATATCAGTGGCACCATACTGAGTGCTAGAAATCATTGCATACTGGAACATGAGAGTTCTTCATGTCCACTATACATCTGTCACCTAAAGTAAGACTACTTACTAATACAAGCCAGAAACAATTTAGTTTTATTGAGAATAGTTAATTGAAGTAGGGATCAAAAATAACAGCATTGAAGGAAAAACACTCAGATATACATATGCAAAATCACTCTTATGCCTGTCCTGGGTACCTGGTTGGCCAGTCCAAAGGATCCTCATAGAGTGGAAGTCCTGAAGATGATGGTGCTCAGCAGCTTTGTCTTAGTGCATACAACAAGACATTCACTGGTTGCTCCTGGTCTTGGTCCTTCAGTATCTTCAGGGGCAGTTGTGCCTTCAGAGTGCCCCACAGTCCAGACAGGCTCACCCACTCCTTTGGGATTGGGGGCTGCATCTCTTCAAGCCACTCTTCCTCTACTGTTTGGTGGCTCAGCCAAACCCAGCAGGTTTTGGTCAGGTTTTGCCCACCTTTGATCAGGTTTCACTCACCCTTGTTCAGTAACAAATGGGGAAGTAAAAAATTTGCCTCTGCCTGTATGGCAACTCAGGCACTATTATACATCCTATACACACTAATTATTATAGAGGTACTATACATTCTTTATACATTAATGTCATTCCTATAGGATGGCTTCTTGAAAGGACATGAATAGCATCTGAATTCAATTTTACTTCATTGTACTATAGGGCTTTTTCACATCTTGATGTGGGGTCAAGCTGTTAATGATTAACATTTCACTGAATAATACCAAGATTTATTTATTTTTCTATTCATAGTCAGATGGTCAAAAAACTTACAATATTTTGATGTGATGTAACTACATCTGATTAATCTGTGAAAGCTAACAGTGAGTCATCCTTAGCTCATCTTACTGGGGCTGAATGAAACAGCAATGGGTAAAGAACAGTTTGTTGCATTGGTTGTTGGTTTGTTGTTTCTGTTTTTGTTTTTGTTTCTGTTTGTTTGAGAAATGGGCTCTGACTGCGGTGATGTTAGGTGGTTATTAAAGGCAATAAATACTAGGTACGTACTAACTGCAAATAATGTAAATGCTAACTGATTCAAAATACACAACAGTCCAGCCACCAAACCCTTCCAAATGATCATTGGAAGTAGTTCATAAAATATCCCTTTAAAATGTTGTTTTTGTAATCAAGCAGATGGGAGATGCACGATTTAGAGCTGTTATTTCCTTTTACAACAGCCTTTAGGCCAGAATTCAAGCTACCTATATTCTCGTTGCTAAGCAAAAACAACAGAGGACAGTTGATGCTTGAATATTAGGATATCTGAAGAATATGCAGAAAGTAGATGGAGATATGTGCCAACATACAAAACTAGGAAAAATAACAAGAAAAAAAAAAAAGAAAAAAAAAAGCCATCAAAACCCTGATAAAGCATGAAGCTGTAGTGTTTGAAGACAGGTTTTCTAACCTTTACAGTTCTACAAAGAATAAAGAGGTACAGTAGGTGAACAAACATGAGAAAGATAGAGGTATTTAATGATTCAGTTAACACAGGCCCAGGCTGGAGGATGGGGAAAAAAAAAATCACATTCATTTGCAAAATAAATATGAGATCAAAGAATCAAATCGAATCGAATCGAATCGAATCGAATCGAATCGAATAGAATAGAATAGAATGGAATAGAATAGAATAGAACGGAATAGAATAGTTGGAAGGGACCTTCAGAGATCATCCAGTCCAACTGCCTGACCATTTCAGAGCTAACCAAAAGTTAAAGGATATAATTAGAGGCATTGTTCAAATGCCTCTTGAACACTGACAGGCATGGGGCATTAACCACCTCTCTAGGAAGCCTGTTCCAGTGTTTGACTACCCTCATAGTAAAGACATTTTTTCCCAATGTCCGGTATGTACCTCCCTTAGTGCAGCTTTGTGCTGTTCCCACAGCATCAGTTACTGTGGAGAAGAGACCGGCACCTCCCTCTCCACTTCCCCTCCTCAGGAAGTTGTAGAGAGCAATGAGGTTGCTTCTCAACCTTCTTTTCTCCAGACTAGACAACTTCAGTGCCCTCAGCCTGTCCTCGTAGGACACGCCTTCCAGCCCTTTTACCAACTTTGTTGCCCTCCTCTGGATGTTTTCAACAACCTTAACATCCTTTTTATGTTGTGGAGCCCAGAACTGCATACAATATTCAAGGTAAGGCTGCACCAGCACTACATATAGAGGGACAATCACCTCTTTTTACCATCTGGCTATGATGTGTTTAATGCATACCAAAATGCAGTTTGCCCTCTTGGCTGCCAGGGCACACTGCTGGCTCACGCTGAGCCTGCTGTTGACCAGCACCCTCAGATCCCTTTCTGCAGAGCTTCTCTCCAGCCACTCATCTCCTAATCTGTACCTGTGTCTGGCATTACTCTGTCCCAGGTGCAGAACCCAGCATTTTCCTTTGAAAATATGACAAGCTTCACGTATTTCTCAAAAAAAGATGATGTGACAAAACAACAGAAAGAAAAATGAGAATCACAGGTTTCAACTTTACTAGCATGGAATTTAAAGAAAATCAAGATTCTAAGTATTTTTCTCAAAAGTGTGAATACTACCCCAATATTTGTATTAGTGGATCGTATTTGAGGAGGCTTTGGACTTAATTGCTTTGAGTATACTGTGCTTTATGAAGTATCCCATTATAAGTTTCCAAAACATGCAAAGTAATAATAGCATTAGAAATTGTCTCGTGACAATGGTGTTCAAATGTAACTAAAAGAAAAGCAAGACACAGTAGCAAAAGTTTTTCTTTAGTGTTCCGTATACTGAAAAATGGCAGAATGTCATAACAGATAACAGAGGCTGAGACATTAACTTACAGATTACGGATCATCCTGTCCCAGTTACAATTCCATGTCTCTATTAGGAACATAAATGATGTTAATTTTCATTTGTTCATGTCAATCTTCTTCTAATGCTTTAAAGAAGACAAATGTTTATCGCCACGGAAATTTTCCTGATTGCACCATTTTGCCTTCCAAACAAAAATAAAACCAAAAACCTCTTAAACCAAACCACTCAACATACTTTTTTTTTTTTTTTTTTTAAGATTGCATTGATCTAAGATTTTAACATGGACTTCTTCTAAGTTAGAGTTAGTCTAAGATTTTTATTCCAAATTTTAGACCAGAATAAAGTTTTATAGCTGAGCTATAACACCTTGAAAAACTATGTTTGTAACAGCAATGATCACAGAGCCTGGAGTATAGTAGCACCTGTGAGTATACCAATGATAAATACATCTTGGCGCTATGAAATAAATTTATTACAGCAGTTCTACTCTAGTAATGTACTTTGAGCTCAAAGTTTTGCTTGCTGCTGAATATACTGGGCTTGTACACCTTTTTACTCATAATGAAAAAGCTAAAAAGGAAGGCTATAAAAGTAAAATTAATTGATTGTAAACATAAATATTTAACAAATATGAGAGGGTTTAATTCTAAAAATTCACAATGGAGAGGAAGAATTGGTTGTTAGAAGAACAGGCATTCCTATGGCAGGTGATTTGCTTTTATTTACTATTGCAAGCATTGATTTACCATAAAAGTAGAGATTGATCTTATTGCTTGAATTAGTCTTGTGGAAATGTGGTTGGTTTAAACCGTAAAAAACTTCTAATGAGCAAGAGTATTATATATATGAAAAAATGTTAGAAAATAAAACCTGTAAAATCAACACACATTTTACCCTTGACCAGCAGTACATTCTACGGCCTCTTAACTCTATAACACACACACACACACACACACACACACACGTAACTTTATGGTAACTCTTTTTTAAAAAGTCTAATCAAGCCATTAAATACTCATTCTGTGTCCAAGGTCAAAAATTATTTATAATTCACAAAGAGAGCTCTGTACTTATTAAGTCTTGCAAATAGCAATAAGTAAATAAAAACATGGTGGAACTCTGTAAATGTCTTGATTTGCAATTAAAATCTCATGTACTTGCTACAGGGAACTTCTCCATATGGTAAAAGGTGGCAGTAAAGAGAAAAGAGGAGACTGAGAGAGGACTTTCAACAGGACAGCATGCTCTATGTCTCCCAGTTCTATCAGACACTTTAGGTGTCTCTTTTCTTTAATAAGTAATAAGCAATAACTCATCTTCAGCAAGTGTTAAATTCCGCTGCCTGGAATATGAACAGTATCCTCTATCTGCAAGGAATCCTGACAGAAAAAAGGCTTTTTCCTGAGATCTCCTCAACAGTGCTATGGGACATACTGACATGTACGGCTGAGCAGCAATATAAGCAGGACCAGCCCCATCAGCTGTATGAACAGATGTAGAAGTAACTTCACCTCTGGGAATGAAGTAGGTAAATGGGCCACAATTTGTCATGGAACATTTTCATACTCAACTTCCCATACTGTTTTTCTCTCAGGACCACCATAGGTAACTTAATTCTGTCCAATGGATAGAGTTGGTCCCACTGGAATCACAATGTGGTGCTAAACAGAGATAGGTTGGAATTTTCTGAATATTTCTTTTCTGGATAGAAAATTCCTCTGCATTTTTTCCAAATTTTCACAGTTCTACATACATATTCATGAACCGGGTATCAGAAAAGGTTTTACAGGTTCAGAATGGAATTTCAGGTCAAAATCAAGCATGGAAATTGCCGTAAAACAATATGGAAGGCAGTCAAACTCACTAAAAGAAACAAAATTAAGTGCTTTTTTTGGGGGGGTCCCATAAATATTTTATTGCTTGTATAAACAATTTCAAAAGCATCATTTTGAGTACCCTGAGATTATGATATGAAAATGAAAGATTCAATTTACAGATCTGACTCAATAACATCGGGAACTTGATATAAGATTTCCTATTCCTATATTGTTGATGATGGCTCTAATCCAGGGTTAGATCTTTTTACTATTTTTTCAGGTCTTAAAAGGTTTGTGATTTCACCCTAATATAAAATTTGGGAGCTTTTTAACTGTTTGTCACTTTTTTTGAAATATCGGATACTTTTATTGGCAAGTGAATCAATTTTCAAATAGTATATTCAAGAGAATATATATAGCATAATCAGTAATAGCAGCAGGCATTTGTCTGTACAAAGTCTGTAAGGGTACTAAAGGTGGAGCACCCCAAAATTTAAAGTCACTGAAACACAGTCCAGTAACTTTCTTTCCCACTAGTCTCAGCTATGAAACCCCAGACACCCACAATAGCTTTGTTTGCCACCTTGTGGATGAAATATAACATCTAGTGTTTTAAGGTTGCTTTCCATTAGTAAGAAAACATCATAAGCAAACCTAAGGCTAGACTTCTTGGTGAATATATGTAATTACAATTAAGTGTTCAGGAATCATATTGATGAGCAGAGTATAAATAGATTAATGTGTCACTTTAATGAAGATTCTTAATGTTATTTTACTGTGAAATAATTCTTTATTTCCCTGCGTCTGAATGCTGAATTTGAAAGAAGAAAATTATATTTGATGGAAGTAAATGAGAGATGAGATAATTTTAAACACTCAGTGTACTGAGGCAGCTACATTGTTTTTAAATTTTAATTTTAAACTGCATTATTTACCAGAGAACCAATGAAATCTATCATGTCATTGTGCTGCAATATAGACACACTAAATCCACACTAGTTCCTTGTGATTTTTTTAGATGATTGCTTATGTGCAATAGCTGCTTTTCAGGCAAAAATAATTCATATGAGCAAGTTTTCTTATGTTTAGAGAACTTGACTGAGTCTGAATTACAGGCACTCAAAAAAAGAGAAAGGTAACGCTAATATGGAGATACTATTAGGAGTGCAGAAATAATACCATGGTAATTCAATTAGTTGTACAGACTCTTCATTGTATTCCACACCGAGGCCATGTAGATCCATTTCATTTATATCATTTCTTATGTTTTGTTTACCTATTTATCATTTGTACTGCAGCAAGCACAACAGTGATCTGTGACTGAGCGTGCTATGTAAAGAACTTACCCAGGGCTGGAACTTCACAGCCCACAGCTTTGCATTTGCCCTTGTCCACCCACAGAAGTTTCCAGGATAAGCAGCTGTGGGAGCTGGTGACAGAAACTCATTTGCTGTTCTATTGCCACCAACGAGAAACACAAAATTATGTCACCTGCATCTGTGGCTGATCTTGACATTAAAGGGCATACGGGAGATGGGGGGAGAGGAAGGAAAGAGACAGATCTTTACCTGTGAGATATTTCTACACACAAGTGAAGAGAATACAAAAGATGGCAAATACAGCAGTCTCAAATGTCTGTATCCTCAGAAACGTCTGTGCATTGCCCTGATAAGCATTGCAATACAGCCTCTGTACACAGCTTGCTGTTCAGGGGGATTTTCCATCAGATTTCCATCTTTCCCCTAGAGTGCGAAAGGTAGAGGGAGAAGTTTTCATTAGCTGATAGAGGATGTGAGTGGGAAGCTTCTTTAATTATCCAGAAATGACATGGACTGGGAGAAGAAAAGGGGATCTTAGATTGGAGCAAGAGACTTGCTTCCCTGCATTCAAAACCATCAGCTACAAAAGCCTCTGGTGTTATGTCCTTAGGCTGAGTCAGTCACCCATATCAGTCATCCAAATTCCCAAGCTGGCTTCCCTTTTCACCTTTTCTTTCCCCAAGCAGCATCTGCAGCTATTCCTGCTGCTGGCAGCAGCCATGCTGATGCAAGGTCTAGTAGACAATAGCTGTTACACATTTTCAGCTCACCTCTGAGATGGAGATCTCTAATGATATGCATTGACTGTGACACTGAAGGTAATATAAACCACCATTTGTTTGTTTGTTTTGCTTTGTTTTGTTAAAAAAGAAAAAGAAAAAAAAGAAAAAAAGAAAAAAGAAAAAAGAAGAAAAGAAAGTACCTTAAAGAGATTTGAACCTTCATTACCTGCTTTCCAGGAGAGTGTACCATCATCACCAGATTACGGAATAATTTTGAAGTGAGACACTGTCCAGTCTCTTTGCTAAAACTGAATCACTCTGAAGTCAGAGGTACAAAAATCAAGGAATTGAAGGCGGGGGCGGGGGGGCG
>VXAL01011424.1:10487-39570 GCA_013399475.1 Chauna torquata | reverse complement strand
GCGGGGCGGGGAGGGGAATTCAAAGAACCTCTCTCTTTTAGCAAGAAAGTAATTTTCTGCAGAGGTGGGACTGTTTGGTTTTGGTACTCATTACACATTTTGTCAATTACTTTTACATAAACAGGATCCTTGGAGAACACAGCAGGGGACAAAACAGCAGTGGTGACTGATTTTAGGCAGATCCAGAAACAGGTAGTATCTGAAGATAAACATCTGGAAGCACTCCCAATATAGAAGGAGCATCACAGTTGCCTAAACTGAGAGCTGGGCAGCATGTAGTTCTTCTGAATAAATCCTTTGGATGGAATTTATTTACCTAACTTCTAACTACCAAAGATTTTAGCTTGTTCTAATCTGATCTACTACCAAGGGAAAGATCACCCCTGCAGAAGATAAACTAATTTATCCTAATCTAAATGTCTAAATAAGAAGAGATGACCTGTCTTTAGAGTTCAGGGCTGGGAACTTGTCTCTCCTTGGTGATTAGAAAAGGTGTCTAAATTGCTAACTTGCCTGATACGTAGCAAGATGCCTAAAATTTAGGTAGATAAACTTAGATGATGTAAATGACACATTAGGGTTCCAACATATAACATTCTAATCATCTTAAGGCATTTTTATCTCCTTTTACAAGTTTGGTGTTTTTTGTTTGTTTTTAATTTGAAAGGAATAGGGACTGCAACTCTTGATATATCAAATCAAGTGACACCTCACAGTCCTGCTATAGAGAAAAAATTATCTGGATTTGCTCCAAGGCATCACTTGCAGAAGGCTACTATTTTCATACTAAAGGAGAGAAGAAAGGGAAATAATTCACATCAATAGTCAAAGCTCACACATTACCTACCTCTTCCTTAGCTTCCTTAGCACAATGAATTTGGACATAGGTAGACTTGCAAATACTGTTGGGAAATGAGCTACTAAAAAGTACAGAACCTACCAGACATTTTCTTAGTGTTTGACATTTTCTTTAAAGCTTCACTGTCAGCTTTGCAATAGTAATGAAAGCTGCTCCCACATTTGGTAAAATCATCAACAAAGGTTAAGGAAGCTTTCTTTAAATGCCAAAATTCCAGAACATGAACTCCACTTAATGTTCAAAATGTCTCTCTTATTTGCAGTACTAAACCATATTTGAAATTCTGGCAAAATACATATTCTAGACCCACTGCATTATCACATCTGAAACTTCGGTATGTTAGTTGTATCAGGGTTAATGCTTTTTACTTAAGCTATGTATTTTGGAGAATTTTTTTTTAAGTATGCAAGAGCCAGATTATTCTAATGATCTAACTATGTTTGTTAGCAATTTTGTCCATTGCTATGTTCATGAAAGAAAACATAAAACACCTTTTATTATCTTCATCATCTGTTCCCAGCTTCCACTTGCAGTCATTGTCTTAGAAACTTTTTAAGGTTGGCCACTGAAACCTCATTTCAGATTGCATCTTCATTCAGTGCATATAAATAAATAGGATATTATAAGAAAAATATTACATATTGGTAATTGCCACTTGCTAGAATTACAGCAGAGATGATCAGACAGCAAATTCAGGCTTTTAACTACAGAACTGTAACCAGATCTGCAGTATTTGATAGCAGCTGTTTGCCATGTTGTTGTGGTTTATCCCTGGCAGGCAGCTCAGCACCACAGAGCTGCTCGCTCACTTTCCTGAGTGGGATGGGGGAGAGAGTCAGGAAGGTAGAAGTGCGAGAACTGATGGGCTGAGATAAAGACAGTTCACTAGGTAAAGCAAAAGCCGCGTGAGCAAGCAAAGCAAAACAAGGAGTTCTTTCACTACTTCCCATAGGCAGGCAGGTGTTCAGCCACTCCCAGGAAAGCAGGGCTCATCATGTGTAATGGTTTCTTGGGAAGACAAACTCCATCACTCCCAACACCTCCCTCCTCCTTCTTTCCCACTAGCTATTTTTACTGAGCATGATGCCACATGGTATGGAATATTCCTTCGGTCAGTCTGGGTCAGCTGTCCTGGCTGTGTCCCCTCCCAGCTTCTTGTGCACCCCCAGTCTCCTCGCTGGCAGGGCAGCATAAGAAGCAGAAAAGTCCTTGGCTCTGTGTAAGCACTGCTCTGCAACAACTAAAACATCAGTGTGCTATCACTATTTTCATCAAAAATACAAAACACAGCATTGTGTGAGCCTCTGTGAAGAAAATTAACTCTATCCCAGCTAAAACCGTGACACACATGATCATTTTTCAATGGTGCTTTGGAAGTTTGAGAGACTATTCCAGTTTCTTCAGAGTCCAGCATAGCTAAGAGACCAGCCCAAAAATTGTGGAATGCCTCATGCTGTTAGGTGCTCCCGCAGCTCCCTGGTTTTCATATCAAGGTAGACTTAACCTTTTCAAAATGTGTGTGCTTGTGGAATAGAATTTCAAAATAAATTCATTTTTCTTGAAGATAATATTCTCTGTGTTTACTTCCTGCATCTGTACTATGTTCTATAAAATGACTGGTTCCTGTTAAGTAGCTTAAAGAGCTGCATGACATGAAAAAATATTTGTTTTTCCTTTATAGTTTACTTCAGTCTTCTGTGCATTTTACTATAGAGGTCTTTACACCTGTCCTTACTGGTTCCATGCAGCTTTGGTTTCGCTTTCAGTAGCAACTTCTGTATGAAATGCTCTGCAGAAGACAGACAAAATAGCGATAATGAAAAGATAGATAGCAAATGGCAAACTAAAATCCTGTGAAACATCAGAGAAGAGAAAACTTCTTTATAGTGTGGTTGAGCAAGCCACATAGGAACAGTTGTACAGAGTGGCTGTAGAATCTCCACCCATAAAGATATTCCAGACCCGCATGGGCACAGTCCTGAGCCACCTGCTCTGGCTGACCTTGCTTTGAGCAAGGAGGTTGGACTAGATGGTCTTCAAAAGCTCCTTCTGACTAAAATGTTGCCATGATTCTGTGATTCTATTTTAAGATGTTTGTTTTTCTAAGTTTACCTGATATGACCTTTTGTGGAGCTAATTATCCCAATAAATTATTAACCTTTAAAATATTTGAGCTAAATTACGGTAAAGATGTTTCAGCTATATTTATAACTTCATAGTGAAATGTGCAGTGTTAAGTATTACCACAACGACATACCTTGCAAAGGGTAGCTGTTATTGCTGGTCACAGTCATATCTTAGACTTCACTTCACCAGACAGATCTGGTATACAACAAAAGGTTTTATAAACTGCCAAAATCCCACAGAGATAGAGCTCTTTCAGAGTAAGTTTTCATGAGGCTGACTATCCCCTTGCAAAAACAGTGATCTGCAAAATGGAAATAGAATTTTTTAAATATTCTTAGGTCTGGTTTGTGACTGAAACCACAAATTCTCAATCTCAGTTTGCTTAAGTAGTATCAGCGCTGATAGATCAGACACTGGCTCCATGCTAGATCGCTCATATGCATAAGAAGACATGCTGGGCAGTTTACACAGTAGTTACATACCATTCAAAAAATACTTGGATACCAGGGATCAGCATTGTACATAGTCTGCTGGTACTTAAGGCCTGAGCAGAAGGGGGAGTGGAGAGAATATTTTTTCATTAGCCATCACAATACAATCAGTGCAGAAAGGAGTTGAAAGTAATTTTAAAGGCAAAAAAAAGAGAAGAATGAAGGGACTTTGGTCATTTCTGATTCATTCAGTGTGTTCACCGACTTGCTAGGCTAAAACTATTAATACACCATTCATTTCACAGCATAGTAGTAAAACAGTCCCAATATAACGTTAGTCGGTAAACCAGTATGTCCTTCATTCTTAACAGGTTTGCCACAGGTTTGCCTTTTTTTCGATTAAATTGTACTTAAGTTCATGCGAAGTATTAGACATTCCAGCATGAAAGAAAATAGATCTCAAAGAGAACTTCAAGAGTTTATTGTTCTGTCCCAGGACAGGATCACTTCCACCTTATTCAGCCTTGAAAGTTATCAGTCTGTTCTCAAAAAATTCCAGTAAAGATAATTCCACAGTCTCCCTAGACAGTCCTTTCCCATGATTTATGGTTCAAAATCTTTTCCTAATATGTAATCTAAATTTCCCCTGCTCTAATTTAAGACCATTACTTCTTCTATCCAAGGCTGATGCAGTGAACAGATTATTCCTTTCCTCTTTGTAACTATCTTGTGGATATCAAAGAGTGCTATTTTATATCCTTTCCAGTCATTTTTTTTCTTCAAACCTTATCCTTTCTTCAGAGGTCATGTTTTCAAGAACTCTGCTCATTTTTCTTGTTCTTTTCTGTAATTTCTCTGTTTTATGGTAGTACAATGTTAAGGTGATGAATTTAAAAACATAAAATCCTTTCAATTTGGAAACCTGACATTGCATGAATGCCTAGTTTCACATTATTCTAGGTTCATAAGACAATTTTAGGGGCATAGGGTGTAATAATAATAATAATAGCTGTAAGCTTTATGAAGTTAAGTCACTCCTGGATTTAGCTGCAATGGTTTAAGGTGTTGCTGGTCCCAGCAGTCAATACCTCAGCCACTCAGGGTGTCAATCCATACCTCAGCTAGAGTAGAGTTTGCTCAGCCTGTGAACGACAACTGTTGAAATATGAGTTTAGATTCACTTCTGTCAGCTTCTTCTATGATGGCAGTAACCTTCAGCAAAGGGGCAGGATGAGCAGATATAGGCTGCAATGCCTTACATACCACGGCTGTTTGCTTGCATGTGTGACTCAGAGGTCTTAAAGTAGCCCTAACTAAACCTATCTTGACGTATTCCAAAACACTACCCTTGCTGAGGATAAGTGTCTGTCACCTCCCTGAAGGCTGATCACATCACAGAGCAGTAATGGTCATCAACTCTGATTATCTGTCAACTGCTGGCCTAGACACTTCCTTTCAAAGGAGAGTTAGTATGACTAATGGAAATACAGTTTCTCAGGCTAGGCACTAGTAAAAGAAGAAAAGTAGATGAGCAGAAGCTTCCTTCTGTAATGACAGCAGGTGATCATCTGATGCAACTGTCATGAGGAAATGGGTTGCAGACACATTGGGGGATTCTCACTATCCCAAAACATTGAGGAAACCTCAGACTCCCAACCAAAGTGAAATCAGATTTGCAAAAATAGAGGAAGGGAGGCAAGTGTTAGTTTGATGCAGAGGGGTGGTGGGTGAAAAGGTGTGAGGAAAAAAAATGCTTTTGAACATCATTAATGATGTGATAGTGTTTTTTGTTCTAATATCACAATACAAACTATTCTACAAAGAGATTCAGTCCTAAGAAAAAAAGTCAAATATTTCCATCCACCATCTTTCTTTTTCCCTATTCTCCTGTCACAGAAAATATCTAGATGCAGTGTTGGGACATTTGAAACTCATAAATGCTGAAATGAATCACTTGGTATTCAATAACTTGGTTAGAATCTAAGGATTCAAAGTTACAGTGATTAACTAAACTCAAAAAACTGACTGTATAAACAGTTCCATCACTTTCAATTGTCAAGAATCCAGACTTGATAGAAACGGCCAAAATGTTAAATCCTTAAATGTTATCTTCAGGACAGAGCCCAGAGATGCTTTCAAATTCCAGAAAACTCCAAAAGCCTAAGTAAGATACAGAAATCTTTTAGCCAAATACTGGACCCAAAAAAAACAGACTTCTTTCCATTCTCATGTTTTCTTAAGACTTCCTATGAATATGTATTAATATCTCCTTATAAGTACAATGATTCTTGATGTGTTGTGTTTGACAAAGCAATTGGAACTTTTCAGTATTTTCTTGTAGAATACGTATATAATTTTGGTCGCTTCTACTGCTTCTTAAACCCACTCACATCTCCACATCTCTGTATTTCCACTGTTCCACTTGTTCTTTACTTAATAATATCTCATGACCAAAGATGGACAGTCCTCATATATATATATATATANTATTTTATTTTTTGCTTCTGGAATTTTTCTAGTTTGTGCCTGTTATTTCAAGAGGCAATTAGAGCTTGTACCTACATGCCATATTCTGAAACTAAACAGCTGTTAAATGGAATACAATACGTGAACACAGGGAAGCACTGAACAGGGCAATGCATAGGTAAATTTGCTTTCCCCAGAATTATAATTTACCAGAATAAGTTCCTCAGCAGTTACCTGAGTTTTGTTTAAAATTTAATATTTCTCTTTCATTACAAGCCAATAAAACACCTTTTCCTATTATTGCTCAGTACTGTATTCAGTAGCATTTATTTACATGAATACAGCAATTTCCATATTATTCCCTTTGAGACTTGTGCCTTTGTCCAGTTATGGACCTTCATGCTGAATATATCTCTTTATATAAACCACTTTCTTTATTGCACCTCATTTTATTGATTTCAGCCTAGATCACAAGACTGCACTTAGTCTAATCTTCTGAAGAGCTGTCAACAATGACCTGCTTGTAGCATATGTGAAATGTATTTAAGAAGTCAATTCATTCACTAAAAAGGAAATTTCAAAATTACATTGTTTAAAACTCTAGACAGACATTCAAGCGAGAGTCTAATTCTTAGAGCTGTCACTTGATCATTTCTCAAACAAATTAACTTTGATACTAAGAGGAGTTTGCCTAGTTTGTCTTCAAGTGAAAGAACTATTATTCTAATATGATACTCTCTGAAATATTTTTATCAAATATTGCTAAATAGATCTGAGAAGTACCTGTACGAAAAGAGCAGCACAGAAAACAAAAGCTTCAGGATGTCATTATTCTATCTTTTCTATCCATCAGCAGTATTAATGTAATACCTCTTGCAACTGGTATAATGAAAGAGTATATGTAAGTCCAGTTCAGTCCTTGCTTTTGTTACAGTATCTGCCTCCTAAATAGTCTGTGTATAAATACCTGATGGGAGCGAGTAAAGATGAAGATGAAGCCAGACTTTTCTCAGTGGTAACCAGTGAAAGGACATGCAGCTGTGGGCACAAGATGAAATATGTAAAATTAAACAAACCAAAACAAAACAAAACAAAAAAAAAAAAAAAAAAAAAGGATTTTTATTGTGAGAGTGGTCAAACATTGGAACAGGCTGCCCAGAGAAGCTGTGGAGCCTCCACCCTTGCAGATATTCAGGACCCAACTGGACAAAGCCCTGAGGCAACCTACTGTTGGTGACCCTGCTCTGAGTAGGGCCATTGGACTAGACAATCTCTAGAAGTGTGTTCTGTAATTTGGTGATTCTGTGGATGCACTACATTCAGCTATGTTTGGTACTTAAACCCACGGAACCCTGGGTGAAATGCAGCATAACAAATGATACAGAGTTTCATTCAGGGATTCAATTTTCTCTTACACTGAGGGATCAGATCTGCAGCTCTCAAAATGTATTTGTCAGAGGAGAAGGACCATACCATGTACTACTATTCCTTTCCACCCACACTTGTCAATAATTGGCACATGGTTGTAGATTTCTGAACACAGGCAAATCTTTCATATCCTCTTAAAAGCTATTGTTTAGTGGAGAAACAATGTGGTTTGTGTATTTGGTGCACTCAGAGCTGTGGGTTCGGTTCCCTGCTTTCCTACTTGACTTGCAAACAATGAATTTCGATAATGTCCGCAATATCTCTGAGGGTATAGCAGCACTTTTCAATACCAAATTTCTGCTCATTTAAGGTTGTAAGGACAAATAGACTTTTGAAGCATTGCATGAGCAAACAGATGTCAGACTCATACAATTGAACAAGAAGTAAAATGAAAAAGGTGAAAAAGGCAAAAAAAGGTCAAATATGATTTCCATTTTCACAGCTTCAAGAGCAACAACTAAAGTGAAAAATTTAAGAAAGTGAGCTGCCATAAACCCAGAGTAACTGATTAAGGATTTATGAATGCTTTACACAACTGGTACGTGTTTTAAAGCTGATAAATTTCATTTGATTATNTTTTTTTTTTTTTTTGTCATATATTGAATGGAAAACATTATAAAACAAGTTGATTTTTTTCCCTCTAAGTGCTCTTATCTCCCACAAAAATGCTTTCTACAGAACACTTCGTGCAAAGTAGTACTATACTCAGGGAAAATAATGCAGTGCGACTGTTGCTCGTTGCCATAACTGTAGATCTGACACAATCACACACACTACAATCAGAAATGAACCTTTTAAGCCATTAAACTTGTATCATTCGCTAGGGAACTATTTCTTCTATTACTGAAATTAGGCAAAATAACACTGTCTTCTCTTACTGTCTACAATTGACTTGAAAATGGCAAGTAATCACACAAAATGATCCGAGATTGCACAACTAAATTCTAAAATGTCTCAACAAAGCAGAATTCTTTTCAGCAGTAAGCACTTTCCAGGGAGGTTGGAACCAATAGGATGTTTTTAGAACAAAATAATGTACATTTCTAGACCAAAATAATGATTCAAGAACGCAGTGTTATTTCTGAAGTCACTGTACAGATTATGCCCTCAGGAAAGTCAATGGAAATTTTGTCTTATAGAAGATACAACTGAGATGAGGAAAGAATCAAATTCCATTCTATTTGTTCTATGATCCACTAGCTTCAAGTGAGTGAAACAGAGATTATTCTGCCTTCCTGTGATAATTCTTCTCAACTGCAAGAATCTGAGTCTGCTTGAATGTCTCCTTCATTTCATCTCAGTTTACAAAACTTGAAGATGTTGCCTGTTTACAGTGCCTGTAACCTAATGGCAGGGAATAAAAGTTTGTCATGAAGTGCATTGGGGACTTGTGTCTTCATATTATGTAGATAAAAATTCACTATATTTATTCTGTATCTGTTACACCACAGGTTCATTCTGTTCAGGATGTTGTGTGCGTCTGTTGCTCTTGAGGTCTCACCTTTCTCTGACAAAGCTCTACTGATCATTTCTTTTCCACATAATCTTTTTGTTTCTGAAGATTTAATCACAAGAATTTGCAGAGTATACAACCCTGTTAAACCAATGGGAAATGTTATTTACAATCCTGAAGAATCTTGACAGGTTGATAAGGCTGTACCTCATATTTAGTTTCTTCTAAACCATGGTACTGTTTCCTACATCAACAAGATAAGAAGCCAAACCCTAGGCTGAATTACGGTGCCCATATGAAAAACAGCAGAATTATCCTCTGTTGCTAACCACCTTCCGGGTTTGATCATGTGTCTAGCTTAAAATGCAAGAATCTCCAAGACAGGGCTCAAACACTGCAAATAAAGTGGTTATTATATGCACCTGAAGTCATACATAGTACTTTTGGAACTTGATATGACAGAGTAGAAAGCATTGTCATATGCGTTTCTAGGCAGAATCTATAATTTATTTTTCCTGATGGGGAAAGAGAAAGGGAAAGTGGATTAAAGAGTGCCTATATTACAACAATATTGATTGTCTTTGTAATAAGTAAATAATTGTTATATTTATGGTATATTTTACAATTACAAGGCAGGAAAGACAAAATCTTCGATCCTTTCAAAGTACTGTTGGTTTAGATACTAACTTAACACTTCTGGTTTGACATGATCCCCAGTGTATTTATTCTAAAGTGGCACAATTTCAAGGCTGTTTGTTTATACCCCATCTAATGGAAATCCCTAGATTCTACCATACACAGTACTCTAGAGGTCAGGGGTGACTTCCATGATGGAAAATGGAGTATGTTCTCATAAGAGCTTTATCAGGGGTCACCTCAGTAAAGATTTTCCAAGTTACATTCTTCTCAATACGTGTGAACGGGGCTGATGCACAAGCCAGCAAGAAACCCAGCACCACAGTATATTGACAAATTAAATGTCAACCAGGGCCTGAACTACTCTGGCCCTACACAGTAGCCCTTGTTCAGAGGGCAGGGAGCTCATCAGCTCAAAAGCCTTTGGGCCATCATTGTTATGGCACCTATTTGCCTATTGGACACAGCAAATATGACTCAGGCATCCAATTTTCTACAGGAAGTATGGGAAAATGTAGTCACCTAAGAATGAGTTCATATCATCAGTTACACTGAGCAGGGCCCGAATCAAACTTACAGGGCTTATTGGGAAAGATGTGCTTTATATCTTCACCATCTCCTGGATTTGGGAATCTTCCTGGGGCTACTGTCACTCTATTTACAAGCCTACAGCCATGCTTTCCTACCCAGCACCTGCCTTTTGTCTACACCATCCAAGAAAGTGAACAGTCTTTCCTTTTTTCTTACTCTAACACAGGATGCTATAAACTAACAAGTACCAAATGACAAGTTATCACATCTCAGCCCAATTATACTAACAGTATGTGCACTGTGAGATTTTGAAGATCAGCATACTGGATGCATCTGTCTAATTCCCTTCTTAGCGTGAGTCTTGCTGCACTTGCAAATCAGTATTTTATCCTATGAACAGTCATATTGCCACTGACTTCAACAGGAATAATGAATATTCAGATCTGTACACGCTTTCACAGGATCATGTGCTGAGATTAATTTTTCCAGTGTCCTTCCTCAATAATATAGATCCTGTAAAAATGACCTGAAGAGATTTTAAGTGTAAAACATTTAGTTATATACATCTCTGACGAATACCCACTAAAGTATACAAACTACCTATGAATGGATGAACTATACATGCATTATTTCTTCTCATGTATTTCTGGAGTATTTCTCACACTTGATTATGACTAGAACATTATTCAGGAATGTCATAATAACAGGAGGGCTGGATTGCCTTTTTGTTACAATACTATTCATTCAACCATGGTATCCTATATAAATAAAAAGAAAATTATTGCTATGTCAGAATTTTTAGTTTTCAGATGGTCCTTAGTTCTGACCTTGGAAGTACCAGCCTGTGTTTGGGGAAAGTAAATCATCTATATTACTGAGCATTATTTCCCATCTTGACACATTGACTACCTTAGGGATGAACAACTGTGATGTGTTATTCAGTTCAGAGGTAACAAAAGTGCTTAAACCCTCAGATGACTCCTTACAAACATTCCCTTATACCACATATGCTTTTGTGGGACATTTTTCCTTTGAAAGAATTCTCTTTAACAGAAATCTTTGATATGTCACCTGGAATTACAAACTAGGAACACCTTACTCCTGAACTGATAACAGACTGATATAGATAATTAGCCATCCTTAAAACCCTCATGGGTACCTTGATACAAAACAGACATAGCTATTTAACCGTGTCATTGTGAATGCTGCACAAAAAAAGACTTTGTCCAAAATGGGAGTTATCTAACCCTTAGCTATTTACATGCTCTGCTGATGCATTGTGTGTGTATGCAGGTGCTGAATTAGTTTTTTGTACAGAAAAACATAGAGGAAGGCCTCAAAAATGAATGCAGCCTTCCCACTATTGTCATTTTGCTGAGTGTATTGCTGTAGTGGAAACCTAATTTCAAAATCTAGTCAAAACCTATTTATTTTAATATTTATTTTACACAATACATTTGCTCCAGAATTGCTTACTATTGCTCTGGTGATGACTTTGTGATAAAAAATAAGTTATTTACATGAGTGAACAACAATGTTCATTGACATGATTGCACAGTCTAGCCTTATTTATTTCTTTAATGAAATTTTGCCAGCATAATATTCAAGTTAACATTTAAAAATTAGCTGCCTTGCCTCTGCAGGTTTTCTCTACGTATCCTGGATTAGATGGTTTATCTATATTAACTTTTTAATAACTTCATATTATGGATTGAACTAATACACAGTCATAACTCTTTCAGTACAATTATGATGCATTATATCAAGCATCTGCTTGCTGATGTCTCTATGTGTGGCTCTAGAAAAATACAATAATATATAATTGTCAACATTTTGCCTTATTAATCTCTCATGTGACATTAGTTATTCATTGTGCCATTGAATTTCAAGAAAAAAGTTTCCAAGAACAAAAACACCTTACACATGTTGAAAGGAACACAAGAGATCCCAGCATAATGAAGATAACATTATCATCATTTAATATGAGGACTGCAAGAGAAGGAATTTTCTGTCATTTTGAAATATTATATTATTTTTTTCAGCATCAGAACAGGATAAGCTAATTTTAGATCAATTCTTCTGTTACAGTTGATAGGAAGATCCTTATTAGGGGGATATTGCATAAGGCTACACAAACTAGTTTAAATAGGGAGATATATAATTAAAATGTACATATGAAAAGTAATAATAAAATTATTTCTTGTGCAAATAAGGAAGAGGGAGAAGCAAGGAAACACAAATGAAAATATTTCAATACACCATAGTCTTCCCAGCTGCCACTTAATGATGACCTCTCATTGGAGTTCATCCTACCTAACTACATCTAACAGCTTGCAGATAGTTTAAGCGGAGCATTTGGGCTCCCTGTAAAATCAAGAGAAGAGAGAGAAAGAGAATTGTGTCTTCCCGCCTGTCCTGGGCACATTTTAGGGTAAATCATCTCTTAGAGGTTCTTACTCATCTCAACAGAGGAAGCTTAGACCACTAGTGCAGACCAAGAATTAAATCTTACCTGCCTAATGTTGATTGAGGTAAGACACGATTAACAGAGTCATAGAATCATAGAATCATCTAGGTTGAAAAGGACCTTCAAGAGCACCAAGTCCAACCATAAACCTGACCTACCGAGTCCCATCACTAAACCATGTCCCTTAGTGCCATGTTCACACATCTCTTAAATACATCTCCAGGGATGGCAATTCCACCACTTCCCTGGGCAGCTTGTTCCAACGCTTCGCTACCCTCTCTGTGAAGAAATTCTTCCTAATATCCAATCTAAACCTCCCCTGGCATAACTTGAGACAACTTCCTTGCATCTTCTCACTTGTCACCTGAGAAAAGAGACTGACACCCTCCTCGCTGCAACCTCCTTTCAGGTACTTGTAGAGAGCAATAAGGTCTCCCCTCAGACTCCTCTTCTCCAGACTAAACAGCTGCAGTTCACTCAGCTGCTCCTCATAAGTTCTGTTTTCTAGTCCCTTCACCAGTTTCATTGCTATTCTCTGCACACAGTTGAGCAACTCAGCATCCTTCTTGTAGTGGGGAGCCCAAAACTGAACACAATATTTGATTCCTCCTGACTTGTAGAAATACTGCAATTTTCAGTCACAAATAGTTCAATGTAAGGTCTTTTCATTTCTTAAGGTTTTGCTTTTACTAGCTTACAGTACAGGTCATCAACATTTTTCATCATATTTATTTATGTGATTGTTTATTTTTATAGATCTCAGCTTAATATATTAAAATAGTATTGCTTTCACCTGCCAAACCTAGTAAATTTTGTTTCTTATGCAGAACAAGAAGTTGTTGTATTTATAGATATTTATATATTTAATATATTTAAAATCTTTAATTTTGGTTAATAATCTTTATTTTAATTAGTCTTCATGAGATTGATGTTGGGCTTACTGGACATTAAAGGAGCCTACACTTTAGTACATTCTGAGGTGGATTATAGGAGGTAAACATGCCAACTTAAGATTGTTAAGATCAAGATCCCAAATCTTGGACTTAATGGGAAAAGTGTTTTTCTCTTCTTCACTGAACTTATCATGTTGCAAAATTTACGGAGAAATTTTGGAGATGTGAAATGAACAGGTAGTACAGGTGTAGTTTCTTTCCATTAGTACGTGACATAAGGAAAGTAATGAGTGCTCCTCTTTTCATATGCTTCAGTTTAATGGCTGTATTGCTGCTACATCTACCATGCATTCAGCAAATAAACGAAACAAAATGTTCACTTAGCTGAAGGAGAATCAAATATATGCAACTAGCAATACAGTAAATGTTATAAGTGAAGAAACGCAAATTAAAATCTTTGTATTTGCTTGAACAGTGATTAGAAGTAGTCTTCAAGAACCCCTTACTCAAAAAATAAGAGGTGTTTGAGGAAACTTCTGACCAACAGTATGGATGTTTTTTGCGGGGTAATTATGATATTACTTGTCTAAATCTAAGATATATTAAATAAGTCTTTTTTTTTTTTTTTTTTTGGCAACAGGGCATTGTATGATTTTTTTTGCGATACTGAGAGTCAGACAAAACTGATCATCACAACCTCAAATGCTCTTTCTGAGACACAAAGAATTTACTGGGAGATGTTCTACACTAATTAGTTCTTGTTTTTAATTTCCTACTTGAAATTCTATGTGTTATAGAGAGGATTTATCTAATGAAAAATATTGACGTCAATCAAATAGAGTACTTTTCTGAGAATGAAAGGAAAAGGTACTTCTATAGCATGGCTTATCTCACCTATTTTCTAAACTAGGTTGAATGAACTGTGTCCTACAATTCTCTCTGTTACTACAAAGAAAGCCTTAGTGACTAGTTTAAATGGAGACACTTGCACTATAGATGTCTATAGTCAGGTGAGATGACTACTACAATAAATTTCTTTCTTATTAGAATCTGAAGAATCTTCATTTTATGAAATGAAATGTAATAATGCAATATTTAATTGACACTGATTTGCTAAGATGTCATTGTTTAAAAATGCATCCATAAAGAAAACTGAATGAGTCTTCTTGTGTGTTGTCATTATTTTTGACGAGTTTCCATCAAAAATCATTCTCTAAGAAAAGGTAATTTTTAGTCCCAAAGTCTGCTGTTCTCTAACTAATCTCCACTGGGAATCTACCACTGTTCTTGTAGGTGTAGAAAGGCAAACCAAAGATCAAAACTTTTTTGTTTTGTTTTGTTTTGTTTTCCTGGAGTTGCAAACAGTAATGTTACCCTTATAAAACAGTTGTGAGATGAGAAATGACTGTATGTTGAGCCTACAGGAATTAGTATAGGATTGTGGGTTTTTTTCTCTTGCTTTGGGAGACAACGCAAATAATTTGCAGAGTCAACATGGTCACTTGGCAAACTGCAATACAACTCATCTAACAGGTAACAGCAAAAAAAATCCAATAAAAAGGACATTCACACATATAGCTGGAAAGGACATCTGTCATTTCAGAGTAAGAAATCATTTTGTTGCCTCCCTCTTGAAAGATGAACTGGGAAGAACTCTTTTCTCTCTGTACTTTCTGAATTTGCCACTTCTATTCTTTGTCTGCACACTCTCTCCATTTCATTTAAAAATAAAACCAGGAACTTAAGCTTCAGAACAGTAGTTTTTACTCTAGAGTTGATTTTCCCAAGGTTGAAAATTACACAGATTAATGTTAATTTCTTATATACAGTAAATCTAATCTTACAACACTGCAGCAATGATTTAGTTCTCATATCAAGAAATCAAAGCATTTGCTGTGTGCAAATTAAAACAAATTTGCTATTGAATTAAAGGATGAGCAACTGTAATAAGTAGTAAAAAAAAAAAAACTCCCTGCAATTTATGTATAAAAGTATTCTCCATATTTAATAACTAATCATTAATCCAGAAATTTAAAATAATAGTAATAAAATTGCTCTAGTAAAATATGATTTATAAATACTCTTACTATTAAAAAAAAAAAAAAGGAAGTCTCTACAAACATTTCTTTCCAGGTTCTAGATTGTTTTCCTTACTGTCCATCTTTTGATTTTGCCCATAAAGTCAGTTTTAGTCTAAGCCTTATGTTCAGAATGGATACTAAAACAGTACCAAGTAGTCCAGATGCCAGAGATTTGATATACATAAAGATGATGATGAAACACGGCAAGGTAAAACTTACCAGATTTTAACCTCTATAAAGGCTAATTTTCATCTCTTTCCACTGTACAAGTAATGGTTTTACCACAGCAAATAGACTTATTTATTCCAGTAGAAGTTCCATTCATATTTCTGAAAGCCAAACACTGACATTGAAATGGAATGGACAGTAGAAATACACGCTGCAGTTCTCAGTTCTTCTCTGACTTTGATGTTAATAATAGAAATAATTTAAAAATGATTACAGATTGTCACAGTATGTTTCAATACTACATCTTTAGTCTCCATGGTTAAATAATTAATTTATGTCATTTCTTTCACCTTTACTTCAAGACTAGGAAAAAGTAAGAGAAAGCAGGCAAAAAGAGTTCCTTTAACTTTTGCTGAAATTGTGTTCACCATCTACAGCTATAGAAAATTTCCCCTGCAAATGCTACTGGGTAGAGTTTAATAGGGCACTGCATATAGGAAGCGCAGATCAGTAGGTGGAAGATATCTTTTCAACTTTTCTCTTGAGATAACACAAGGAATTACATCCAACAATTGTTTTGGAGACTGTAGTCATTGACAGTGTTATCCTAGTTTTATTTCAAATATTAAAGGAAACTTTATAAATTAGAAACATACCATTTTGTTATCTTGTGCTTTTAATTAAATTTCAGGGAATGTGCATATGTACAAAACTACTGCAGTATTTCTGACAATTGCTGTACATAAATGAAATTGTAATTTCTCTTTCTAAAAAAAAAAAAAAAAAAAAAGTTGCTTAATTTTTGGCTACTTGCATTTTAGTTAATGTTTTCAAACCAGAAAACAAAATCCGTTGCATAACATTTGCATCACAGAAGAGATTTCTGTGGGAGTAGGAGTCTGATGTACTGATTTCTCTTCATTTCAAGCAGACCTAGAAGAACAATATGAGAAATTACATACATTGTCTAAATAGCTAAGAAGAGAGAGGGAAAAAATTCTTATCTGAATGGTGATGATGCACTTACAAAACCAGAAACATTCACTGATTTCTTTGAAGTTCTTTTAATGTAGCTAAGATCAGAATTTCATCCAGAGAGAAAGAAGGAATGCAAAATATAAAATAAATGTTTTTAAGGGAAGATAATTTTCAATAAGTACTAGAAAAAAAAATATTTACTTTGAATCTACTGTAAAGTTCAAAAAATAAACATTATGGTCATTGCATTGTGTAAATCCCATGCAATATTTGGAAAATGTATTCTAGAATAGCTGAGTTTACACTAGGCTGAAGCCATGTTTGAATCAGAATAAAAATTTTGCATACATACATCTCATTCACAGCAAAATAGAACAGAATAATACTGTATTTTTTAGAAGTGTAAATTCTATTAAAATTTTGTTCTTGTCTCCTTCTATACTTAGCACTGGTAAGGAAATCAAGTTTTTAGAAGCACCATGTGCAAGACATGTCAAAAAACATTCTATGACTGTGGAGAGAAATATGGTTGTACTTTATGTGGAGGGATGTGAGAGCAAAATGAACATTAAAATTAACTTGCCAGTATTTCAAATATTTATTTCAAAGTGGTTCCATGAGGCCTCTGCCTTTATAACTGTACGTGTCTTCCTAAATAGAAACCCGTCTTCCTGTTTGCTTCATGACAGGTAGCTTGATGTAAAAAGCTCTCTGCCATTTTCACAATACTTCCAGTTGTGAGCCACTTCTTACAAGTATGTAGGTCTTATCGATGTATATCAATATCTGAAGGGAAGGTGTAAAGAAGATGAAGCCAGACTCATTTGAGTGGTGCCCTGTAATACGATGAGAGGCAATGAGTGCACACTGAAATAAAGGAGGTTCCAGCTGAACAGCAGGAAACTCCTTTTTACTGTGAGGGTGAGTGAGCACTGGCACAGGTTGCTCTGAGAGGCTATGGAGTCTCCATCCCTGGAGATATTCAAAAGCTGTCTGAACATGGTCCTGGGCAGCCGGCTATAGGTGGCCCTGCTTGAATCATGGAATCACAGCATCACAGAATGGTTGAGGCTGGAAGGGACCTGGCTGCTGGCTGTTCTAGGTGGCCATGCTGGTTGAGTAGAAGGGTTGGACAAGATGACCGCCAGAGGTCCTTTTCTGTCTCATTCATTCTGCAATTCTGTGAGTACTGTCTTCTGGCATAAGTGATAGTGGCCTGATGATATTCTTTAAATATCAATGGGTATCTCTAATACTAGAAAACTCCAGCAGGTCACAAAGACAAGACTATTAAGCCAGAGAACTGAGCTTCATTTTGTAACATGAAAGAGAAAAAGAAGCTGGGATAGGAACCTATATATTAATTCAACAGTGTCAAAGATTTTTGCAAAAATGATTAGATTCATTTTATCTTCTGGGCTGTATGAAAGTTTGGAAGTTTAGAGAAAAACAGAAATTAGTTATGAAGGCTCTTGTGTATTTAATGGAGGTACAAAATTCCATAGATAATTCATGTACCCCAACTTTGATGTCCACATCTCTCGTACAATTTTAGAGAGAGCTTAGATGATTGATTTAGACTTGGAATCTGATTTTACAGGACTGAAGTTAGTCATCTGAATGTCTCAGTGATGAACGAAATCCTTCACAGAACTCTTTTCCTCTCATGCCCTCAAACTGGGCTCAGTGTGATTTCTTGTCCCAGACAGACAGTTTCTCTGCAGAAGTGCATCACAAAGGTAAGAAAAAATCCTATAAGTGATGTATTTTTTTTTTGCATGCATTTCTTTGATCAGATTGACAAAGTCATCAAAATCCTGGTTGATGTAGTGGCTATATACTCTGAGAATATTTGGAAAGGAGAATTCTTTATCTCATCCCTAAAATTAAATATCTAGAGGAGTGGAAGTTAGAGGCCTATATAGGAAAGTCAAAAGAGGCCAATTTTTGGCAAGTGCACCAAAGAGTTTTCTCTACAGTACCTAACGCTTTTAAAGGATAGTCATTCAAAATGTGGTATATCAGAAGTGATTCAACTATAGAGATATGTAAGCATAAACACATTGTTGCGAGACATGAAGAAAATCTTTTGCAAATAAATTAAAGGATTTCCTGGATGCTTATCAATTTGGGAAACAAATAGAAAGCAGGCAGGAGACAGCACATGATGACAGGGTGGCAGAGAGAACTGACAGACTCAAAAGCAGTTCACATCAGGTTCGTGGCTCCAATATAGGTTATGTCAGCATAAATAAAATTGTCTACTGCATGATGGCTGTCCAGTGCCCTATAAATTGGTAGCCTTATTGCAATAGCTCCTGGACAGGTACCCTCATCCTGGCTGTAATCCTTTGTGAGGTTAACCTGAGGAGCTGGAGATTGAAACAAGCATAATTAACAAGCTGCTTATTTTATCACAGAAACATTCTTTGTCCCTGAAACTGTGAACAGTTTAGTTTAAAAGGATATAAATAAATATGTTTTGTTCAGGGATTAGAAACAACAAAGACAGTTGTTTTAAAAGACACTATAGGAAGAGTTTAAATAGACTGAGAATAGCTTAGGTAACAAGTATATATGTGTGCATATATATGTAAAAGCTAGTATGGCTGTCTTCCATTTTGGGATCTTAACTCTTGCTGAAATCAGATGTGAACACCTAGCAATTACACATGTGATTTCAATATATGTAAACACAGCCCTATTTTATTTGTCACATGCAATAGGAAGAGTAAAAGCATGGCACTCATATTAACTACAGTCATACTGAGAAGGAATTCAGAACTTGTTTGTCAGAACACAGTTTTTAATGATCTATGTTTAAGAATTTGACACAAAAATATATTTAAGGTCATTTCAGAAATTGCAAAGGCAGCAGGTGTTTAAGAATAATTTTAGATGACTTACAGAAAGTAGAATACTTACATTACCACCTCATTTAACTCATTTTACTAGCACCTCATTTAACACACTCCCTCCAGTCACCCAAAAAGATTGTAGCAAAAATGGCATTTCATTCTCTGCTCTTATTATGGCAGTCACTTATTTTAATCTATTCATTAATTTTCCTTTGCACTACATACTCCATGCAAGTTTCTTGTTCTCATCTTTAAATACTTGTTTACATGACTTTCCTTTTGCCTTTAATTCTTCTTTCTGACCTTACTTGTAGCAAGTCTTTCCATCTCGTTTTCTTCCCCTGTGCTTCATATGCAATTCCTTCATATATTAAAAAATAAAAATAAAAATAAAAATAAATTATTTTGCTGCCATCCTAATCCCTCCACACAATCTTGAATATTTTACCACATTTTACCAAAACAGTGGAGGTTGGTTTCTTTCTTTGTTTCACTTTTTCCTTTTTTTCTCTCTTAATTCTGTATAATTGCATCTTCTCATCTCCATGTGACCATTTGGAATGAGACTTCAGACTGCCTTCCTCCTGAGAGCCAAGAAGTGTTTGATATGAATGAAATAATCAAGTACAATTGTACCTTTAACAGTCTGGGTTTGCTGTGTCAGAAGCCCAATATTCCTCTATGTCATATATATTAAAGGGTGCGTTTATACTGCACAAAGCAAGAAATAAACATAAAAGAAACTGTTTGGAACCAAACATTCACTGGAGTGAATGCAATATTCCCATGGCATCCTAATGGTGTCTAAGAAGTGGCTCAAACTTCTCCTACCAAAAGCCTTCTGAGCATAGTGTTAGTCAACTGGCTGTACGTGACCCCACTTGAGGAGAAAGTTTGGACCAGATGACTTCCAGAGGTCCTTTCCAGTCTCAACCATTCTGTGCAATTCTGTGTATCAAGACGTTAACGAGGTACTTCTATTTTCAACAGCATTAATAGAACAATCATTAATAGAGGCCATGGCAATTCATGTCCTAGAAGTAGAAAGTATAATTCTATGCCAATGCTTGTACTAGAAACATTTTCAGTACAGTTTTGCAAGTCTATAATTAAGGTTTGTTACATACTTCAGACAAAACATGACCCATCGGACAATAGTGTTTCTTGAAAATCAAAACTTGTTATGAAAGGATCAGTCCAGGTGTAAGTTGCATTTTCCCACCCGCTGGGCACCCAGAAGTTGGACAACTGGGAGATAGCATTATGCATCCTTAGCAATTCAGCCCTAGAGTATGAAGTTTGAAAAGGAAATTGGAGAAATGGAAAATGGAACAAAAATTCCACAAAATGTTGTGACTGTGACTGAATGGCTAAATTCTGGCCTGAGATGAAATACTTCAATTTTCCAAGTGATTTCTCACTTTTAGAACCAGTTGTTCAAAAATAAAAATAAAAATAAAAATAAAAAATAGTTTAGAAGAAAAAGAGCATAAGTCAACATATCAGAATGCACAGTGGAGTTAAAAAAACAAACAATAAATCAAAAGCACCTCTGTAATTTCTAGAGTGGGCAAGGAGAGAATGTCCAGATATTGAAAGACCCAAAAGGAAAAGCAACAGTGTATTTAGAAAACTACTCTTAGTTTTCCCAGTATTTTCTTTTTTTCTTCTCTTCCAGTTTAGTCCTCCTAGTTTTCCATTGCTTCTGACCACTTAGGCCACACAAGAACCAATAAGCTGAGCATTTCCACCAGCTCTTCATGTAACAGGCTTTTTCTATTACTAAGAGCTTTGTAGTTAGTGGAAAGAATACAGACTGGATTGGATATAATTTGTTCATATTAGCACAAAGATTGTTTGGATATACATCTAAAAGCTCCAGTTCTTGGATGGTATGTCTGCCTCTAAAATCTCTAATGTAAAATATTCCATAACTATTGAGGGAAAGAAAAAAAAAAATTAACTTTTTTGGCAGCTATTAAGTGCCGTAAAAATGTGAACACTAAGAACTTCCAGCTGCTTATACAGCTTGAGGAAAAGCAAAAAGATTAGAATTAAACAGAAAATGATCAAATGTTTTTTGTCTCAATTTATCAATCACCTCTGCATAAAAATTGTTACATTTTGATGAATTTAAACTGGCCTCCAAAGTAGGGTCTAACTAAGTTTGCTGAGATTTTAGAAACTGGTGCCTTGAAGACTTCTGTTTTCTGTGATTTCTCAATTACCCTTTCTTGTTCCTATAAAGACTACTGTTGTAGAAAGAATAAACAAGTAGATTTTCCCATAGTTTTCAACTGTCAGAGTGATCTTTAATGCTCCACTGAAAATGTACTTTTGATGGATATGATTTGTTTTGCTTGACTCAATTACTCTAGATTTATTACCTGTGGGTGTCTCAGCTGATGATAGCCTCAGTTTACTAGAGATAATCATATTCATGTCTTCAATAAGCTAAAATATAGTACCTATGGATTATCCTGACCTCCACAAAATACATCCAACTCTTTTCTTGATTTGTACCCATTTAGCAAAGAGACTAGCATGTTTCATACTCTAACTTGCAAGTGTGGAATTGGTGAAGTAATTAACTTTTACAAATACATAGTCCCTCATTTGATTTCTCCAAGAGGGGGTAGTCTGCTAGAATATACATTATCAGAAAATTAATATTCTATGTTAATGTAATTCATATCCACTCTTTTTTATGAGAAACACTTTGTACCATCAATGAACTCACAATGTCTATTTGTGAAGATATTAAAGTGAAAGTTTACATCCACATCTTCTTCTTGGTTTTATTAAATTAAGCTTTTCTCCATTTGTCTTATATTTACCACAATCAGAGTTTAGAATTAATAGAAAATACATATCATTTTGAAAAACAAGTTTAGTGAATTATTATCATTTTAACTATGTGGCAAATCTGTTATCATATCTTTAATATTCAAAAGCAAAATAATCTTTTTATTTTCATTTGTGTTTGTACAGACTGTACACTGCACAGTACTACTTTGATCAACAGCATAAACTTAGGAACAAAAGCTGTGTTTCTACACAAAAAGTAAACTTATATTTTGACTTTTTAAACTTATAACGGCAAAGCAGTTAACCAAAGTCTGATAAGCAGAACTGGAATATTTTTTTCAAATACATTGAAAGACTCCAGTCAAGAAACTCCTTTCCTATGTTTTCATATTTTTCTTTCACATTTTCAGGATAGCAGGTGAATTCAAGTTCAAAGTTAAAAATGTAATTAAAATCTAATAATCTAGGAGTGCATATGTTTATGCTGAGACAGTAAGCAGAATGTTGGTGAATTTTCTGAATCGTCAGCTTATCTGCTATCTAAATTTCTCACAAGGCTTTCTTCAGTGGCTTATACCAGATCATCCAATCCAAACAATGAATTCTAGAGCAGTTTACTTTACTTTCCAGAATTAAACTTTGCAATTTTGTCCTGTGTGTACCAATAAACCATTAAGGGAATTACGACTCTAAGCTAAACAGATGACAATTTAATCTCAGTTGCTCGGTATATAAGGTATGCAGGGACCTGAAGTTGCCTGAAAAATCATCATAAATATGTATTTCAAAGAAGGCAAAGGATTTGATGTAACTGCACAGTCTCCGTATTTGAGACAGGAAGCAAAACATATATTATGTGGCCTGAGGTGAGGGAACAAGAAAAACTTTCTCATGTACTGTTGCTTTCATAGAAAATAATTTGAAGAGTTCTTACTCTGTGAACTAAACAGAGTCAACAGAATAGACTTTTCAAAACATACAACCTTTGCCCTTCTTCAGAAACAGTAATCGGTATCCTTTACTTCAGCCAACAAGATTACAGGATAACAGATTTAACTCTACTCAAGTGAAATACGCAATTTACTTCCATACAATGTTACCCCAGGGGAAATCATGGGGTTTTATTTTTCTCTTTTAAACAAAATTAAAATTCAAACTGTTCCCTCACAACTAATAAAACAGACAACTTTTCCTGATTAACTGAGGAATGTGTGAGTGAGTAGAGGCTGTGGAATACGGTTTCCTCTATTTAATAAGCTTGGTCACGTCAACAGCTAGCAACAGGTATAATGGACCATGTTCTGTGTTTGTACAGCAGCAAGCAGCAAGCTTTCTGTTTGCACAGCATCAATTGTGTATGGTCCTGCAAAACAATTTAGAAATAATAGTAGTTCTTTTTTCGCAATAGCTGATCATTGTATACTGAAGAATTCATATGAAAACATAGAGATGAAAGTGGGTAGCAGGCTATAGACAAACGAAAAGCTGGAAGCTATGCATATCCAGCTGCAAGTCCTGTATATAAAAATCCTGTTATATTTTTGATTCTGCTTTGAAATATCTGAGAAAGCCTATGATTATTTTCTTTGGGATCAAGATGTTCCCTACCTCATTTGGAATGTGCCCAGCCTATTTAGTGTATTACTGTATCTACAAAGTAATGATAATGCATATATAATACAGAAAAGACATCAGCTAATGACCTTAGCTATCTGCACAGGTACAATATTCAGAAGTTTATGCACAGGCTTGTGCTGCAGTATGATTTTCTTGAGTGGGAGCCTTGATATCATAATATCATTGGTTTTATGTGGCTTTGTTACTGAAATTTTAAACTCATATTTGAGGACAGCTGTCACTGTCAGTGTAGGGTAAATAGAGTTGTCAGGATACACTGATTTGTACTGCACAAAGAAAGGTACCCTTGAGAGATGAGATGCACAGCTGAATGTCTACCTTACAGGGAACGTTACATTCTTTCACAAGAAATATGTAAGGAAGCTTTGTAATTGTAAGGCAAAGCTAAGGCTAATAGATCCACTCACAGCAAATGGCATTAAATGTGCACATATAATAGAGGGAAGATCTGAGAAGAGATTATATGGAAGCATGTAACCTACCTATTTAATATCTGTGTAACAGGGTTAGGTTTCACTGGGGAAGGGAGGTGTTTTTGCTATTATTTGGGATGAATTTGTTAAATATCAGTTATAGTTCACCTACAATAGCTCACCAATATCTGTATATAGCTCACCTGCAAATTAGGTTAATGTATTGTGTGTACATGGTAAGGGTTTGGTAGCAAGGGGGCCACAGGGGTGGCTTCCGTGAGCGGAGTCCAGAAGCTGCCCCATGTCAGATAAGAGCCAGCTCCAGCCGGCTCCAAAAGGGACCTGCTGCTGGCCAGAGCTGAGCCAGTGAGCGATGTTGTTTGTGCCTCTGTGAGAGCATATTTAAGAAAGGGAAAAAAACTGCTGAGCAACAGCAGCTGGGAGTGAGAGGAGTGAGGGACAGCCCTGCAGACACCAAGGTCAGTGAAGGAGGGAAAGGAGGTGCTCCAGGCACCGGAGCAGATGTTCCCCTGCGGCCCATGGAGACGACCATGGTGGAGCAGATTCCAGGCTGGAGCTGCAGCTCATGGAGAGGAGCCCACTCAGCAGTAGGTGATCTGGTGGGAGCTACCACTCATGAGTGACCCATGCTGGAGCTGTTTGCTCCTGAAGGATGGACCCCGTGGTACGGACCCATATTGGAGCAGTTCTTGAAGAGCTGCAGCTTGTGGGAAGCCCACATATGATCGGTTCAGGAAGGACGGTGTCCTGTGGGAGGGACCCCACGTTGGAGCAGAGGAAGGGAGTGACCATGAAGGAGCGGTGGAGACAAAAAAGCGATATGGACTGACCGCAGCCCCCATTCCCTGTGCACTGCTCAGGGGGAGGAGGTAGAAGAGGGTGGATGGGAGTAAGGTGTTTTTAGTTTGCTTTTAGTTTCTCATTGCTCTAGTCTGCTAGTAATAGTAATAAATTGTATTAATCTCCCTATGTTGTGTCTGTTTTGCCCATGATGGTAATTGGTGAGCAATCTCATTGTCCTTATCTCGACCCCTGAGCCCTTGTCCATCGTATTTTCTCCCCCTCTTCCTTTGAGGAGGGAGAGTGAGAGAGCAGTTGTGGTGGAGTTCGGCTGCCCAGCAGTGTAAAATCACCACCATTAGGAATATATATGGCTTATTTAAGTGCCTCTGAAATACAACCACATTTAGGGATGAATACAGCAGCTGCTTGAAGTACTGAACAACACAACACTGAACAACATATTAAAAGATGAAATAAATTGGAGAAAACTAACATGAAAATTCTTGCAGGCAGAATGTAATCAAAAGACCAGAAAATTGGCTAAGATGCTGTGTTCAGCATTTCTTAAAATAACTGACATGAAAATGTGCATGGTCAGTGTTCAGAATTTTATCTTTAATTTTTTATAGCAGTAGATTTATTTTATTAAGTAATTTTCCTTAAAAGATATCAAAATATCACCTCTATTTTACAGATAATCAACAGAAGCGTAGTGTCTTCCTTGAAGTCATTCAATAGTTGCAGGAACACAGCACACATCTCCACAGCTCCTGTTCAATATATTGTTCACTATATTATTCCCTGCCTAGAAAAGTGCCAGTACCCTCTACCTCTTCTATCTCTAGGCATGGACTTATATTCGTACTAATGTGTAGGAAAGAATGCCAGATTGATGAAATACCAGCCGTACAACAACAATCTGCCATCTACAGACTGCTTCAGCCCAACTTGACTTGCACCTGAGACTTGACATTGCACCAGATGGTAAAACCACCTACATCATTGCAGGTACACCATTGAACTAGGTGGTAAAGCCACACTTTCTAAGATCAAAGAGAAAGCACATGTGATAACTAGACAATATGTCATTTCAAAAAGCCCATTTGCAAATGCAAAGATGTAGCCATTAGGAGAATTATGTTTTTACAAAATCTCTGTGGCAATTGTTTTCAAAAATGGAAAGTGTTTTTCTTGGTGGCTGCATAACAAGGAAGGCACCAACAGGCAACCCAGTGACTTAAAGATTTGTCACCAAAATTCAGTATAGACAAAAAATAATTTTGCCTGCACCTAGTGACTGGCAAAGAATACAGTCTAAAATACTATCTTAAAACATGGCCTTTTCTTCTATAACATCCATCCTTTTGCCAGCATAGAAATAATCACTATGGAATGGACTGAAAAGCATATTTGAATGTACAGATGAGTGTGAGGTCAGGATAACACTATTGGCTCTGTTCTCAGTTCTCTGACAGTTTTCAGGTCTTTGGAATAATACTGCTGTCGTAGGAGGACAGGCTGAAAGAGCTGGGCCTGTTTAGCCTGGAAAAGAGAAGACTGAGGAGAGACCTTATTAATGTCTATAAACATCTGAGGGGAGGGTGTCGAGAGGATGGAGCCGGTCTCTTCTCAGTTGTGCCCAGCGACAGGACGAGAGGCAATGGGCACAAACTGAAACACAAGAGGCTCTGGCTCAATGTGAGGGGGCACTTCTTTACTGTGAGGGTGGCAGAGCACTGGAACAGGTTGCCCAGAGAGGTGGTGGAGTCTCCTTCTCTGGAGATATTCAAAACCCGCCTGGATGCCATCCTGCGCAACACGATCTAGGTGATCCGGCTCAGCAGGGAGGTTGGACTAGATGATCTTCAGAGGTCCCTTCCAGCCCTGCCCATTCTGTGATTCTGTGTGATTCTGTGATTCTTTTTGATCAGTCTGCAGCATGCAGAGCAGGAGATACTCCTGCTGTAAGAAAGAATGTGATGTTTGAGAAGTGATTTTGTTTTACTTTAAAACGATTTGCAACTGAATCAGAATACTTCCTCAACTGCAGTCATCAAACTTATTCAAGTAATTCCTTCTGGAAACTGTGCATATGTATATGGAGTACAATCCCTGTTTTAACAGAAAGGATAGACGTTAATAGCGTATTTAGAACTACCTACAGCACATTGTGGCAAATGGACTGATGGGCTGGAATTAGAACCTGAGTTTATAACTAATTAAGCCCTGAGTGCTTACCTGAAATTATAATGAATTTCTAAGTCATTGTTTCATAGCTTAGTATTTCATTTACATGATTTTTTTTTCCCTATGAGAAGATTTTTCTTGCTTACAGTTAACACATGAGACCAGCTGTTAACTACCTCATTGCTGCAGGAGCAACATCTCCACAATCTTCTTTGGCAATAAATGTTGATGGATATTTGAAATTCATTACCTCATCCATCACTATAAATAGGAAGCCAGTTCTTATCTTTTTCCAAATCTACCTTCTCAGGTGGGTCTAACATGGATCTTTCAGGTCTCAGATTCCATACTTCAGACATGTGCTCTGGAATTTCTGAATATGCAGGAAGACTGAACTGAGTCATTGAGTTTCAGCAAGGAATTAGAGCAGTGGAAATCTAAAAAGTGGATAATTTTAAAGTGAGGTGAGTATTGAGTGATTATGACTTTAGCTGATTTTACACACCTAAAACTCATTTGTATGTTGTGATCCAGTCACGGAGGATACCTCTGTCCTTAGCAGAGGGATATTATCACTTCCACAGGGTTGTTCAGTCCATCATAAGATAGGTGCTCAAGATAAGCAGGATGAGTTGCTTTTCTAAGATTTTGTTCTTTTTCTGGTGATTATTGAAAGACCTCAGTTTACTGATTTTGACCAAGTATCTCTCTCGTAGGTAGTCACAGTTATGTGAGATGACTCCCACCCATGTAGGTTTATGGTATACCTTCTTTGCAGACTACATTTCATCATGTTGACCAAATAAATTTATCCCTTTCTTTCTCCTGATGGTTATTTTGGCCATGATCCAACTTCTTTGTTAAGACACATTTTTTAAACCAATATATAAACCTTAAGCTTTCTTTCATTTGTTTGAAATCTCTCCACAAATAAGTATGTTATCAATTTTTCCTGGTTTACGCTTCACTGACTCAGAATTGAATTTCACAGTATTTTGTATTTTACTTACCAATTCAGCTCCTGGTAAGAGATGATTGTACAACAATCACAGTCTTCATTCAATTGCAAGGAAATCTTTCATTTCCATCCTTACAGACAAAAATTTGAAATACTTCTTCCTAACTGTTCCTGCCCTTTTCTCAGTGCAAAGACTTATACATGGAATACATATGCAAGGATAAAAGGAATCATTGAGGATTTTTAACATTTAAAGATATAATTTGGAGATGGATCACTGAGCTCTGTCAACAAGCTTAAGCTACAAAACAAAATTTGTTAAGGCCTTTATGCCTTCTGATGGCACAAAAAAAACACACAGAGAATATAACTTCATGTCACTGGAATTCCTCAGTGCTAACTGTATGGCTGGCAGTGGTTATGACAGTGGCCTTTAGCCTAACTCAACTTTCCAGGACTGCATGGAAATAGAAAGGTTATCTGAGCAAAAGTGAAAAATTATTAATCTAACCTAATGGAGAGCTAGATATTGAACCTATTCAAGTTCACTGGTCCTGTAACTGTCCACTATGTGCAATGCTGTTCCTAAAGTTCTTCAACATCTTAATAAATGATGGGACTAAAGAGAATAGAGTAAATATCCGGTCCCAATTCTGTACAACCCTTCTGAAGGCCAAGCATAAAACAAAGTGAAAAAAAATGTTTACCAAATTTAGAAGTATTTAGAAATACAGTTCCATTACTTCCTTGAGTACAGACTAAGCATTTCTAAGTGGTTGTAAACCATGAGTATCAATAACTATTCTTTCCAGTGATCACATGAACACTATTAAAACATTTACTAAGTTATCTACATTTCATTTAAAAGAAAGGAAGGAAGGAAGGAAGGAAGGAAGGAA
>VXAL01011423.1:132209-153434 GCA_013399475.1 Chauna torquata | reverse complement strand
TTATTTATTTATTTATTATTAGTTATAATGTAGAGGCAGAGCCTGTGTGTTAGAGTCAAAGCCTGAGACTTTGGTTAAGAACGCTAAATTTCAAAGACTTCCTTAGGATTGGAGGCATGTTTAGCAGTCCACAGTTTCTGTCATTTAGAGGAGGATAATGCAGGTCTTCTGAGCACTCATTTGTCTAACTAAAGCACCAGGACGGCCAGGGAGTATTCAAATTGTTTAAATTGCGTATCTGGGATNAATAACTTGGTGGTGTTTTTGCAGTATCGACACGTGGAGCAGAAAATAATGAAGCTTTCTGTGGATGTTGCAGTAGAGTATTTGTGGAGAAAGTTGCTTTTTACAGAAAAGAGTAGGTATTCATTTATTTATTTATTTATTATTAGTTATAATGTAGAGGCAGAGCCTGTGTGTTAGAGTCAAAGCCTGAGACTTTGGTTAAGAACGCTAAATTTCAAAGACTTCCTTAGGATTGGAGGCATGTTTAGCAGTCCACAGTTTCTGTCATTTAGAGGAGGATAATGCAGGTCTTCTGAGCACTCATTTGTCTAACTAAAGCACCAGGATGGCCAGGGAGTATTCAAATTGTTTAAATTGCGTATCTGGGATTTCTTTTTTTTCATTTTTTTTTTTTTTAAGCAAAGCTCATTTTTTCAGTTCAACAGAAGTTGCAGGGGTTTTTTTGTAGGTTCAGTGTATGATAATAAGCTTGCTGTACCAGGTAAGATAGACTTTACATCATACACCATATTAAAGAAGGAATGAAATGTGCTTTCAGATTTTGAATATAGCACTTTCCTGCTTTATTGAATCTCAAGACTGTAATAAGCAGCTGTAACTGTAGGTGTTATGTACATACAGCCATCATTAGAAAGTTTTTCACTGCAGGGTAGGCTGATAGGAATCCAATGGGAGGAATTCTAATTTGAGGCAGGGTGTCCGTGGCAGTAGCAGTAAATGCTATGATCTGCCAGCAAAGCAAATGAGTAGAAAACATAACAAAGCACTGGCTTGTGATAAGATGCTTTCTAGACTTCAGAAGGCTGATGGTGTGAGCTGTTGAATATAATTTTCAATCTCTATTTATTTAAATTGGGCATGAACTTTGTTTATATTTGTTTAATACTTACCGGCCTTATCCTTTTTTATTAAGGATCTACAGCTTACCCTTCCTACTTCAGATTGGTCTTTTGAAAACTAATAGTTACTTTTACTCCACAAGCTGTGGTGGTGTTCTGAGAATGGTAGGGGAGAAGTAGTTGACTCAGTCATTTTCACAATTGGGCTCTTCTGCTGTCATTAGCATTGATTTTGATATTCCTGGTATTCTGTATAAGGGTCCTGGATTGGGCTAATGCACTTCTTCAGCTTATCCTGAGGGAGGTGTTCCGCTCAGAAACAAATCCTGAATATTTGTTCCAAAGCTTGATGGTCAAAAATGTGCGATAGAAAATCTGATCAAATACTCACTTTGTTCTTTTCTTTCAGCAGGTACAAAGTAGACAACATCTTGAATTACTAAAAACGCTGGTTGCGTCAGAGTAATGTCAAAGTGCTTACAGTGCAGGTAGTGATATATAGAACCTACTGCAGTGAAGGCACTTGTAGCATTATGTTGACAACTGCCTCAGGAGATCTCGCAGGACTTCAGAGTTTGGAAAGGTACAGTGTGGTGGTGTCAAGTGCTTTTTGTACTAAGGTGCATCTAGTGCAGATAGTGAAGTAGATTAGCATCTACTGCCCTAAGTGCTCCTTCTGGCATAAGAAGTTATGTCTTCATCCAGTCACTCAGGTTAAGACTGTAGATGTTCCAGTAGTTTTCTGCTTTGCAGTCTTCTGTTAGTTTTGCATAGTTGCACTACAAGAAGAATATAGTTGTGCAAATCTATGCAAAACTGATGGTGGCCTGTTATACTCTACATCAAGGAGTCTGAATGCTTTCTGCTGATTATGTGATATTTTGTGGCCTTTCTTACTCTTAACAGCAGTCTAGTGAATAACAGCTCTTGTAGCACTAAAGTGCTTATAGTGCAGGTAGTGTTCACTAATCTACTGCATTATAAGCACTTAAAGTACTGCTAGCTGTAGAACTGCGTATCCAGCATGTCTTGCAATTTATTTGTTGTTTAATTGAACACTGTTCTCTGGTTAGTTTTGCAGGTTTGCATCCAGCTGTGTGATACTCTGCTGTGCAAATCCATGCAAAACTGACTGTGGCAGTGACAAGTCAGTCAGTAAGTGTGGAAAAATTGTACCCCTTTCTACACAGGTTGGGATCAGTTGCAATGCTGTGTGCTTCTGTGGTATTGCACTTGTCCCGGCCTGTTGAGGTTGGTGGGGATAGAGGCTGAAACACTTCGTAGCTTTAAGGAATTTCTCCCTCCTTCACTGATCCAGGAAACTTACGTTTCTTTTTGAAAAAATGTCACGTAACTTTTTGTGTAACTAGACTTCCATTTTCTGTATTTGGCTTGTTCATATGTACTGGATTTGTTGCTGATAATAAGTATTTGTTGAAGTGCTTGAGAATGAGGGGGGTTTGTTTTTTTTATTTGCTTAAAAGGCTGTTACGAGCTCTATATTAAACTGAGGTGGATATGTGTTTACAATTTCTTCATTAATTTGTTGGGAAGAAAGGGGTCCTAAGCATCAAAAACTCTTGATGAAAATTTTTACTTGTTTGCTGTAATCTTGTTTCTCAAATTCAAATTACATGAAGGATTGTTAAGCTTTCTTTTGTACTGTGTTTTATTGAAACTATGGATGTTCTAATTGGTAACACTTCTAATCTGGATTCTTCATCCAGAATTTGTCAAGTTCAAGAATAGTAACGGAGGCTGCAGAAAGGGCCTTAATCATGCCTCACCTGTGGAGTCTTTAGCACTAGTTAGGTGTCCACTTCATGCGAAGTATCTATATTTGTGGTGAGTGTCGCTAGTCAACTTGAAAGCTTTGGAGTAATTCACTTAGCATAGGACGCATAGCAATGAAAATAGAATATCTCTGGAGCTACCTGAAGAGGTCACCCATACAACTGCTACAAACAGACTAAGGCTGGTTGGGGAAGATGGGGTAACTGGCTTCGTAAGGAAGTGCAAGTCTGAAATCTGAAAGTAGGGCATTTGGTACATCTAGTTTTTTGAATGGGCCACATGTTAGTAAACTGCACTTGTGGCTCAGTCGTCGATGATTTTGTTTTCTGAAACAGGCTTCATGATAAATAATGCTGTAAATTCAGAGAAATATTAAATTTGTTGCTTAAAGCTGCCAAACTATATAGTGCTCTAAAACATCTGTATGGTAGAAAAATTAAGAGTATTTGGGTCAGTGCTGCCCTTGCTGTTCTTAAATAAAATTAAAACAGAATATGATGGTAAATGGGTTGTCTTTCCCAAGACAGTGTTTTCCAGATTCAGTCAATGTGTATTGTGATGCTGCCTCAGAATATTACTGCATTGTCTAGCAAAATATTGAAGATTGAGATGCATCTGGCATCTCTTTAAGTTTCTTTCTGAAGTGGCCAATCGAACTTACGTTTTAACTGTGTTCTACTTGTGTTCTGCCCCTTTTCTCCCTACTCGAAAATTCCTTGGATAGGTTTCTTAACCAAAATATTCTTTCCCAAGCTTAAAACTTTCTTCAGTTTTACTGAAGAATTCAGTATTAGAGGAAGCCAGTCTTAGTGAAGTCAGCAGGTGAAGAAGGCAAGTGTCTCATGTTCTGATTTCTGTTCAATAAGTTTCTGCAATAACCAGCTAGAGATAACAGGTTTATCTCCTTGAATTCAAAAGCCACATACTTAAAACATATCCTGCATTTCGGTTTTTAATATGTGATGATGTTTATACTGCCATGTAAGCATCACATTTTGAACTGCCTGAAGGTGTATCTTACGTTTAGACAACAAAATTTGTTAAAACTGAGCGCTTACAGAGACAGTTTTTATACCCATGGAGTCTTAAATTCTCCATCGGATTTGTTGGAGAGTACCTACCTAGTTTTAATATTTTTGTGTAAAAATCAAGTGTGTCACAATTATTACTGTTCCCATCATTTAATCTCTTAATTGTCCAGCCTTCAAATAAAAATAGTTGTATATGTTGCAAGTCTGTGACGAATAATTTTATAACTGCTGTACAACATTTTAAAGTCTTCGTTAGCTATGCTTTGTCAAGGCGCAATTTTAACAATGCCTATTTAAACTGTAATAACAGTTTTACGTGCATGCTTTCAATACAGCTTTGTCTTACTAATTGTGAAACATTATCAGAAGCTTACCATGTGCTTTTTTTTTTTGAAAAAACTTGCATGTACTCTGGGTTTCAGTTCATTCCAATGTATTGGTAGTTTTCTTGTGGCTGTATAATGTGTTGTACATCAAGTTCTGTGTAAATGATTTTCTTTTGTCACTTGAGTAACTCCTAAGAAACAATTGTTAATTCTATGTATGTTAGTTTCAGTGAAGCTGAGACGTTAAACTAGTTGACAGGCAGTGGTAGTGAGAGAAGTAATGCTGCTGCTAAGTTCAGCTGGTTTTACTGAAATGAGTTGAGCCCTGTCACTCTTTCTGTAAAGGTCGACTGGAGTGGAGCGGTTAGATAGCTAAAACAAGTGCCAGTTTAAAAATCCTGCAGAAATACCATTTAAAATACCAAAATAGGTATTTTCTGGAGATGTGTTCAGCTGTGTCTATTAAAACACTCAAGCGGATGGGAAGCTTATTTTTCTACTGGCCTTGGTACAGGTAATCAGTTTTCAAGTGATCTGCTATCAATTAGTCTGAGCCATATGTACTTGTGTAAGCTTAGCACTAATGAAGATAAGCCTGCACATATTTTTAGGAATTTTATAAAAATGAAATTCTTTTGTATTTGTACTGTGCAGGAAGAGCATAACTTAGTCTGTCTTTAAACAAAAAGCAAGGAATTCCAAGCAGTATTAATACTTGCCTGGAGCTTCTAGTATAGTACAGTTAGCCTTATAAGGAAAACCTTGTCTGTTAATCATAGAAAACTTTTCTCTGTACACTCTTAGTATCTGAGAGCATGATGGGAAATTATGCAGTTTTTTCACTAATTTGTCACTGGATGATACTGAAAAAACAGCTCAGTTCTTTGGAACTTTCTTGTGTTGACTTTCAGATATCAAAGCAACTAGTGAGATGACTGTCAGGAGCAGACATTTTGAGTAATAGCTAGTTCATAGTCATTAAATGAACATAAAACTAGAGGGGGACATCCCCTGCTGTGGCAGCATGGAGTTTTCTTTCCTGCATAGCTGCTATCATGAGAAACTGAGTGCAACACTTGATGTTCTGCTTTTCACTAATTCTTGTCTTTAAAGTACATCACATCTCCTGTAGTTCGTAAGTGGTGTATTCAAGTCTTGCTTCAAGACCTGCAGAGTTCTTCAAATCTGGGTTTATTTCTACACCACCTTTATTTCTACACCACCCCCTTTCATTAGATTAGAATTCATTTCTGCAGCTTTCTCTATAAATACTTGGGCTTTGTAGCTTCAGAATACAAATATCATTCACCAGATAAAATACATTTATGTAATTTGATCCAGGAGATCAGTGGACTGCATTATGTACTGGCTCTTCATTGTGTCTGCTATAAAGTCTCCACTTCTTACAAGAATCTTCATTTCTGGTCAGTGGCTTTCTTGATCAGTTTATGTATTTAGGATGAGGTCTGGATGAGAGGGTACTGAAAGTCATTAAATGTCTGAGATTCTTGTGTAGTCCCACTTACTACATGCTCTTCTTACCTTCCTGATGGATTACGTGCTGTGCTTGTCTTTGTTAAGAAGTATCTGGCTTCCTGCAGAAGGTATGGAAAACCAGAGAAGAGTAGAGATCGATGCCTGCTAACATGCATGAGAATCCTGAGTCTGGCATCAGCAAGGCTGGAAATGAGTTCCCACCCTAGGATCATTTCATGCTGCCAGTTCTGAAGCTTCTAGTTGCAGAAGATGTTTTGGAACACAGAGGGCAAACATAAAACATTGGGTGAATGGAATGAGTTATGTTTTTAACAGGATTTGATGCAAGGATGTTAATTGCTACAGCCAGTAGGATTCCTGGCTAGAGGGGAACTCTAATACAGTCCCAGTGAGTAAAGACTGAGAGTTGTAAAATGAATCTTCCCTCAGTTATTTTAAATTTTCCACCTTTCTAAGAAAAAAAAAGTTTCATTCTTACTGTTAAATAAAGCTTAGTTTTCTGTAGCTTCCCAAACTGATTTAATGGATGAATGATTCTGTGAATTCAGTCTCCTTTCAGGCTCACCTGTTTCTGTTTCTCAGGGTGAGGTGTTTTTGTTATCCTTAAACTGCTAGGGTGACATGACACATGGGTGATTTTAAGTAAAAGTATCCAAATACAGAATGCTTGGTTATAGCCATATGCTGACTTCTTCAGGCTCTTTAGGAACTGTATCAGGTTCTATAAATATGTAGCAAACTGTAGACAAAGCTTTAAATGCAAATAGCTGTAATCTGGGTAGCCTTAGATACTTTTTTGTGACTTGAAGAGATTAGCATTTCTGTTCATTACTAAAACGACTGATTGTTTCAACCATTGCAAATTGTACTAGGTTTAGGGACCCACTGAGGTCGAGGGAAGGCATCTCCGTAGTTCATTTAAAAAAAAAAATTCTTAATGGTTCTTACGCGTAGCCATCATAATGCATGGATTGTTACACAAGTTTGGTGAACAGAGCTAGCTGGGACTATTTTAACTGAAGAAATGATTGTTTTGGAGATAAGCGTTGAGTGCATTATCTGGGTCCAGACTGGCTTCATTTACTACCAACTCATCTAGCTGATTAGTGCTAGTTAGTGCAAGTGCATAGTCTGAACTCTTCCTGGAGTAATATTTGAAAATAAGTAAGTACCCTGTGACAAATGCTACAGTGTTAGTCTTTGTATATTGCAGTCACTATAAAGTATGTCTTTGCTCTCAAGAGTTTGGTTGAGGAGAGGTGTGCTACCGGGAATCTGACCTGCAGAGAATCTGACCTGCAGATAAGTGGTGGCTGATCATGTCCTACTTACAGTAGAAATACACAGGCCTGTTTCCTGCTGGAAAATGTGTGATATTCCCTGGGAGATGGGAGGAAATCAAGGATGCCATTTCAGGGAGGGAAGGTGAAAACACAAATAGACAGGGAAAAGAAAAGGGGACTAGAAAGCTCACTTAAGGCAGGAGACTTACTACAACTTGGGTTACTTAATAACTGGTATTTTCTATGCCTTGTATGCTGCTGTGACTGACAAGAATGTTAGAACAACTGTCCTGCTGTGCGGTATGTCAGCAGTTTGGATAGAAATGGTCTGGATTTTAACAATGGGTAAGACATCATACAACAATAAGGAATCCTTTGGGTGGCATGTTATAGAATCTTTAAAAGATTCCAGATAGCCGCATCTTTTAAGTGTTTATGACAGTAGTCTTCCCTGCTATAGAGGAAATGTAGCTGGTTTCTGCTTAGTATACTTTTCTAGACACTTCTCCAGTTTTTTTTAAACTCCTCTCTGCAGAGCTGTAAAATCTAAGCACTTAGGAAGTACTGAGTCACCAGTTGTGTTTTGATATGTGCATCTCTTCTATTCCCCCCTGCCCCATTCCTGCATACACACAGTATGTTGGCAAAGGCCCATACTTTTTATGGGAAATCAACCTTTACTCTATAGTTTTCCAAATACTACAGTAATATTTTAAAGGTTATAAATACTTCAAAATAGAAAATGTCTACACAGTAAACCATGTAAACCTCTACAGGCTTAAATTTGTTGCCTTTCTAGTTGGTGTTCCCCCCCCAAGACCAGAAATGCTGCATCTTGAAAAGAGGCTTTTTTTATTTTTTCAAATGTCTTATTCTCTAGAGTTAATTCTAGAAATTGGCACTACTAGGTGGCTCATCAGACTTCTTTCATTAGTGCAATACAAATATTGAAACAATAGGTTTCATAGTGTAACAATGGCTTAAGGAAAACATTTTTTAATAAGTGTGAAATAAAAGATAAAAACATGGTTAAATAGGTAAGAGTACCAGTGTCTATAAGCTCTGCTAATCGGTGGATTAAAAACATCTAGATAAAAACTCCCTAATTCTGTTCTAGCAAAAGCCTTTGAAAACATGCTTATTGAAATAGTAAGTGATACCTAAATTTTGTTGTTGTTGGAAATTGCTATATGTGAAATGGAGCTGTGTAGTTCTGTTTACATTAAATACTTCCTGATACAACTTAGGATAATAAGCAAGGTACTTCTCCAATTCTGCAATGTCGTTTCATGTGCAGAAGTATTATTGGATAAAGCATGAAAGCAAGTCATGAGTATGTATCTGTGTCTTGTCAAAACAGCAGTTCCACTGCAAGTCATGGAATTTCTTCAAAATTGCATTACGCTTGTGTTGTCTGTGGCAGGAAATAGTCTCTCAGCACTTTGTTACAAAGTGCCCCCATGCAACCATCACATAGAAGTTCTGCAAGTTCCTATTTCAGTATGATATCGCACAGGATGCTGAACTTGCATGAGCAAGTTTTGCTCTCTGAACTGTTCAGTTCATAAGTTGGTTCCAGTCTGAAGGTTTTTAGCATTCTTCTGTATGTCACCAAGTATGTGCTCCTTGTATTGTCAGTTTCTTCTAGTAGAAATACAGCCCTGGTCTTGCAGTAAGGGTTTGCTAGTGTTTCTGAAAGTGCTGAACCAGATTTCTGTGCAGGTGACTGCACTGTAAGAACTGGTTAGGTGTTATAAAACTCAAATATGCTTACTGACATACTTGCAAGAATAAATGTAGAGAGAATTTTAGAGTTTTGATAAGTAACAAACATACCAGAGATCTTTGGAGTGTTTTCAACAGAGCCTATGAGCTTGGAAACACTCCTGACTTCGTGGCAAACTGGGACTGGAGACACTTAAAAAAAAAAAAAAAAAAAAAAAAAACACAAAATTATGTTGTCTTNCAAGACACTTAAAAAAAAAAAAAAAAAAAAAAGCTCTAATTCTGTTGGTCTCTTCTTTAATATCTGGGTACCTGGGGAAGTAGAGCAGTAGTTCTCTCCTGTTCTCCCTATTCATGTCTCTATTTGTAGAAAACCCAGTGATCCCAGGTGAAATCAAATGGCCAAACTATGAGTGCATCCTAATGGGCAGCATTTGAGAGGCTGCTTCAGCAGGATAGTGAAAGGTTTTGCTCAGTGAGACTGCATGAGCAATCCGTAATACGGGTTATCCACACAGATCAGTGCAAACAAAAGTGAGCATGTTCTTTGTCTGGCCAGGCCTGAGTCAGCTCCCATTTGGAGCTGTACTCTGAATTAGGATGTTTCTTTCTACCTCTATTTCCTAGCAACTCATGTCTAAGGATTGTACTGATGACTTTGACAGCAGCTGTTCACTTCTTGTTGGTATCTACTGTTCAAGTTATTTTTGTCCCTTTTTTTTTTCAAGGTCTACTTATTTAAATTCAGCCAATAATTAAGCACCCAGTCAGTAGAAAGATGGAGTTATGCATGGGCTCAAATACGTACTGCCCTCATGATTTGGAGGAGAAAAATACATATCACATTTGTGTGAATAAAGCATTTCTAAACAGAGAAGGTTGAGATGGATGGAGGTTAAAACTTATTACTAGAGTGGGGAAGGGAAGGGGAGAAACATAATTACTGGAATAGAAGCCTGCATGCTGGGGAGGGTAAAACCAAGCTTTCTCCAAGCAAGTGTTGAGATAGACTGCTTGGAGTGATAAACGGTGTTTTGCCACTCTGGATCTCCATAATGCTGCAGAAGTTGTATATATTGCAAGCCTAGTTTCATTAAAAGTGAACTCCATTTTTCTTTTTTGTTGTTGTTTTTGTGCGGGGAAATGGGAGGGGTGAAAAAGCCTTCAGAGCTTTGTATGCTGGATCAGTGGACTATTCTTAATTCTTACTCAATGTCATATCTTGGCATGGATATTGAATGTGCCCAAAAGTATTTAGACTTTTCAAAGGTATACCTGCTCTGGTGATGTAATACATACGGAGGCTTTGTGGTGGGGTGTGTGTGGTTTTTTGTTTGGTTGGTTTTTAGAGGATAAAAATGTAGAGTATTAAACTTTTGAACTGGAATAATGAAAAGAATAAGTGAAGAGGTTTTTTTATTATTTTGACATGAATTGATTGTATTTTCTTGGATACTGAACAACAGTATCCAAGGCTTACAGGTCACTACTTCAAACTGTCTTTTGTGAATTAAAAAAAAAAAGTAAAAACTTATTTCTTGATAATTTTTCCTTATGAGAGTGGAAAATAATGGTTAAAGAGGACTCAAAGCCGTGGAGAATCAAGACTGTCCTGGATCCCAACTGAAGATGACTGTGTTCTGTTGTATTAAGACTACTTTCTGAGTCTTAAGACTGTTTCCTGGCAGTGTAGCCCAGAATACCAAAAGGTAACCCTTACACTGATTGGATGCTTCTTTGGGTTGCTTTCATGTAGTGATTGTCAAAACAGCATGCCTGGACACAACCTGGAATCTGAGCTATACTCTTCATCTACCAGTATAATTCCCACCCAAACTCGAGCAGCATCACTGGCCTTGACAGACCTACTTCATGCTCTGACATGTGAGTGGTTACCTGGGGAAATAGTTTGTGGGAACTGTGAACAGAACTGTACATACTGAGGTATTCGGTATTGACAGTTGGGTAACATGGTGTGCCTTGAAGCCATATGGAGTTATACTTGAAAATAATGTGTTACATCAATGTGTATATGTAGTTTCATTCAATAAGTGCTTCTCTAGCACTAAATTAAGAGTTCAAAGTCTGGAATGTATTGATTTTGTAGGCATGTTCCCCTTTGAGGGATAAAGAAGCTATAGCACATTGGAGATCACCTACTTCTAGAAATCTGCAGATTAATAGGACACTTAAATTAGGTTACATTTCATCTTATGTTCTTCTGTAAGAAGCGTGGGGATCCAACAGGATGTAAGTATATTCTTGCAGGCATTGCCAAAACAAAAGAACTGTCTAGCATTTGAGAAAAATTTAAGGGATATGCTTTATTCATAAAACATATGGACTACTCATCTAAGTTCTGCTAGTGATAAAACTCATTTTTCTATAGGCTGTAAGGGGCTTGGAAAATCTGCCCCCTCCCTCACCTTTACAAAAGTTAAATGTAAGGGAGCCCTTACCAAGGAATCTAAACAATAAGTGCATAAAGAGCTATTTGTTAGTGATCTAGAGGGTTTTGATAAAGTGCAGCAGAGCAAACAAGATCAAAGGTGTATAAAAATGTGCATCTGTATTTCTTCCCTGTCTGCTGAGACAGAGGGCTAGAAGGAAATACTGAGAGCTAGGTGCTGTAGCAGGGCTACATAAGTAGTGTTAAGACTGAGTCCCCCAGCCAGAGACTCCATGCAGAGCCCTTTTGGGGAGGGGATGGGAGCAGTGGGGGGAGGGATGTTAAAGGACCCTTCTTGTTAACTAGACTAGTTTTTTTTTTTTAATATAGCAAGTGATGTTAACACGCTGAAAGGAGATAACTATAAAAGTTGGATGAAATTGAGCTGGGAATTAAAATACCTGTCTCTTCCTAATGTGCGGGTTTTTTTTGTTTTTAATTTTGGCTTCCAGCAATGAGCAACAGTGAGAAAGGAACCTGTTAAGTTTTGCTTTGTGCCCAGAACAGAAAACTCTCATTCAATCATCCTCAAAACTGTCGTGACAAATGGTCTGTTACGGTTTCCACCAGATAGTGGTACTGTGGTGTTCACAATCCCGAACTGGGACAAGGTAATGCTGTGACAGAAACATTCCTTGAGATCAAATGTTCCTTGCCATTGTGATAAGACCAGCCTTTGAAGCATGACCTTTTGAAGTCTCCTGCTCACCCAGGTTGCCTTGAATTTTTTGTTTGTGGGTGCCCTTTTTTGGCCTGATGTCCAAGTTCACTGGTATTCAGAGAAATAAAGGCAGCACCTCACTGTGCCAGAACTTCAGCTGCTGTGCAGTACATTAAGGATGCCAGAGTGCCAACTCCATAGGGCAGCAAGACCACCTTGTGTTTCACTGGTGAGGAAGAGCACGTGCAGTGTGGCTGTAACCTGCAGAACTGGTGCATTTGTCACTGGATGAGTCTACCATATGATTTGAACACTGCCAGAGCAGCAGTTAGCTGCTTTACTCTCTCATTCACTAGGGAGAGATTTATCTTGATGTTACTGAGACTGGGGATATCATCATCTGTTGCCTTTGATGGCCCCAACAAAATAAGAACTGATGTCTAGGTCTCTCTGGTGTGCTCCTGATTTATAGTTGAGAAGTTAATGGATACCTTATTCTGGGAGTCTTAGTAATGATGTAGACATTGATGATCCTGATAGACCTGGTAGGTCTGTTCTAGTATCAGGATTATGTTTGCCTTTTGCGAAGAGTTCTCAGACTCCTTTTCTTAAGTCTGCCAATACATCTGAAAGCGCAGCAGTTGCAACAAAGTCCGGGACGACTGGTGCATTTCAAAGTTTTCTAGTCCACTGTGATGCTAGTGTAAAGCAAGACTTTCTGCTTAAAATAGCAGAATGAAGCATACTTCTTGAGCAAATAAGAGAGTTTAGACTAAGGACCAGAACTTCTTTTGGTGTATGTGCAAGTGGAATGGAATGTTGTAGTACTGTCTTAACAATAAAAGTGACTTACAGAAGAAAAGTCAGCAAGAATGTGGCAGATAATCCAAGAAAACGTTGATCCAGAAGCTCAGAATTCTCAGCAGTATAGAACTTGGAATGTGTTAAGCAAGGGAGTGCTGGCAAAGATGAGTAAAAGGATGAGTTTCATGTTTTGCTGAACAACATCTAGCAAAATGTTCATTAAGTCTTCAGACCTGGAAGCTTCCTTCATTTAGGCAGCCTAATGAAGTAAAATCACAACAAACTGGTGTCTAACATGCCAATTCCAAGTGCCCTTGGAGCTTTCAGTCTTCCCAGCTAATTTGTCTAGGGAAATCAGAAATGAACTGAGAGATACTTAGCTATGGATTGACAGATTAAACAGACTTTGACGAAACAGATTTTTTATTAATGTGAGGTATTTCTAAAAGTGTACTTTGATCTGGATGCATCATGAAGACAAACGTAAAAAGATGAGAATAGCATTCATTTTAATCTACTTTTATGTAATGGAACTCAGTTACTTCTAAGCGGTGGGCATCCTTTTGATGGAATGTTTTGATAGATACCTTTACTTCACATCTGCCAAACTGTCACTTTCCAATCTGAGTGTCCAGTACTTTGTGTGGGAGGTTTTGTGTTCATTTGTAGAACCTCCACAACAATATAAGGAAGAGGTGTTCAAGGTTATAGATTGGAACATCTCTTTTCTAGTGTAAGGAGGTGTGGACTGCTTTAATTTTTTGGCGAAAGTATGTTTTCCCCATAGGTTGTGACTTTCGGATTCCAAGCTTCAGGTTGGAGAAAGTGTGGAGAGAATCTTCCTTCTGACTTAACATTTTTTAAATAGATATCAGGAATCCTGTTTCTAAACTTGAATATGCCTTTGGAAAGTCACCTTCAGTTAGCTCCAAATCAAGGAAACTACTGGGCGTTGGCACTGCCAACTTTTCATAATGTTTTAGTTCTTATAACCATGCTTTCCAGAGTTGGAATTTGTCTGCAAGACATACTTATGTTGTTCCCCTTACCTACAGTTGCCCATCCCACCATTCAGGTATAAATAATTAAGAGCCTTTTATAACATTACCTAGAATAAAGATTTTTCAGTACTAAAACTTAGTTTTGTCTCTTTGTATGCAATTCAGAATTCAAATAAATACACTTCCATGGATTCCACAGAACATACTGGGGAGGCATTTAATAAAGCTGCAGATGTTTACAATTTCTCTGATAGTTCAGACTTTTTATTGCTAGCCCTTCCCTGAGCATGCAAGCCCCTAACCTAACTATACTTACAAACATCTTTACATCTTCATCCTTGAGAGGGCTGAGAAGTGGTGTAAACAAACCAGGAGCCTTCCTAGTTTCTTCAAACTTCCGGAAATGGTCTTTCTTCACACGTGCTTCTTATTCCCCTAGTCTACACTTTCTTGCTGTGTACCTCCGTGTATAGATACATTTATCTATTGGATGTGTAAATACGTGCATAATGGAATGTTACTAATACACAAAAGCTACACTCTCTTCGCAATGTATGGCAAAGAACAGATTGGCTAGTAAAATGCCTTTCTGCATAGTATCTGCTACAAACTATTAGGAAATGGAAAAGGAAATCACTGTTGCTTGACCAAATTTCTGTATTTCATGCATATACTTGCATTCTCATTGATAGTATATGTGAAGCCAAATTCTTCCAGGAAAACCTGTTAGTTGAGAGGGGAACAAACTTTTTATTTTTATTTTTTCTTGAATGCGTTTTCTGATGACTGAAATCAGCTGTGGACAGTGTAGGTGCTGAACCCAGAGTTATGCAAGTTTTCTTCCTCTTTCTTGAAATCCCTGAACTATGAAAAAGCTGAGCTTTTTTGTTAGCTGGAGACCAATCATGGAAAGATGCCCAAATGTGTCCAGAGATCCAGAGTAGGTGCAACTGGAAGAACTGGGTNCAGTAATTCAAGTAGTTCTGAAGTCACGGATGGTTGGAAGGACATTGAGGGAAAATGTTAGATTCTTCCCTAGGGGTCTGCTATTGAAGTTGGGATACTGAGCTGATAATAGAGCTGTAGTATGACCTTGGCACAGCCCTCTTTACATTCTCACGGGCAAGTGTTATGTATTCCCTGATGGAGACATTAGGGAATTGGTGGTACAATATTAAGAAAGCTAGGACAGCTTAAATATTTGAAGAAAGTTGATCTTAGTTAACTTAATAAGATACTTCTTCTCACTGTGGGGTCAGTTTCAGTTGTGTTTATAATTATTTCCTTAGATGCTTCAGCTGTTACTTCATAGCACTGAGTGCAATGTTGTTCTAAGGGGTAGTGAAAAGCTGATAATCTTCATTCCTCTCTTTGTGATTTCCCCCTCCAATGCACGTCCTGCCCACCTTCAGTTTTATGAGAACTTGACAGTTATTCCTATGACCTGAGCATTCCCTCTGCCTTGTTCAACCAAAGGTTTGTAAGTTCTGGCCGCTTTGAAGTTGTGCTGTATGGTTGACCTACCTAGTAGCTTCTGCAGTTAATTTGTTGTCAGTGTTGAGGTCTGCTCCAGTACCTCAGTACTGGTATGCTGTAATACAAACTGAGCTTACTCCAGGATGCCTTGCAAACTGAAATGAGCACTACATACTGTTGTACACTGGTTAAATATCCTAATAAAGTTACCAGTTCATTTTGTCCAGGTTTCATCATCTGTGCTGATTGAATTCAGCAGGTGAAAATGGCAGTGCTCGGAACACCGGACAAGTTTGGCTCCTTCAGTTGACTTGGTACAGCTCGATGATGGGAATTAATGGTTAAAGGAGGCACTGTGAGGAAATGGAATAGAGGGAATTAATGCAGATCCAGATCTCAAGATAAAAGTTCAGGATAAATTTTAAAAATTGGGCAAAATTATTAGATCATGTATCAAAGTATACATTGTGCAGAACACTATTTTCCCCCCCAGTATGCTCTGAAGGGACTTCTTTTCCTTTTTATTTATTAATGTGTTATTTAATTTCCATTAAGTATTTGAAAATAATAAATACATTTGTTGTAGTGATAAATGTGCAAAGTTCTTTATAAAAGGCTTATATAAATGTTTGAATGAACTAGTGCACAGGAACTGTATCTGCTGTATACCTCTATCAGGGACTCTGTCTTTAATTTAGGCGTCTAGTTGAACTGAGAGCTGGAAGAGTTTCTAGGTGGTTAAGTTCGTGTCATGTCATTAGAGGTAGAAAAATACTATTTTGAAATAAATACCCAACTTTCTTTGGTCAAATACAAAGTTTTCAGAATTTTAGTAGGCTAAATATTATAATATTGTGTCTTAAGTAATGAAGAAAATTCAGCAGTGACAGAACTTACTTTGCACATTGTGCTACATATAAACTGCTCTGCAATAGAAGTTAGCTAGCTGTTGCCATGTTTGAACAGTTGGTGGCTCCAATGCTTTGCAGCTGTCGCTATACATAATGCCAAAACAAGTTAATTCAGTTCTAGCTGTACATATTGAACTACTCAGAAATTTAAAAAGAAAATCAGAATCACAGACTTAGTAAATAGCCAAACACTCCAAACTTGCACTTTAAGCCATTATGTAAATACCGTTCATAATACTTAAATAACCATGAACTCCAATATTCCCATCAAGCTTACGATAAAAAGTAAGAGGCTACCTTGCAAAATGGCAGTTTAGAATTAGTAGCAATGTTCCCAAAACCAGCACAGTTGACAGACTGTTCCTACTCAATACTGCAGGATTGTACAGGCAAGACAGATGACAGCTATCCTGACCAAAAAGGAAGCAGAGGAGAATAGTCAAATAATCAGTTCCTGGGAAAAAAAGCAGAGTGGAGCATGTCTGTTATGTAGTCAGTCTTTAAGTTGAGAGTCACACATCTGCTTATATGCTTAAAAAGGGAAGGGTTTTGTTTAGACTTGAAATAAAGGGTGTAGGGGGCAATGGCATTTGATAGAGTAAGATAACAGAAGAGCAAATGCTGATTAGCTGTCACTTTTGGTGACTGCAGGAACATTTAATAAATAGACAACTTGAATATAATGGAGAACTTTCTAGAAAGTGTTAGTTCTAGAAGTCTGGAGAAAGCCTTGGATAAAAAATGTAGAAATGGGACAGGAAACTTTGAGGGATATGTGTTTTTTTGTAGTCGTTTTTTTGTTTTTGTTTTTCCTCGCTGAGTTTTTGTGTTCTGGGGAAAATGAAAATGTAGAATTATTTTCTCGTTTATTAACAAACTAGTTAATCTATTTTAACTGAAATATTTGTATTATGCCATCCTGAACTACTGTAGGTCCCTTATGTTCCTGTCCTCATTTGTGCCTTTTTTTCTCATCTGGATTGTATTACCATGTTTCCTTCTTTAAACTTCTGTAGCTTATCGTGGGAACAGCACTGCAGGACAAAATCACGAGGAGTGCAACTTTCAGATACAGTTTAGCCCTCGGAACTAGATCGAGGTGGAGAGCAGCTTGAGAAAACATAGGCTGATGTGAGTCAATGTGAGAGTACAGTCTGTGTAGCTTTTCTATTTCTGTAGGGTTGAGTGTTACGCACTGATGCAGTTCTGTTGGGTCAGGGGGTGGGGCGGCAGCAGGGGGGACAGCATTTGCCATGTGCAAACAAAATACCTTACAAAGACCCTTCATTTTTGTTTCCTTCTGTCTTCTGGAGGAGACAAAGAATAAAAATAGCCCTGCTGAGCAGAATTTGTGTGCCAGTTTGGGTTGCTGCATAACATCATACTATCTTTGCAGGATTTCATCAAACAGTATATTCTGGAAAAATGACATGAAGAAAAATGTATCATTCAACACCTATCTTCATATTTTTTTTAGCTTTTAAACCTAAGAGGTTTTTGTTTGGTTGTTTTTTTTTGTTTGTTTGTTTTTGTGTTTTGTTTTTTGTTTTTTTTTTTGTTTGTTTGTTTATTTTTAATATTAAAGTCAGCTAGGAGTTGCACTTGAAGACAAGACTGGAATGCAGTTAGAGGTACATTATTTAAAGGAATCATGAAGGAGAGCTGCCTTAGCTTTTCCTCTATAAAAACATTTTCCATGTATGTTTTTTTTTCTTTTTTTTTCTTGTTATTTCTAATATTTCTAGTATTTTAAGCTATTAAGTGTTCATAAATTTTGCTGAAACCTAAGATTAAACTTACATGCTTGTGTTGTCTTTATAGTGCTCTGGAACACTAGGTGGATAACAGTAGGCTAACCTGTCTATTTACATGCTGTAATGTCTAATTCTTGTCCATACAGTGGATTTGTAAAACTCAGGGTAAGTATTCTTCACTAGCATGTAATATATAGTTTTCATGAAATGTATGTTAATGCTATTGACAAGCTAGGAAACACATGCAGTTCAGAGATCCTTTTCCAGATTATGCCTTGAGCTAGTCAGCTCACTAACTGGGAGCAGTTCCAGCTTATAGAAGATTTTGTTCCTATGTAAGAGCAAATACAGTTTCTTTGAGTGGCAGTAAGGTGTGATATGAGAATTGGTGGTACCTAAGTATCTCTATAAGCATGCTTTTTTTTTTCTTTTTTATAATGAGGACCTAGGCCTAACTATTTCCATACATCAGTTTCATTTATCTGTTTAATTCAAAGTGGGGAAGTAAACCAGAAGTACAACTTAATAAATAGTTCAGGGACAGCAGAATCATGAAACCTTCTTGTATTGCGGTTGGTTTTGTTGTCTGAAATAATCCAACTTGCATTTGAGGCTTTTTCTGTAACTGAGGCATTTCTGATCTCATACCTGTAACTCCAAAAAAGTACCCATTAACAAATTATTAGGGGCAGATAGACATTAACATCATTACACAGTGTGATTTTTATTAAATGTAAGGTTGGAAATTGACTTCTAATATTGTGAATTTCATTATCAAGTTCGTAAAGGTTTTGTGCAGTGGTGTAAATTGCATCTTGCTAAATATACAGTGATTTATAAAGAGAGCATGAGATGTAGTTAGGGAGGCTAAACAGCCTTTTAATAAAAGTTATAGCTCTATTTTGTTTATTTATAGTGCAGAAAGAGATCTGCACTAGCACTTCAAGATGAAATACTTCTTCATCCGTAGGAGATTAGAGTTCCAGTACATCAGCTTGGCGGACTGAAGTTCTGCTCTCCCTTAGACCAGTTGCTGCAACTATTATAGTACGTGTTGGGGAAACATCAAAAAGACTTTGTGTAGCCCGATCACTTTCAAAATAAATTAGTATCTCCAATGTTCACCTGGGAGAGGTGTGGAAGGCTCGAATCATGTCAAACAGACAGAGCAGCCAGTCTCTTTCATCTTGAATATGTTAATGGTACTATAGAAAATGAATGTGTTTGCACCCATTTTCTCTGATATTTGCCCACAAAACATGTTATAAAATTACTGCATTTTGGGCTGAACTCTAGATTTGGTAGGCCTTCTTTCACTTAGTTTATGGATTCAGGTGGGACCTAGTGATGAGGTAGGTCACCTGCTCAACACTGGCAGGGTGTAGCTACTGATAATCTGCTTCTAAACAGAAGTGTGTGAGAGTCATTACTGATAGAAACTTAAACCCTTGTTGACTTCCAGCAGTGCCTAGGTTTGCCCTGATTTTGAATGACTAAGTTCTGGATTTAATGCCAATGAATCATTCCCCTTTAACTGCCTGGATTACATCTCATGAATCTGGAAGTAGGACTCCAGGTTAGGAAGAAATAAAGAGTTTATCCCTATGGGCAAAACTTGGTGCAGAATTAAACTTGAGAGCTGTGGCAGGATCATTTTCAGTTTTGTTCTGCAAACAGTAAACCATACTTTGAAAAACATGAGAGCTGAGGGAAACACACCAAAGAGGGTTGTACTTCTGTGAGAAAAGGTTCCTTTTTCTGTGAGGACTGAAATACCGCTCTGGGCAAACTGTCCTCCAACTTTCCTGTTTATAGTAGCTGTATGCTAAGGGCTGCAGAGACATGAAGAAAGACACCTTTTATCTTTGAGTATCATTTTGCAGGCTGCATATGATTAGTAGAAGTGGCATGCTACTGTTAAGTAAGGTCTGGAGTAGTGAAGAATGCTGTAACTTGGGTTTTATTGTCTTATGGGAATGTCCTGAGAGGCTTTTTTTTTTTTTTTTTTTTTTAGAAATTTGGAATGAATGTGACTCTAGTTTGTTATTTACCTTGGAGCTTGTATAGATAAGGTTCACACAATTGCAAGACTAAACAGAGACATTTGAGATTTACAGTTGTTCAGAATTTAGTAAATCAATAAAGTAAAGCTCTTTTTTTTGTTGTGGGCTGCTGTTTTCTGCATGTCTGGGTCCTCCTTTCCCAATTGGGGGAAAAGAGGGAATGCTAAAATCTACTACAATATAAACACCGTGTTCAGTTGCAGGAAGTTGAAGGATCAAGTACATTCTGTTTAGATGCAAATCCTGTGGCTTACACCTCTTAGGAAGTAGCTTTTCATGTTCTTTCCACCTATGAAAACTGAAAAGCTGGGCATCTGCTACAGAGAATAAATGCTTCACAAGTTGCAAGGGCATGAGGAATAGTAAACAACAGACTTCGTGAGTGATACTTCTTACAGTACAAGCATTTACGCATGTGCACGTTGACTTACCTGCCAATTCATTAGGATGGTGCCTGGTCCTCTTGTTGAACAAACATTTGATTGCAAAATCTCCTTGGGCATCATTGTTCTGATGAAGTAAAAATATTGCAAACATCATATATGGACTAAGGGAAATAAATTCACGTCTATAGGCATGATGAAACTTGACTATTTTATATAGTCACTGGAACAGCTCTCCCTTTGTGATATGTAGGAAAAGGAAGAGGTACTCCCTGCCTCCTTTGTGCTTAGAGGTGACCAAAATAGTGTGTTAACCTTTTGTAAATGTTTCCAAGAATATTTAAGTATCAGCAGAAGTGTATGGGTGGTTGTGATTTTTTTTCAATACTGATGATGCTAAACCGAAACAGGGATATTGAATGCAGATTTTTTTCGTATTAGGATCAGAATGTAGAACTGTACTTCCACTTACATGACAGTTTTTTGTCTGTGTGCGTGTGTTGCATGTGAGTATTTTGTGTAAGTTGCTGCTTTCCTTTGCTGCAGCCATACTTACTGGGCATTCCCTCTTAGGAAAACATTTCAGATGTTCTAGTCTGATAATGTCTTACTTGTACAGGCCCGAATTAAATATCTTGAAAGCAAGACAAGCAATGCTAATCAAAAGGAAACGAGATTAAGAATGTTCAATGCTAGAATATCTGAGGAAGTCTCCATGGAAACACTGTACCTAGCAGTAAGGAGAAGTACGTCTGAGAGTAAGTTGCTGACTGCTGAGCTACGCTAGAGGTATAAATTATTAAATAAATAAAACCTTTATGAAAAAAGATATATATGCAACTACATACTGGATACAGTATTCCTATGTGAATGCTTGAACTCATAAATTACTGTGAAGAGCTGAAGCTGTTTCTAGACAGGCAGCATGCAACGTCCACGTTTTTTAAACCTTTTCGCTGTAAGGGAAGCGGTAGTGATTTAA
>VXAL01011423.1:93153-129328 GCA_013399475.1 Chauna torquata | reverse complement strand
GCAGCGCTGCGGGGCGGGGGCGGCGGGGTCCAGCTTGGTGCCGCCGGCCGCCCGGGCCTCCGAGGGGCCCCGCAGGAAGGCAGCGTGGTGCGGGGGTCTCCGGCCCCTTCCTCGTTAGAGAAAGCGCTCCCCTTGGGAAGGGGGCTTCAGCGAACCTGCAGCTCGCTAACTCTCGCCTACTCTCGCTTCCGTGCGGCGCTGGCGGTGGCAGCGGGGAGGGAGCGCGTCCTGCTTCGGCCGCGGGTGGGCAGAGCCCGGGGCCGCGGTGCCGGTGCAAGCCCTGGGCGTGGGTAGACGGGGAGAGCCCCTGCACCGCGACTTGGGCTGGTGGAGTTAGTCTTGTGTGAAGCGAGGGTTTACACCGCTGCAGCTGGTGGATCTGCACGTTTTTTCGTAAAGAATGTCTGCCTATAGCTGTAATTAAATAAAATTCCCAGGAAAGTAATGTGTTAAATAATGGAAATATGAGTACATCTAACGTTATATTGACGATGAAACTTTTTAAGTGGATGCAAAATGACGTGGCAAATCATGTAATGAGATGTACCTTCTTGGATTTTTTTTTTCCCAGCCTTGTGAGTACTTCAGTTGATTTCGGTGGTGTTGCTAACAAAATTTAAATGCAACGTACAGATCTTTTCATGGTCAGGGACGTAGGGATGGAATATACTATTTTTCCACACACATGATAATAATATCCCTATGAGTAAAATTCACTTATGTTTAGAAGACAAGTGGACTAGTAAATGTGAGTCAGTGCTTTCCTGACAGAAAATGTCTTCTGTATGCAGCAAGAGCTGAGTTAACATCCACTCTACTTTAGAATATCAATTATCTTTTCCTTTTTCTTTTTAAGATAATATGTAGTTTTTATTCATTCTGCAAGTCGAGATAAGGCATACTATGTTTATTCCTAAAGGAATCACTTCAAAATACAGCTTTTTAAAGACTCGGTTTTGTAAATTGCACACTGTAATATTGGGTTACATTTAGGATTATCTGTTATGTTTAACATTATGGTACTGTATTTAGGTCACCAGTATAGGTAACAATGTACATTGCTTTCTTATGTTGTCTGTAGCTAAAGATTTTATCATCTTCCTCATGCAAATAAAGATGTTTTGTCTGAAAACTGAAATCTGAGTCAAAGCCCTGTCAGTGACTTAAATGTTTGGTGTTGATTGATTGTGTGAATAACATCGGTAGGAATGATATATCAATTGTAGCTGTGTTCTTCTCGTTCCATAGTCTGGTGTAACTATAACACTTTCTTTTTCCATTGGCATTTATTTGGGTACCATACATTCACTTATATACTCGGGATACGGAGGAAATGTGTTGCCTCAAGACGAAACAGCTGTAGTATTTTATGTATGTTCCTTCTGCCCTGCTTTCTGTCTTCCTCCCTTCCTCTATAATATTTTTACACCAGCACTCTCATTTTCTTCTTTTGACTTTTCTGAATTTCCTGATCCTGAAGCAAAAGCCAGTTTGAATAGAGTAGAAGAATTCCTTTCTCATCCGCTGCCCCTGTGAACAGCAGTCAGCAGGAGGTGCGGTGCAGCTGCGTGGTCAGCAGCCTTTCACTCTTTGAAGGAACTGCGGTGCTGTGGGCAGCACAGGAAAACCTCAGCCCTCAAGGAGCCGAGCACAAGTGTCAGATTTCTTGCTTTGAGTATCTTTGATCCCAGAGGTACACGAAACAAATGATTTTGAACACTAAAATCTGTTCAGAATTGGATGACAAGAAAATGGGGATTAAATGAGTATGTTGGATGATTTAGGTGTGATTAAAGGTATTCATTTGTAGGTTGGAAATATGATGGGAAGAGGAAAGAAGTGTAACTTTTGCTATTGATCTTCTATATTCAGCCTTCTTTTGAGGCAAGAAGTGAAAAATATTTTAAAACTTTTTCTGATGGCATTTAGAAAGGTGTTTATGTAATGTGTGTGTACATAAACACTTAATGTAGGTGCCTGCTTATGAAAATAGGTGTCAGACCTGCAGTTGCGAGTCTCAATTCAGTTGCCTAAACGTAGGCTTCTGGCACTGTTTGAGATTCCCTGGAGCCTCTGGAGCATCCAGGTGGGTCTGTTAGATGTGATCCCTCTTGGGGCACTTCCTGGAGTGGCAGCAGGCACCAGGTGGGGACCCTTGGCACCTCAGGTGCTCCGTGTGGGTGACTGCACTGAATCGTCAGTGCAGCTGGTGGTGCTTGGGAGCTCTTCAGCTGGTTCTTCAGATGTTAGGTGGTGACTTCAGAGCCAGCTGCACAGCTCCTCCACCTCTAGTTATTACCTGCCTTTATTTTAGTGCTACCTTAAGCTTGCTTGTATGAGGACACCTTCATTTAAATGTTTGAAGCTGAATCGCACCTTTCATGTGGAGAAGGATTGCTAGCTGAAAGAGAGTGGGAATGTTGGTATATGCACTTGTATAAAGTGGAAGGCAACCTCTACAGTCAGTAAAATGGAGGAAGTTGGCTCATTTTGGCCTTGTTCTCATTTTATGTATTCATATAAAAACAGTGGCATTCATAGTTTGTGTTTTTCCCTCTTCTTAGTGGTGGTAAAAACAAAACAGCCTTATATCGGCAGATCATGCAAATTGTAATTGTGTGTGATTTGAGGACTGGTGTGTGTCCACATTTTGAATATGCGTTAGCTCAAAAAACCGTGCATTTTATATAATTAGTTTTGCAGCTATTGTATGTAGTTCCTGTGTATTTAAAGGAGCAAAACTATCTGTCATTGTGTGCAAAAATGCCTAGTATGCGCATGAAGAGAAGATGATCGTGAGGGATATGGGGACCACACATTTGAGTTTGTGTTATCATTAGCATAACGCAGGATGTTATAGTGTTGAAACTGGCAACTAATAATCAAGATAAATGAATATCCTTAACAAAAACAAGGTTTCATTGCTGCCCCAAGCAATGAAAAAACTTGTCTAACTCAACCTTGCTCAACTGTGGTGCTCATCCTTGTAGCAGTGATTAGCGTACAGACTTGTGCTCAGCCTCATCACATGCTATATTGAAACATTTATCACTGTCGTACTGATTTTAAATGATAGTTGCAAAAATACTTTTTTTCCCCGCCTGTCTGGTTCTGTGCTACAAGTGCATTGGTGTTGAGACAGTACAGAAAAACTTGGTTATTTAAAAATCCTAAAAGATGATTTTGATTGTAATGAAGAATTGAACAATATGCAAAGCACAAATTAAATACAAAAAAGGCTCTTTTTTTATGTGTGCGTGTGTGTATATATATATATGACTGTTGGATTATTTGAGAAAATTCTGTCTGCAAAACTTTTTTTTAAGGTATTTTTATTTCCTAGGCTCTATTTCTGATATTGTAATCTAAACTACTCTCCTGAAGAATTTCACTTTTACCCCATGTGTGCTAGTAAAGCTAGAGCTTTTAGCTGAATTCAGTAGCTCATTTTTCAGCCAGATTAAATGTCTCATTGAGTTCATTTCTCAAGTCTCTGTGTTCTCTTGATTGCAAACAAGATTTCTTCTCGTTTCCTTCTCTCAGAATCTATAGAACAGCAGAATAGGATGAGTAGTAAACCAGTCACCCTTGCCTTCTTCACAAAGTATGCCAATGAACAAATTATCAGGCATCTCTTTGCACCAAAAAGCTGAGTTCCATGGTTTGTTGAAAAAAGTTACGTTTCCTGGAATTGTAGAATCAAACAGTGCCCAATGATGTAGACAAAAGCGCTTGAGATATTTTCCAAAGTGTTTATTTATTTATTTATTTTTTCCTTTAGGAATCAATATAGGCTTCTCTTCAGCAATCTTTTGGAGGTCATTTATGCAGTCACAAGAGCAAAAAGCCTAATAAAAAGAGTGAAGACTCTTTAATTAGTATAAATGTTATTGCAGAGACTTTTTGATAAAGAACAGCTATACATATGAAATTGAATAAATGAGGCAAAAAACTGAACTTGAAGAATGATGTAATCTCAGAAAAAGTTGTTGTCTAATACTGTTTTGCTAATTCAAATTAAAATACTCTTGCTAGTTCAGCTTAAAATAACAGTAAAAATCGTTTTAAGATCTGGGTCAGAATGATGCAACCCCAAACTATTCTTTTAATTTTATTTGGGTTTCTAGTATGGTTTAAATTAAGGTAATTTGGGTTTTGATTCCGTTGGAGGTCAAATCAAGGATTTGTGTGTGTGTGCATGCTCACGCACACTTCTGCTTATGCTATTTGTTGAACACATGCAGATCCCCAGTAAAGGATTTAGGTAGAAACAGAAAGAGGGTTGCTCTGTCGTATCAATTGTTAAGGTCCATTTCATCACATCTGTGTTTTGTAAGGATTATTGCCTATATTGTTTTTCTGTATGTGAACATAGGCTGTTGGCTCCTGAATGCAAGTAGCATTTCACCCCTGGATCCACAAAATGACCTCTGTGGGGAAGAAAGAAAAAAATTTTTTTAGAACATTCTGGGATTAAAAACAACAAAAAAAGTGGGATCAGCAGTGTGGCAGCTTTCCCATATCTATCTCCCATATTTCAACTCCTCTAGGAAGTCAGTAGTGCCAAGTAGCCTTAGGACTTGATGTGGCTGGGATGACCTGAAAGGTGTTATCTGGACTGTGAAATAGAGGATCGGGGACAAACATGCTGAGTGGAATAGATTTTAAAATTTTATCCTAAAAATAGGAAGACTTCTTGCAGATGGTGAGCGTAATGTAACATGAGTGCATGTTTTGTGCCTTCAGCTATAGCATGAGAGTATGTAGGGGTGCCTGTACCTTGCTAGGGTGCCTGCCAGTAGGAAGGTGGTCATGGAGGGTGCTAAGAAGGAGCCAAAGCTGTTGCCTGTGGAGTCCTCTGAAGGCCATGTCTAGAATGCACCTTCTCTGTAAGAGAGAAATACTGGAGCCCTGTAAGCAGAGCCGCAGAAAGAGGTCAGGTAAATAGTTCTACAGGGTGAGCAGTCAGGGTCATGTGCTTGAGTTTGATCCTTATCTATTTAGCAAGGCCAAAGCACTTTCCAGCAGTCTTAATGGTGGTGATTAATGCTGAGTGTGGAGCTGTGGTTGTAACAAAGATGAATTAGCAAACATATTAAAAGGCGAGCATGAGAAAGACTCATGTCTGATACAGGTTGAAAATCCATTTTGTAATAAACCACTTGTTTGAACAACTGCTTCCAGGCCCTGTGGCATTTCAGTGCTGTCTCTTAAAAAAACCTGTTTATTTTTATGACAATCCTGGGTCAATTTTGGGATTTTTCAGACTCTGGATTTGATCTCATGAAAGTATTTGTCTAAGCAGATAGGCAGAAATACCACGTCTGGTATTTTCTCTTCCTGGCAATTAACATCCTTATCCTGTCAGCACTTGTTTATCTCAAGTTACTGAAAATATGGATTTGTAGGGCTGAGACTATGAATGAAAGTTTGAAATCAGTTCCAGATCTTCTGGAAATAGGTAAAATTTGTTATATAAAATATATAAAAATTATTATATTTCATTCTTGCCGAGCTCTTTTTATAAACCCTTCTAGATTGTTTTCAATTATAAAACCTTTCTTAGTCTATAACCGTGTATCTTAATATATACTTATTACACGCTAAGTTACTTCACTTCTCTCCTGTGGTTTTGTATAAAAAACTGGTTGCAGTTGTAGTGCTTTCAGAATTTGGTACTGAAAAAGAGCCAGTATTCCTTATTAGAGCAGAAACTGTTTTCCCACTGTATTTCAAAATAATTGGCTATTGACAAAACAATTCTTGTGAAAGACAGGAAGATTTTTAGGTGTGAAAACACATAAAAGTGTGTGTTTTTTAGTATTGATTGTACTGAAATGGAATGACCTGATTCAGTTGCTGGTGTACTCTCCTGAAGCAGTCTTTAAGCTGTTGCTTGTTCTGTAGCGCTGTAAAGAAACAACTACAAAGCCTGTGTGTGGATTTTGAGCAACCACTCCATTTTTAGTCAGTTGGGTTCTTTTGCATGTTATATTCGGTTACTTTTTCCTGACCATTGAAAGCAGCTGTTTTTATTGAGCTGGAACAGAATTAAGTCAATGAAATGTACTTTATATGTACGTGATTAGCAGTCTTAAAGTAAAAACCAAGTTCCCTTTGGGTTGGGAATGATATACATGTTAAAAAATATGCTCCTTAAAAAAAAATTACCATAAAATCAAAGGAAGAAGAGTATTGAAAAGTCAGATGAAACTATAAACAAATATTCATTGTTATTTTAGAGTTTGCTAAAAGTCTAAATGTCTTCTTGAAGCTATACTAAGGTCTCTAACAAGCCTAGATGAAAATTCATTTTAGTTCCTGCTTTACAAGAGACAAAATGACAAAGTGTGAAAGCTAAGCAGTGTCTAACGTTTATTTAAGACATTAAGCACAATTTGGTTAATATACCTAATTTTTAGTTTATTTAATTTTAATACTAAACAAGCATTTTGCATGTGTGACTACATGCACAAGGAACTGCATGTGAGCAGATGCTGTGTATATTATTTGTTAATAACTAAAATGTAATAATGACAGGGTCTGTACATATTGGAAAAATGCACAAAGGTTTTGTGCAAGGTCAGCTTTTCTGAACCTTGCAGGAAAAAGGAAGTCGTTGCTTCTAAGAAGTAAAATTGCTGTTTACTTGTGAAAGGTACACTCATCATTCAGTAGGAGAATGAGGAACAGTACTTACAAGTTCTAATTTTTGCTTGGTGTGACAGCTCAGCTACATACTTCTCATCACAGAATTAGGGTTTATTATGCAACAATGCCCTTGTCTAAAATAGCTTCAGTTTGAGGCAACCTGATAATAACACTTGGTCAGATTTTCTCTGCTATGTTTTTGGTTCCAAGCAGATAGAGGACATTTATATGTAGTTACTACCTGCTAGGATTTGGAGAGTGAGGCAAGATGTCTTATATACATGGTAGTGAGATTCCCGCCCCCCCATTTAAGCACTTTCTGAAAAAACACACAAAACAAACACAAGCAAAAAGCCTCACCAAACTCACCACAGCTGTATTCTTCATTGGGAATAGCTGTAAGTCCTCTGCTGGCATTTGGGCCCATATACAAGCTGTGTTGAAGTTTGAAGATTGAGCAGGTATACTGGGGAGACTTCTGTAAAGTACAATATGTAATAAAGTCTTTCTAATAAGTCACCCATCAGAAAATTGTAAGACTACAATGATGTAAAAGAAGCACACTGTATCTAGTTAGGAGTTCTACTGTTTTAGCCTTTGCAGAGAGATTTTTAGTTCTTAAATGTTTTGGTATCTAGACTGAAATAACAGTTTTTTGAGGAGTTTGGTACTCATCCACTGCAGTATTGTCTGGAGCAGTATGAATTATAAAGGTGTAGCAAGCAGGCTTTCCAAACCTAGTTGAATGCTTCTAGCCATGTAATAGTCTAACACTGAATTATCAGAGCTGCTGTACAGGTAACAAAGCAAGACCACCTGGCCTGTAATAACCTCAACTACCTTCTTGCTCTTTCGAAGATGGGAGCAGAAGTTACTTTTTTTCAGTCATTGGAGGCTTATGCTGGGTCAGCAGCCTTTCAGAAATAACAGAGTGGCCTCACATGACTTCAGACAGCTCTCTCAGCATCCCTGGATGCATCCCACCTGGTTCCTTTAGCTTGTGTGGGCCAAGATTTCACATGAGATCTCAAACTCAATCCTCTTCCAGTACTGCTGGCTCTCTTCTGACTTAACCCTTGTTTCTAGGCACAGAGTCCTGGGAGAGCTTGTTGTTGAAGACTGAGGCAAGGACGGGAGTGAGAACCTCAGCTTCATCTGAATCCATGGGCACTGAGTCACCCGCTGCTTTCAGTAGCAGTGCCATTGTTCCTTGTTTGTTCTTCTGTTGCCGACATAGTGGTACAAGCTCTTGTCCTTGATACCTCTTGCCCTTTTCAACTCCAGTGGAGCTGTGGCTTTCCTAACACCATTCTTACACACCTGGGCAATGTTTCTATATTGTCCCTTGTAAACTGCCCATGTCTCCACCTCCTATTTGCATCCTTCTTGCAGTGAAACCAGTAACAACTTCTCTGTTTACCCAAGCCTGCCCCTTGGTAAGTCTACTGACTGAGTTGGACTGTTATCTGATTGGATGGGGAGTGGTCTTTCAGGAAAAACTGCTCAGCACAAGTAGTCTAAGTCAGATTGGGGAAAAAGTGGTTTTCTGATTTATTAAAGTCACATGACCATCAGTAAATTTTATGTTCAGGATCAATATCAGTAATACAATAGATATGTACAAGTGCCCTGGGGACACCGATAGCAGGGACAGACCCCCCTGTGATGGTTGCTGCTTCCTCTCCACCGTATCTCCCCAGTTGTCGCAAATGTTCATGCTTCTTGCCAAGGTGACTCCTCTGTTTCAAAAGTCTTGTAGTTCCCCAGTTCATGTTTGATACCAGAGATGGTCATCTTCCTGTTCAGTATGATCAGTTTTGGGCAGGTGATTCTCTCAGGTAGTTCTGTGGTCTTGGTGCATGTGTCTGTTGTGCGCTCGCCTTCTTGTCATTAATGGCTGCTGCTGTTCCAGAACGCTTGAGGTGGGACGGTGCCTGGGAGATGGTCCTCTCCAGCCCCCTCCCACCTCGGCTGAGAGCAGGACCAGCTACTGTAGGTTGCTCAGGACCATGTCCAGCTGGGTTTTGAGCATCTCCAAGGACAGAGACCCTGCAACCTCTCAGGGCAACCTGTTGTAGCGTTAGGCTATCCTAATGGTTAATTTTTTTTTTTTTTTTTTAAGTGGCCACTTCACTAAGAGTGGGTTGTGTGGACACCCCCAACCCATCCCAGCCGCACAGCTCATTGTTAACTCGCTAAATTCATCTGCTCCTAACTTTCTCCTGTAGGACAGAGGGGAATACCACCGTGTTGCGTATGCCCGGCTCTGCCTTTCCAGCATCAACAGCACCCATGTGTTCAAGGGCCAGACGAGCAGTGACTGTCCTGCAGCCTCCAGGACCTGGACTCCCAGCGAGCCACAGACACCATGACCCTGTGGCCAGTCAGCGGGCCAGTGCCACCATCCCTGGTAGGAGGTTTTGCAACTGCTCCCACCCCTGCCAGGTCAGGTGCAGCTGGCTCTGACGAGGGTCTTGGTGGAGCTTGTTCCTTCTCCATCACTGTTAGGGCTTGCTGCCTGTTTATTACATTGGGATCGGTTGCTGAATAAGAGAGGACCAGCTACTGATGCCTGGTTTGGAGGCTGAATGGCACAGTCTGGCTCATGTCCATGCTGTTGAGGGCTAGCATGGCTGTATCCATGCTACATAATACAGGCCAGCACCATGTCCAGAGCATGCTAACTGTGATGCCGTAGTGGTGACAAGAGACCTGGTGCTCATGCTTTGGTCCAATTTGTTTGGCCGTGTAGATTTACTGTTAGGTATCAAACGCTTGTATGATGGTATTTGGTTTCCCAGAATAGGTGCTAAGACTGTATTTGGAAATCACTTTGCCATTATCTGTCAATGCCAGATCACTCAGCCTTAAAGTTTGCTTAGTATGAGATGCCTAGCACTAACTTCTCCAGGCCTTCACAGAGAGACACCTAAATACAGCAACTGGGCTTGGGGAGCAACCATTACTAGTGAAAGAATGCACCAATCTGATTAAACTGGACCTGGGGTGTTATGTTTGTGGTCTTCAAGCCTGGAATGGATTTAACTGCAATATTAGAGTTGTTGTTCTCAGTTGAGGCAATGCAGTATTTTTCTTGTGTGTTTCAAACCCAAGTGCTCAGGTATGAGAACATGACCAGCTAGGAGGAACTTGATTTAAAAATGGGTGCTTCTTAGCTGGTGTCAAGTACACAAGCCACTGAACTGTTGCAGTACAATGCTGTTTCTTAATCAATGTTGAGGAAAGTTTTCACCAAAATGTCCACATCAGGAACTGAGCCTGGAAATTTTAATTCTGAGTTGAAAGGCTTTCTTCTTTTATTGGTAATGAATATTTATTGACTAGCCAGGGAAATTCTTATGCTGTTAAAGTATGACAGATTCTTTAAACAAAGTTTGAATTATCTGAATTTATTTAAGGAATATATTATTGAATGTAGTTCTACTACGGAATGATTTTATTATGAAATATAACCTATTTATTTGTTGTAACTTAAATTACAATAATATTAAATATTCACCATTCTTGGAAGGGGATCAGAAATCCCTGTGAGAGCTACCCTTTTGTTATAATAGGTTCAGAAAATTTATCAGCCAGTGACGGGATAAAGCTTCGTTATTCCCGTAGTTAGTGCTGGCAAATTAACTTTGGCAATTTGTGTTTTTAAGCAGTAGGTCAGATATTTGCTGGCAAATTAGTTTTTGCTTGTGATGGATAAGATTATAAAGACAGTCTGCATCTTTGTGAGTCAGCGTCCTCATTCGTGATGCCACCTGCAATATTGAGAAGTCTTGTGAACTCTTTAGCATATATAGTGTTGAATGAAACAGGGCCAGGAAGCTAGCACAAGCAGTGGACCACTAATTATTCACACTAGTTAATTAGTTAATTTCTTTCTGTTTTGAACCTCTCCAACTAGCTTTCTTCAAGACTAATCTGCTGGAGGGAGAGCAAACCCCTAGCAGCATGGATATGAGCTGTTACTTGGCTTTTGAGCCACGGGTCAGTCTTTTTATTTAGGAGCATCAACATAGTCAATGCATTCTGCTCTTGTTAGAGCTTACTAAGTGGACTATTTATAGCTTATTGGTTTTGTCAGTTCTGTTATGTAAATAATGTAATATATTTTGTTATTTATTTCTTTTTATAACTTACGTAAATTCTGAAAATTATTTTTAAAATGTTTACTTTAAACACCATATTTCTCCTCACAAAAACTTGAAGTTATAGGAAGCAACTGTACTGTATCACCTTATATGCAAGTTATTTCCAAGAGCCATATAAAAGAATTTAAACTAATTCATAGTCATGGAGGAGCTGGGGAAGGAAATACATACATTTATAAGAAAAAAATCTAAACCCAATAAGTAGTCTTTATGCACTTTGAAGCAGTTTATATAGAAATGTTATTAATATGGGATTAATGTAGGGAAAAGGCTGAAAGGTCACTACAACACTATAGCAAATTATGACAATTCCTTACAAAGAGGATGAGAAATACTGAAAGAAAGAAAAAAGACCTATATGCCTCTGTGTTGGAGCTACAGCGTTCGGTGTAAGAAAGGCAGGGAACACCATAATCTTTTACTCTTCTCAGAGGGGAGTATCTTTGTTTAAAACAAAACAAAACAAAACAGGTCTTGTTTTTGAAAAAATAGTTCTAATTTCTGGTCACTTTCATTTGATAATATTAAAATATTAGTAATTTACTGAAATTAACTGTACCACTTAGAGTTCTGTATTGGGTTTACGTGGTAAAGGTTTGGTAGCAGGGGGGCCACAGGGGTGGCTTCTGTGAGAAGATTCCAGAAGCTGCCCCATGTCAGAGAAGAGCNGAGCAGATCTCCACGCTGCAACCTGTGGAGGAGCCCACGGTGGAGCAGGTGGTTGTGGCCTGAAGGAGGCTGCAGCCCATGGAGAGCCCCTGCAGGAGCAGACTCTGGGCAGGAGCTGCAGCCCGTGGAGAGGAGCCCACGCAGGAGCAGGTGATCCGGTGGGAGCTGCCACCCGTGGGGGACCCATGCTGGAGCAGTTTGCTCCTGAAGGATGGACCCCGTGGTACGGACCCATATTGGAGCAGCTCTTGAAGAGCTGCAGCCTGTGGGAAGCCCACACAGGACCCGTTCGGGAAGGACGGCATCCTGTGGGAGGGACCCCACGCTGGAGCAGGGGCAGAGAGCGACCACGAAGGAGCGGCAGAGACGAAGCGATATGGGCTGACCGCAGCCCCCATTCCCCGTTCCCCTGTGCCGCTCGGGGTTAGGAGGTAGCAGAGGGGGGATGGGAGGAAGGTGTTTTTAGTTTACTTTTAGTTTCTCACTGCTCTAGTCTGCTAGTGATAGTAGTAAATTATATTAATCTCCCTATGATGAGTCTGTTTTGCCTGTGACAGTACTTGGTGAGCAACCTTCTTGTCCTTATCTCAGCCCTTGAGCCCTTTTCCATTGTGTTTTCTCCCCCTGTTCCTTTGAGGAGGGGGAGTGAGCAAGTGGTTGTGGTGGAGTTCGGCTGTTTAGCTGGGTAAAACCACGACAAGTTCATGAAAGAGCAATGACAATATATTTTGTTTCTGTGGCTGCAAAAAAAAAAAAAATCATCTGTAGACTGTAGTTATGAAAAATGAAATATTTGAAATAAGAAATATGAATAGTTTATTGCATATTTAAATTAATAAGTGGGTTATGGGAAAAAGAGTAAATGAAATCAGTTTTAAATAATCACAAAATATATTAAATATATTGCTTAAATTGTGCTTTCCTTGTTCTCTTCTAAGTAAAACTAGAGAAAGTACAATCTTTCTTTAGTTTCAAGGAATCTGTACCTTTTTAATTAAAAGAAAAAAAACTTGTGAAGTTTATTAACTACTGTTGTTTGGTTCTGTAAAATGTGGTGCCTTTATGTTGCTAGTAAAACAAATTGGTGTATGTTATACCTGAGGATAGCATCACGAAAACATGGCATTCTTTTTTTTTTTTCCTCTTTTCATTCTGGACTAGAAAGAGAGTTGAGTTAAAACACTGTGATAAATGTGTTCTCAAATGAAGGTCAAAAAGAACAAAAATTAGTTCTCTTCAGGAAATTTGGAGCCTAAAGCCACTCAGGAGGGTATACTGTTTGACATTTTAAATTGTCAGGGAAGGGTTTCAGGGAAAAAGCGTGATATCTCTGTGTGTATTTAATCATTACTGACTGTAATCAATGCTAGAAACTAAGCGACTATAGCACTTTACCTATTTTAATATCAGTGAATTAATCTTCACGACAACAACAACTAAACCGAAGTGTGGAAGAGTCCTCAAATTACGCTAGGAGATAGGGGAGGTAAACAGACTGTATGAAGATTGCATGGCAGGACCCAGTAGTTCCCTTCATCCACTGCCTGGTGTCTGCCGCAGCTGCCTTGTAGCCTGTAGCCAAATCCTACCACCCCTGTGTCAGAGGGGCAAGTCAAAGATGTGCCGAGGCAGAGCCCAAAGCAGTAATCGCTTAACAGAACTTGTGCTCCTGAAGCAATCATGAGCAGAATTCTTGTGGGATCCCACAGCTGTGGCACCGACAAGGTTAAAATTCAGGAGTTATCCCTACAGATGTGCTCTGAAAGCTGTGCGTTGCCCTTCTGCACACAACTCAAAGCAGAAGAAAAAGCAGCAGGAAGATCGCAAGTTCATGAACTACCAGCTTCAAGGGAGCACTCTGCATACTTTGAAGGGTTGCTTCATTAGTTGGGTTTTTGGCTGTGTTGGCACTCTTGCATTGTAGCTGCTGCCATCCTTTTCCCTAAGACGCAGCAAGCCAAAAATTGTACTCTAGCTCTTCAGTCGTCGTTGAAGCAATTTAACTAGCTGCAAATCTTCCATAGCTGATTCTTCTCCCTGTTCCCCACCATATTTATGCACGCGCGCACATGCACACAAACAGGGGAAAAAAAAACACAGGAAGACATTTACAGATGTCATGAATTAAAAGAAAAGAAGAAAGTAAAGAAAAGAAGGAAAAAAAAAAAGAAAAAGCAAGATAAAACAATTTTCCATGCTCCATTTGTATCAGCTTTACTCCAGGCACTTACAAACTTTTCTTCTTCAATTAAGTAACCAATGTCATAAAGAAATTCATGATAATTGTTTATGATACTTTGAATATCGTGGAAGCAGTTCCGTGACACTTGAAAAAAGATTCACTTGATGTTTCAGGCTCGTATTTAAGTGCAAAGACCAAGTTCAAAACTAGTCAGTAAAGACTGTGATTAGTCTCTCTGTATGTGCCCCTTGAGAATGCCTAGGTAGAAAATCTAAATTCTTGTTGATGAGGATAATACAAAGGTGTCTAATTTTTCTTTAATTATCCTTCTGATTTTTAATGCTTTTCACTTCAACTGTATTAAGCCAGCTAATCTAGCCCTGAAAAACAGGCTCAAAGTGTATTCGTTACATTGCACCTGCAACAGTTGAACCCTTAAAATTTTTCTGCTTTTAAAACTTCATATGATTTTTTAATTCTGTTTGTGGCCTTGGAAATGTGTTCCCTATAGATGTGCTAACTTCTGTGTCTGTGTTCATCTCAGGACAATGTTTATGTCTGACACTCCACTGCAAGAAAAGGAAGTTGTAAAAAGTGTAGTGGAGTACGTGAGCCTTCAGTGTGACATGGCATAGCTCTGTCGCACCTTCTCTTTGTTGTGTTTTCGGCTTGTGACAAGCAACGCAGGGAAGTCGTAATGTAGACACTGCTTAGTAAAATTGGTCTAGATTAATTTATCTTCATTATGGTTTACTTCTAGTTCAAACAACTGTTGCGATTCTTATTCTGACAATTTTGGGGGCTCACAATCATACTACAAATTTTATTAGGTCAAGAAGAAAAAAGGATAGTTATGCATATTACAAGAAACATGAAAAATACTGAGAATTGTAATAGAAAATGTATTTTCATGTAAATATATAATTATATTAAATCTTTATGAAAGAGAGCTGAAAGATGAATGGATCAGAGTTTATAGGCTGCTTTGTGAAACTGGAAGTGAGAGGAGCATGCTGGTTTGGAAGCGAAAGTTGTCATGAGCAATCTCAGCTAATGATAAACTGAAAGAACAATTTACAGGAAGAGTGGAGAGACCTTTTTCAGAATAGTGTAGTAGCATTGGGCTATCTTCTGGATATCTAGAAATGAAATGTATTTTTTCAGTTCACAGTGTTTGCGTCCCCATCAAATTGCTGCAGCTTTGGGAGAAATGCAAGCTCTGGGTTGTTCCAAGTCAGCTTCTGTGTCAGTAGGTGCTGAGCGTATTTCTTGACAGAGACAGGCTTTGGGCTAGGTCAGGCGTGAATTTAACACACATAATGGAAAATTTCTAATAGCCAGAGAGGTTTCAGCAACATAAGAGTTTGCAATTTAATCCATATGTTAGTCTGATTAGATGAAATGGTGTATTTGTGTCTAACTTTCTAGCTTCTGTTTACTGAGGCCATCTGATTGGACAAAATATTCTTTTAATAGAATATTTCCATTGTAGAGTCCTAATTCAGCTGTACTTAAATCAACAAATGTAGTAGTTACCAAATGTGTTTCAGCAGCAGCATTAATAAAGATGTAGCAAGAATCTCAAAATTCGTGTGTCTGGGTTAAAAAGCACTCTGTATTAGATTTGTATTATTGTGAGTGACATCCCCCCCCCTTTTTTTTTCTGCTGAAGTCGTGCTGGCTAGAAACTTCTTTATGAAGGTGAGAGACTTTCCTTAAAAAGCAGGAATGGAGTTCTAAGAAAAAACAAGCACTGCAAAGAATTGTAAAATTGCCTGGTATGTCAATGTAAGACCAATAGACAAACACTAGTAGATCAGGTTGTATGACTAATTCTTTCCTTTTGAGCTCTCTGCTGGTTTATTTGAAGGTTGGTAAAGAGAAAATCTTTGCACAAATAAAAAAAAATATATATATATTTGAGTTCAGAATCCATTTATAAATAAGCAAATATAAATTAAACCTTTTCAGTAAAGAATTTAAAGAACACATGTAGGGGAATAAAGAATATAGTAAGTCTGAAATTGGTATGGCATTGGAATGTGTCCAAACAATTTAATAACATGGTTCCTCTCTTTTACAGCGTCAGTTACATGACTGGGTAGCTGCCTGCCTTTTTTAACAGCAGTGAGTTGTTTTTTGTTACAAGCAGAAGATAATATTCTGTAACCAAAAAGGGAAGAAGAAGAGAAAAAAGGCTGTTGTATTGCAATGCTGTGAATATTGCTATAAGTATAAGCATTTTTTCTCTTGATGTTTGTAGGTGTATTGCTGCTGGCTTACTGCAGACTATATCTTTGCTTGTCCCATACTGTGATATTCTCTGTGTGATAAACTCTGAGAGAATAAAAAAAATTAAATGAGAGAGAGAGAGAACTGTGTGTCACACCTGTGAATAGACCTTTCTGGTATGATGAGTTGCTGCAGGCTTATCATTCCTTTAATTTGCTTGTGGGTGGGTGGTATGTTAGTCCAGTTTGCCTCTTGCTGTTTTAACAGTATGTTATTTTAAAATTCTTATTTAATGCAGCTAATATTTAAATTAATTAGTATTCTGTATGACAGCAAATGTATCTAATTGTAAGCAAGAGGATTTAAAAGGTTTAATAGAAACTTGCAGTGTTTTATTTCCTTAGACAATGTCAACTTAGACATGCTTTGCATATGGGTTATTGCACCTGAAATTGTATGTGTTTTATACACATGCAGCATAACTCACTCCTGGAAAAGAGTTTATTAACACAGCTTTAATCCTTACATTTTTTGAGATTCGAGTCAGGCATCACTACTAATCTGTCCACTTGACCCATTCTGTGGAGTAATCTGCTATCTCTTTCCAGGACCGAACTTTGCTGAAGTCATGATCACTGCCCTGATGAAAAGATACAACTTTTAAACAAGTGTCCAAAGAGTTACAGCTATAGGTTGTAGAAAAACAGACTTTCATGCAGTTCAGGTTCCAGCTTTGCCTGCTTTAAATGCTAGGTGTGGCCAGCCTTAAGCATCTGAAGTATTTGCTTGGTGTACCATGACTTGGTTCATCCCCACTGCTGCTCCTTCTCCTACTATTCATTGTGTTTTAGCTGCTCTGCAGCAATTGCCCTCTGCAGAGAGGTCTGTACCCAGAGCAACTAATTTGGATTATATTGCACTTTAGTGAGGCAGCAGTTTCTATGTCTGCTTTGTTGCATCATGGGCTGCAATTTGACATGATGTTATCTTTGTAAGGCAAAATGGGATGAGAGGAGTTTCCATATTTGGGGGTGTCTGTCTAGGACTGGGAATGTGGGAATGCTGTGGGAAGTTAGAGATGGTCAGCGGCTTAGGGGACTCAGTTTGGAGACGTGGTGTGGATTGGGAGGCTGGAGTCAGTAGGGTCAAAGGACAGATCTGGCTTGGGGAAGCATGGGGCATGCATTGGAGATGGAGGAGAGGGAGTCTGTATTACATGGATTCTGAGGTGGTAGAGCAGGAGACTGGTGAGTTGGATTTTTAGTACTCAAAAAAACTTTTAAGACGGTCTTTAGTGTTGCTTGGAGGCTAGCAACTTTGTTTAAGGCTGGCTCTGATGCTGAGTATTTTCTGTGGCATACATAACAAATGCAAAAGTATCTAATAATTTATAGACCACCTTTAATTTTGCAGGTTTATTTTCATTCTTCTGCAGAATTGGAATGTCTGAGGATGGGATATGTACATTTTCACATGGCAAGACATTATAAAGGCAGCTTGCCGGGAGAAATTACTTAGTTTGTAAGCTGTAAAAATTTGCATACTGAAGAATATGGAAATCACATTTAAATAAATGATGAGGGTAAATAGCCTTCAAAAACATCAAATAGTATGATGAAAAAGATATCTTGTAGCATTACTAGAACACTTAAGAAATAACATTTCTTAATAGTTGCAGAAGTTCAGTGATTTGTATCTGTATTAGAATAAAGTTGTACCTTTCTGTTCTGTTCAGCTTCATGGACAGTGGCCTATAGGCATGCTAATCACTGCTTCTTAAACTTCCGCTGAGAACCACTTCAAAGAGATTTACAGGGATATCACTTGCCTGAGTTCATTTTTGTATCTGGAGGTTACATTCTTGCTTTTGCATGCTTCCATGAAAGAAATCTCAGGTTTGTGAGTTCCGTACGGTAGCAGGATTTCTTAAAGTATCTACTGTTCTTCCTTTAACATGATGAGATTTACTCCTGCTTTTGTCTGTGAAATGGATATATTTCAAGGCACGCATTCCTAATGTGGGCAGTGAAATGTTCTTGTGTATGTGGAGTCAAACGTTTGTCATGTATATGGAGTCAAACAGTTCTCTTCATTGATACGAAGGAGTTATATCAATTCTTGAATAGCACTCTTCACTAGAATAAATTAGTTTTGCTTGAAAAGTTGCATGAAGAAGAAAAGATACTTTGAAAATAAAGAGAAATTCTATACTGTTTAATACAGTAGATTGAAATGTCTCTTTCTTCCATACCTGCTTTGGGCTGGAGGAACAAGGAACTGTGGTGGTGGAAACCACCAATGCCAGAAGGAAATGTTCAGCAAATCTGAGACCATATTATCTGTTATATACTATATTTGTTATGGAATCAAATTACCTGTGGGTAGTATTGTAGAGAGGAGTGTTCGTCTAGGATTTTGGATAAACCAATTTTTTGAATGACCTGTATTATTTACCTATTTCATTCCGGTCTCATGCTTTTCTTAATGTGATTTTTAAGGAATCTTCTGAATCTTTTCTACTTGCTTAAATATTACGCAGTGTGTTCCTGTTTCAGGATTGGCATTGCTGTATGTAAATAATATTTTTCCCACTCTGTAGCTGAAATGAAGTTCCAGGGCCAGAAATACCTTCATTAAGATTTCTTCAACCAACACATGGATAAAGGGACATACGTTTGATATAATGAGTTTAAACATTTTGTTATTCTTCAAGATTGCTCTGATCAGTAGCTTAACTTTTCTTTCTGAGCTTTTTGGAAAATTATTTAAAATACCTAATTTATATAACTAATGGAGTATTGAGGGTACAAAATGTTTAAGGCCTTCCTTTCCCCATAACTATATTCATACTACCTTAGAATGATTTATCAGAGAAAATATGGAAAAAAAATAGAAATATGATTTAAAAGGTATGTTATATCTTGTAGGTTTAGTGGTAGGGAAATAAAAGGTTAAGTTCAAAGAGGTGGTATAAGAACTGACACTGAATATAGGGGCAAGAATGACAAAGATATAAGTTTTCACTTTAGAATCTCTTGCTTTTTTCTTCCAATCATGATCTTCCCTCTCTACCTATTATGAAGAAAGAATTATGTGTGTACACACAACCACAGAATTAGAATTCAGTCCACAGAGCAGATAAAAATGTGATACCTATCAGTGAAACAGTGAATCTGAGAACAGAGTTTGAATTGGACAGCTAAATTTTTGTGTTAATGTGATTTAAATTCTCACATCTTTCTTCTTTCATGGAATGTTTGTTTCCTCATTTTAGAAAACATTTTTAGATACAATGTAAAACTTAATGCCACTTGATAACAAAGAGGGTAAATAAGGTATTTTCATGCTTGATTATCTCCAGTTATTAAAAAAAGAAAGTATGAAACAGCTGTCAGAACAGTACTGAATTGCCCTTTTTGAATTTCAGTGTGCCAAAAATTTGGAAGACGTTCATGTCTATGAACTTTTCCCATCCTGGTAGTGACGCAGTGAATTGGCAGGACGGTTACATGGGAATGTTAGACATTAGAGAAAAAAAAACAGTAAGAGAGATTAGACTGGAATTTAGGACTGCTCCATATGAAAGTTTATATGAGTGTGTTCATTCTATGCTTGTCAGGAATGGGCTTTCCACTGTCACATTTTTGATATTTAGCAGCAGTGAGCTCTTTCCAGCCCACGATTTACAGGAGACCGAGAATGCCAGCCATGAGCTAGCCCAGCAGGTCAGTCTTCTAGGTGACGTACAATGCATATCCAATGTATTTTACCAAAATTAGTTAGCAATATTCACAGCTGGGATAAGAATAGAGTGTCAAGGAAATGCTATTATATGACACTAATTAACTGTAATAAGTGTATTCTTCCCACAGAATTTTAGTTACTACCCCCATATAATTTTTGTTTAACAGGACCTAATGTCTTTAAAGCTCTGGGTAGTTCTTTTAAGTATATATATCTATGTTTAAAAAAAAAAACAAACAAAAAAACTTTTCTGTGTCTTCATGTATTGTGTACTGCTATTTTGTAGTAATCATTGTAATTATTTCTTTCTCTAGGGATTGATCTCCAGGTTTGTACTTCTAAAAATCGAACATGCTGTACGAAAAAGATGGAAGAAAGATATCAGACTGCAGCAGAACAAGATATACAGCAAGTGCTTCAAACATCAAGTGCTACATTAAAATTTTTAATATCTCATAATGCAGCTGCATTTCAAGGTAAGACTTTCTGCTTGTTGTTTCCAAACTTGTTTCTACTTTTCTTGATTTTCATCTTTGATTAATTTAGGTGTAATAATAGGTAATAGAAGTTATCTGTTAATTTTTAGTTTCTCCCTTCCCTGCAGACGCAGTATTGAATCATGTAGGTGATGAGCAATTGTAATGCTTTTGGAATTAGTGACTTTTAAAAAATAATATTTGAGAAAAAAATAAGAAGCAGTTTTAATAAGACGATTTGATTAAACTTGTAAACTACTACCTAGGCTTTCCTCTCAGACTTCTTTAATTTGGATGGCAATTAAATTAATTTGGCAAAATTATTGCCTAGTGTGCTCCAACACAGACATTGTGTTATTCCAATATTTCTACCCACCTGTTCTTTGTCGTGTTGTAGTGGAAACACTTGGGAGTTTTGTTGTTGAGGTACATTTCTGGGATCAAATTTTGTTCTAGTTATATAGGTTTTCGAGTTTCTAAAAAAAAAAATTCTGAGTTGCTAAAAATAATTAAAAAAAAATTGAGAGTTGAATCTCACTTGTTCTAATGCACAATAGGAAGCTATCTGATAAATTATGAGTTGTTTGGGCTGTTGGTAGGATTGCCTTTAAGCAATTTCCCTGCATACTATTCAGTTTACTCTGAATTTATAAGGCATCAATTAATGCAGAAATTAGTCAGGAACTGGGAAGATGTGAGAAATAGTGGCAATGTATGGTTGTATATGATGGAAAGGGATATATAGCGTTCACACATGTTGAGGACAAAGCCTTATGGTTTTGTCATTTATCTGTTGATGCGGTTGGACAGGATAAGATGTACAGGCTTAGTAAGTTGTCCTTCTGGTGACTCTCTTGTTTTTAACCTTTGAAGCTAAAATGGTTAGCAGATTGAAACCAACTGCCTAGGGTCATAAAGTGGGCAGCAAAATTGACTCTGAGCTCCTACGGCCTTCGCTTTTTGAAGCTTAGGTTCTGTCTAATGCTAAAAAGAAGTTACTCTCTGCCTCCTGGAAGCGTTGCCATTTAGCCTGCCTAACACAACTGTCAATAGGTGTCATGGTGAGGAGGTCATTGGTAGAATTTACAAAGAAAGCTCTCCCTCCCTGCCATCTGCCTCCATTCTTCCTTCCAGCTTCCGTATATTAGCCTTCTTTTTTTGCACCATGGTAGTATAATATGCTGTATTGCTTTGCTGATATTGGGCTTTATACTCTGTAGAGCCGAGGAACTGACTGCTTTCCTTAAGCAAGGGCTGTGCTCTCTAGCATGATATTTTAACACCTCCTGCCTTCCCCCAGCCCTAGGGGAAGGAAAAAAAAAAATCTCTTACGTATCTAGGTAATGTACTTGTGCAATCCCAGAATTTCTCAGTCTTGACAAGAATTGGATTTAAGTGAAATTTAAGTGAAGTTAAGTGAAATCAGAACCCAGAAACTGAATTTCTGTTGCTTTTACATCCTGAGAGGTTCAGTCTGTTGGGTGCTTTCAGAATGTGTACCCAATGTGTACACATTTCAGAATGGGTATACCTACCCCTGTAGGTGAGTTCTCCCTGAAAGACAGGAGTATACATGTCCTTGAAGAGAAATGATTGCGTTTCCCTCATGTACAATCTTAGCTGTTGTTCAGGATGTGAGTTCCAGGCTCTTCTTAGCTTATAAAGATTTTAATTGTATCACCTGCAAGTTCAGGAAGGTGCCCTAATCACCAGTTTGGAGGCTAATAAGGAGCACATGAACTTTTTAACTGTCCTGGTAATGCCATTTTACAGTGTAGAAAGGGATTGGAGAGGCACTAGTGATGATTCATCCTCCGAAAAGAGGGATGGTTTGAGGACTTCCTGAGGATTACATTTCATCATCTTTTGGTGAAACACACATGAGCAGTGCTTGTTGCAGGAACCCAAGCCATTCTTCCCAAATACGCAGCCTAACTGCTAGGTACTAATCTCACAGGCTCTCTCTCAATATTTGCTTTTAAACAAATAATTTTCAATGAATATACTTTAAAGTATATATTTTATATATGTTATACACTTCAAATATTTTTAAAGTATATGATTTAATACTTTTGTCTTGAATTTCCATTTGTGTAAGGAAGTATAATTGAGAGAGAATATTCTGTAGATTCCAGAGTTACTTAGATTTAAAACCTTATTTGCCCTTGAAGTAGTAGTTTGTGGAAAAATGTGCTGTTGAACATACCATTCATTTTTGAAGAATTGCTACCTGAAATTCAAGCTGGATGATTTCAGATTCAGAAAGTATAAAAAGATGTTGCTGATGTTTTGGGGGTTTTGAGCTCTAGGAATGTAGTAAGACATATTTCTGACTGGACAAAATCCTGAGCAACCTGGGCTGAGTTCAGTTTTGAACCTGCTTTGAGCAGGAGTTGGGACTGGAGACCTGAAGGCCCTTTCCAGTCAGAATTGTAATGTGTTTATCTCAGCGTTCACCACTTGAAGAAAAATCACACCTTTAGGCATTCCCCGTATGTTTTGTGCAGCTAAGAGTGAGATTACCTCAAAGTGAAAAGTTTACCAAGCTTTCCTGCTACTTTGGCAACTGGTCAGACACCTCAGCGGTTACGCAAAAAGTGTGAAGGGAATTGCTGGCGTGTTTACAGACAGGAGGAGGTGTCATGGACTTCACCACTGTTGTCACCTGCCTCTCTTTGTTGAAGTTGGATGCCTTGGCCTGAAAGAGGTGGACTGGATCCAGATGGAACAAATAGCTAATGTTTTCTCTCGGTTTCATACATATTTCAGTAGTGAGAGGTGGTCAGTTAAAATAAGTCATCTGTGTCTGCCTTTGGAGATCTTCAAAGGTGCATTTTCTGTCTGTATGAAATGAAGTCTAGAGATGCTAAGTACTAAAGGATGAATAAGTACTAAGTACTTTAGGATCACTACATTTGCTCGTAAAACGTCTGTGTGTCTATCTGTTAACTCTGTGTGTGCCTGTATCTTCATATGAGAGTAAATATACATCTATATGACATGTCTGTGTCACCTTCTGATGTTTCTTAAAGTCCTGTGGTACTATGTTGTGGTAAGTGTTGCCTTCTATTGACAGTTTTCAAATGTCGCAAGAATTCCATGTTTTTTAAAACACGTCAAGTTAAATAGTGCAAATTGTACCACTTGTGTACTGCTTCTTAGCAAGTACTGTTACAATTTTTTCTTTACATTTCAGGGCATTTCAGAATGTGCATTTGCTTTTTCATTGTGGTTCTTGGTTCTATTTAATACCTTTGAAGAGTGATGAGGGAACAGAAGGATAAGAGGGAGAGAAGTTAAATAAGATAATGTATGCCAGAGTCTAGATATTAATCTAGTAAGTGGGAGATATATTATGGAGAGCAAGAAATCATTCTTCCCTTGCGGAAGATGACTAGAGAACTTAAGCTGTATGCTAATGGTGTTTCAAGACAGTTATGTTGGTAGGATAGCATTCTTGCACATCTCTGCATTCTTAGTATTTATTAGCTTAATAATAAGGGAAAAAAGGATTGTGGGCACTGTACAGGCACTGCAATACCATTTCTATTCTAGTGAAAACCATGAAAACAAATAATTGCTTTTATAACATTTATTTTATGTGCTGTAGACCTATATAAATGTACAGTCCTTTTGCACAGTTCTTAAATATTACACAAAATTCACAATAACCCTTGTTTATACGTCCAAACGAGAGGATGAAGGGCTAACGTGGACTGGCTTGTGACTGTCCTGCTTGGAAACGGTGCCTGTAGGACACATGGCTTTCAGACACTCTATATTACACTTGGCCAAAAGTTTCCTCTGGGACAAGTCTTGGGCTGGCAGACTTTTTTTTTTTTTTTAGTTCAAAGTATCTGTAGTAATGTGAAGACAGCTCGCCAGAATGGTGCCTCGCTGTGAATATGTAAGAGGGAACATAGACGTGTGATGGCTAGGCCTGAGATGTTGTAGTGTGGAGAGGTTTAAACCTGACGTTGCAGATACTGACTTTTGGGAGGAGATCTTGGAATAAACCATTCCTCCCAAAATATTTTGGCATTGTTCCTGGGAGAGCTGGGTGAAGATGCTCAAAACACAAGGGAGGAGGGAGCGGTTGTCTAGCTCTCTGCCCGGAGGTGTTCACACCTGCAGGGTCAGCTACCACTGGCACAGGACAGAGGAAAGTACTGTGGCGTGCTTCTCCTGCCAGAGCTTGGGACCTGCTGTAGTGGTTGCAATTTTGCTGAGATTGGAAGTGATGTGGATGTAGCCTAGTCAGGGGAAGACTCAGCAATCAGTCACCTTCAGCATTTTGCTTAAGCATCAAGTCACCTTAAGCATCTATTTTGCTTAAAGAGTGATTGGATAAGCAGTGCTGCATTTAAGGACTTAAGAGTGATTTCAGCCATCGCTCTGTTAGTATCTTGCTGGCTAGCCTTGCTATTGGGTAGCATTAGCATGATAGTGCTATTGTGATACCTACCTTTCATTTCTTGTAAAAGAAATGGGAGTGTTTAACACAGATTTGTGAATTAGATTTCAGGAATCGGGTATGTAACACTGAAGTGGAACCAGCCTGTAGCTTCCATTTATGTTACTAGGAGTAACCTTTCTATTACTATGAAGACCCAAGTGCAAATTTATTAAATGTTTCCTACCAATATAACTTGTATGTGGTTTTCTTATTTTCCAGTCTCTTCACTGGTTGGCATTGCAATAGGTAATAGTTTATGAAATGATGGGAACTGCAGTTAATGTACAAAATTCACTAGCGACCTGTACCAGAAGAATTGTTTACTCCGAGAGCAAAGCAAAGCTTTTGGAAAAAATTGTCTGGCCTGTTTCAGGCCAAATAAGTTTTGCAGAACAGAATAGGTAGTGGGGACTAAAATGGAGTTTTCAGGACAATCTTGTCAAGGAAAATGTCAAGCTGAGGCTTCCANCAAACAGTGGTGTAATTTCATTGTTAGACTAAATCATTAACAGACGTATTTGTGACCTTAATTTGCAAAACGTATGGCCTAGCCCGTACAAAAACAAAAGAATAAAATGTGAAAATACTTTCTTCAAGGTTTCAACTGTCCTAGAATTTAAGAGATTTGGGGGAGAAAGTTAAAATTTAGCATTGAGGTAGTTCTTAAGGAAATTGAGAGCCTTTGATTGTCATGAGGAAAACACATTTCAATTTCACAATGATAAGACTTTAATAAGAGTATGTTGCATGTGAGCACTTGGCTTGAAATAAGTTATGAAAAATACTGGTTTCTAAATGCTAGTGAACTGCAGTGGGTATCACTGAATCCTCTAGGGATGATTTCTGAATTACTCTAGGATCACCCTGTGCTGTTTTTGGCAAGGGAAAGCAGTAAATGATTTAAATTCCCTGTATTTCGGGCTTTCTTTAATGAGGTGAGGGAAATATCCTCTCCCCAAAATGATGCTTATAGCTGAGTTCACTAAGGCTTGATACAAAGCAATATTGTGAATGGGAAAGAGAAACCTGAAGAGTTTTCATATGTGATGACATGTCACAGATGACACAAGCTGCCATATAATAAAATGCCTTATTGCATAACACCACTGCACATCTAGTAACATTTGAAATGAAAACAAGCAGCCAAAGTGATAGGTATGGATGACTAATAAGAACTTATGTTCTATACCCATGAAAAAGGCTTCCTCCTGACCCTAGCCATACCATGTCATGGATGTATGGCCCTTTTATAGTCACAATGCAGTGCCAGGTTATGTGTAGGAAAAAAAAATCACAGAGGAGTGGAATTCCTCTCCAACAAGTTGGAGAGGACCTGAATAGCCATCTAGGAAGCTGGTGATTTGGAGTGGGATGGAGCTATGTGCAACAGGATAGCAGATCTTGTGTCACCATTATTTTTTCACACGGAAAGCAGCATATAACTCTTAAAAAAGTAGCAGTGTATGACATAGCAGCTTGTCTGGTTGAAAGGAAAATTTAGCAATAATTAGACTGGAGAGTCTGAAAGCAAATTGACTTTGGTTTGTGTGTTTGGGAACTCTAGTATTGTAAAATTGATTTTACAAAATGGAACCTTGGATTGTTTATGAATGTGGCAGCCTTTCACCGAAACAGTGGACTTTGCAAATATGCCTGTGTAAGAAAGAGGTAATAAATGGCATTCCACTACAGTATTTCCTGACACTTTTACTACTGTATAGGAAAACTCTAATGCTTTTGTGCTGTAAGCTCTGGAGTATATTGAATCACCCAGCCCCAGTGCAGTTTCATATTTTTGTTTGTTTGTTTTTCTGTAGAATTATTACTATATAATAGATGAACCTGACTTTAACCTTGATTAGAATTAAGTGAAGTCAAACTTATATCGTTTGAGGTCACAGTACACTTGCTACATTTAAATATGGTAAAGTTGTAGCCAGTAGCTGAAGTAAATTATATGAAACAGAAAATGTGTTGAAATCGTCTGAGCTGCTTTCTCTGGTAGCATGCTAAGCCATAAGAAGTAATGGAATATTTGTTCATCCTTGTAAAATTAAATCTGGTCTGGCACTGATTCAATTGTTTTCCATTGGTGAAATTTTCTGAAGAATGATTAGAAGATCAGAAAACTCAGCAGGAGCTGCTGTATCTCACCTATGGTTTCAAATGATACGTTGCCCTCTAGATAATTTGCAGTGCAAAGAGCTGCTTTGAAGTTCCAACATTTTCCTCTTTCTCTGCTCTGTAATCCTTTGTATTATAAGTGCGATATAAATAAGCTAAAATCCAAGTACCTGTGAATCCCAACTTCCATTAATTAAATTAAACTGATTGTATTAAAGGTCAAGGAAGTGGACAGGCTGAGACCCAGTTGTCACTCAGTTGTTGTACTGAGGGATGAGGGTCTCAAAAATGTCTCTGGTTCAGTGGACTTTTGCACCTTGTTTTCTTTCCCTGTAGACCTTCCCCATAGCTATGGTGCTGTTACCTTATGGGCTGAGGAATAGGATCATAGAGTTGCTTGGGTTGAAAAGGACCTTAAAAATCACCTAGTTCCAACCCCCCGCCATGGGCAGGGATATCTTCCACTAGGTCAGGTTGCCCAAAGCCCCATCCAACCTGGCCTTGAACACTTCCAGGAGTGGGGCATCCACAACTTCTCTGGGCAGCCTGTTCCAGTGCCTCACCATCCTCATAGTAAGGAATTTCTTCTGAATATCTAATCTATATCTACCCTCTTTTAGTTTAAAACCATTATGGCTTGTCCTGTCACTACACTCCCTGGTTAAGTGTCTCTCCCTATCTTTGTTGTAGGCCCCCTTTAGGTACTGGAAGGCCACTATAAGGTCTCCCCAGAGCCTTCTCTTCTCCAGGCTGAACAACCCCAATTCTCTCAGCTTGTCTTCATAGGAGAGCTGCTCCAGCCCTCTGACCGTCCTCGTGGCCGTCCTCTGGACTTGCTCCAACAGGTCCATGTCCTTCTTATGCTGGGGGCCCCAGAGTTGAACATGGTACTCCAGGTGGGGTCTCACGAGAGCAGAGCAGAGTGGGAGAATCATCTCCCTCGACCTGCTGGCCACACTTCTTTTGAAGCAGCCCAGGTTGCAGTCGGCTTTCTGGGCTGCAAGCGCACACTGCCTGCTCATGTGCAGTTTTTCATCCACCAACACCCCCAAGTCCTTCTCTGCAGGGATGGTCTTAATCCACTCATCACCCAGCCTCTACTGATGTTTGGGATTACCCCAACCCAGGTGCAGGACCTTGCACTTGGCCTTGTTGAACTTCATGAGGTTTGTATGGGTCCACCTCTCAAGCCTGTCCAGGTCCCTCTGGATGGCATCCCTCCCCTCCAATGTGTCGACTGCACCATGCAGCTTGGTGTCATTGGCAAACTTGCCGAAGGTGCACTTGATCCTACTGTCTGTGTCACTAATAAGAATATTAAACAGTACTGGTTCCAACAGCGACCCCTGAGGAACGCCACTTATCACTGGTCTCCACCTGGACATCGAACCATTGATCATAAGTCTTTGAGTGCAGTCATCCAGCCAGTTCCTTATCCACCAAGTGTTCCATTTGTCAAATCCCTGTCTCTCCATTTTAGAGACAAGAATGCTGTTTAGGGCAGTATCAGATGCTTTGCACAAGTCCAGGTAGATGACATCAGTTGCTCTTCCCTTATCCACCAACGCTGTAACCCCATCGTAGAAGGCCATGAAATTTGTCAGGCATGATTTGCTCTTAGTGAACCCATGTTGGCTATCACCAACCACATCTCTGTTTTCCATGTGCCTTATCATAGTTTCCAGGAGGATCTGCTCCATGATCTTTCCAGGCACAGAGGTGAGACTGACTGGCCTGTAGTTCCCCAGGTCTTCCTTTTTTCACTTTTTAAAAATGGGGATTATGTTCCCTCTTTTCCGGTCACTAGGAATTTACCAGACTGCCACGAATTTTCAAATAAAAGGAAGCAGGGAATGTTAATAAAGCAAGACAATGATTATACCCACTGGTTCGTCTAAGGAGCAAAGCTGTTACACAAACCTTATTAACTTCAGAAATCATTTATTCAGATGGTATTTTGATTTCTTTATAATACAAAAGCAGGATAAGCAGTGTGCTAATATAACTTAGAATTGGACCCAGTATGTCTATGTGCACATAAAGCACAGCGTTAAGGGGCTGTTGTAAGTGCAGGAATCTGGAGATTTAGATTAATACTTAAAATTTCAGCATTACTCCTGAGTTTTATTTCTGTATTGCAAACAAGTCTTTCATCATTCTAGAGGGATTTACTTCTATTGTATCTCATTCTTATCTTTTGGATACTTATTTGCATACATGTATGCTTTGCCAGAGACATTCCTGAGGTTTATAAACATGGGGATTTATTGGGATTCTGTAATAACATTTTTCACCACATCAGTCTTTTCTTAAATTGTACTTTTTTTAGTGTGCACTTATGCTTGCGGATTCTTGTCTCAGGCTGTAGTTACTTACCATCAATTATATTTCCTAGTTGCAGTAATACCTGAGTTACAGTTAAGCTGACTTAGATACACTGGTACTTATGTGGTCCTGTTATCATGGAAATCAGCTAAAGTTTCTGAATCAAATGCTAGGTAAATACTAGGATTTTGACATAATTGTATTTTTTTTTAGTATCCGGCTAACTACTGTTTTGGTTTACGTCCGTGTAACACAGTGATCAGCGTAGACATATGCTAATCTAGAATTTATGTACTTTATGTAGTGCTTGTACATTAGAAAAAAACACCCTATGAAGTACGAATTTAGAACATCATTTCCTTCTGAGCAGTAGCTGTACAAAGCTTACATTTTCACAGCACCATGGATGTCTGCTTCTTGCTTATTCTGAAAATTTTGGGAAGCTGGTTTGCTGGTAAAATGCAGGAGTTTGAAAGAAGAACTGAACTCCCAGAGAAGAAGGCAGTACGAAGTTGGTGGTTTAGGACGAATGCTTAGTGTTGTTTCAGAGATGGCATTTTCTGTAGCCTTTTAGATTTCCAGGATTTTCAAGTACAAGTGGCAAAACTATATTTTTGTTTAGTACTTCTATTCTGTCTGTTAAGAAAATGAAAAAAATGTCAGCAAGTCAAGTATTATTGGAAGACAGAGCTGAAAGTAAAAAGGTGGAGACAAAGTCTGAAGAACATGGTGTTCAGTAGGAGCAAATACAGAGTGCTACCTTTAATTGGGAAGAAATGGTGGTAGAAATAACAGGATGAGGATAACTCTCTTTGCATCTGTTTTGTAGGAAAAGTTCCTGGAATAATGATGGATCAAAAGCTGACAGAAGTCAGCAGTCTCATGCTGTTGTGAGAAAGGCAACTGTCATCTTAGGATTCTTAAACAGAAACAGAGCAGATAAGATTCATGAACTGAAACTTTTCTGTTTTGTGTTGGTAAAATTGATCTGGAAAATTGTTCAGTTTCGGGTGGTTTAATTGAAGGAAATGTGCCAATTGGAAAAAAGAGGGCACATTATGCTCTGAAATCTAAACATGCAACTTAAAAAATGGACAACCTGGTTCCTTTAAAATGAGAGACCTAGGGAAGAACTACACTATTCATTCAAAAATATAGGTGATAACTATATAGAAGAAAGTAGTTATCTGTACTCTGTCATGCAGTAGATGAAAAACAAATGGTTTCATACTGTAGCAAAGGAAATGTAGGTTCAATATGAGGAAATATTTTTCATTGAAAACATTAAAATTATTTGATTAAACTGCTGGGGGGTTTCCATGTCCAAAGGTCATGGCTATACAAACAAGCTGAACGAGATGACGTGTGCCAAGAATTATGTTGTAGATATGACTGATTGTGCTTTGGGGCAGGGGGATAGTCTAGACTGCTCAACCTGCTTCTCAACCTTACAGCAGGTTTAAAATGTGATTTACAAAGAAAAGTTAAAGGAATTGAATGTTTTAACTAGTTTTAAGCTTAATCAATGAGTGCTATGATCTGACAAAAAAGGGTTTATTAATTTCTCTCCAGGAAGATAGTACAACAACTGTAACATAGTGGGATGGACTGCTTCAGACATAGACTTAAATTTAGAATACTATATTTCAGTATTGAATGAACATTCATTTGATCAAAACTTTGTACACAAAAAAAAGTATTATTCTTACAGTGAAACTGTTGTATATAGAGCTACTAAATATGTACACTGTTACTTAACAGTTATACTATTAAGAACTTCATGTTCCACACAGGAAATTCAAGGAATTTTGTAGTTTTTATAGTATAGACAGTCTTATAGACAGTCTTATTTTTACCCCCATTTTTTTCAAATTGCATCTTAGTGAAACTGGTATACTGCTTAGGAGAAATGGAATCACGTACTGCATTTTCAAAGGCTTTGTGAGAGGTAAAAACAGTTCTCTTTCCCGGCAAAAATAAACTAAAATAGTCTGTGTTTAGGTGGAATTTTTAAAGTAAGATACTTTTACATCTTAATTAGGTAAATATAATTGCATTTTAAGTGACATTTTAAATTAGAAAACACTCTTGTCAAAACAAAAAAGGAAAAGTGAGGGAGAGCAGAATAGCATCAAATTGGAATTCATCAAACAAACATTAAAATACATTATTACAAAATTTAACCAAACTTTCCCTGTATATAACTGCACCTGTATTTAAAAAAGTAGATGACGAATAATAAAAAGAGAGTTAACCCAGGACATCTGCAAAAATGATCTGAACAGCGAACATAAAGCTGGGAAGAGAATTTTGTTCCTGTGGAGAAAAAAAAAAAATCCAACGTTATTGCTGAATAACTTAGGGCATGTTGAATGTCACTAGAAACCTATGGCGAAACAACTGGACTGGGCCCAGTGTCACCCTTGACTGTAATGAAAGCTTGGACACTTTGTTAGATTTCAAATATTTAAATACCTGCACTGAGGTGCCTGAAGCTGTGCCAGAATGTATATACTATACATACCAAAGTAACTGCCCTCAGAACTTCCCTGCTCTCTGAAATCTTACGGCAGCTGGGTCTAATGTAGCTCAAGGGTGTGATAAAGGTCTGGGAATGCAAGCAGATTATTGAGGAATAGGCTCAAATTGAAGTTTCCAGCCTATCAGCTACTAGGAGGTGATTGCTTTTACCCTGAAGTGAATGAAAGCTGGTTTACTGCTCAGAGAGTGAGCTACTTCCCTCCTGCCAGACAGGTAGAAATGTGCAAGTAGATTCTGTACATGGAATGTGAAATCCATTGCTTACCTCTTTGCTTATCATGCAGTAATTTGCTTATGTGCAAAATATGATTATCTAAATTTTTTTCTTTTTTTTTTTTTAATCTGGAATGAAGCATAAAGGTATGTACATCTCATGGATTTGTAAAGTAGGTGGCATAGTGATTTTAACAGTGGTAATGAAACAAGCCTTTACTGATGTTAAACAGTTACGCAGCAGGCATAGGTACCTTTACTTTGAGCCTTAAAAAAATATTGATACAAGTAGTGTCAATTTTTAATAAATCTACGAATCTCAGCTTGTATTAAAGGCTTGAACTGAGGTGCAGACTAGAGGAATACCATGATAGAGATCTGCTGATTCTGGAGTTCCAAAGGAGAATATTTTATATTCAGTCTTTTGAGTGAATGCATTTAAATGCTTGTGTGTTTAAATCACACATGCATAGCAGATCATGACGCATAATGCAGCAGGTCTACTGTAGATCAGCTACACAGCAGATTAGTACGTGTATAGTAGCTATTTGTTTAGGATTTTCGTATACTGTCTAAAGATACAGCAGATTACTGAGAAGAGTGGGCTGTTTTCTAGGTTATTTCTTGTTTTGCAGCGTGTAACTCTCAAACTTTCCTGTTCAGCTGTTCTGTTCTGTATGACTACTTACTATTCATTGGGACAAAAGCAAATTGAAAAATAAACTCTATAGTTCAGTGGTTAGGGTACTCATCTGCAACAAAGGAACTATGCAAGTTCCTGCTCCATTAAGTATTTTTAATTATTTGTATTATCTATAAATATAGACTGCACTGGCATTATTTCACCTGCCAGGCCTCAGTCACCTAAGAACAAGTGCTTCTCAAGACATACATGAATCCTGGGGTGGATATACTTCCAGTTGTCTAGATCTCATCCATTTTGTTGTTGCCCTTTTCAATGGATCATGTACTTTGGACTTTGAAAAGCAGGAATTATGTACTGACTGGGAGCCAACTAACTTCTCCTAAGGAATGACGAGAGATACATGTAAATTCCAGTGTAAATTCCAGATGGTTGTTCCCCTCCACTACCGCCATTGTGGTAGTCGTGGTCTGCCTGCTTGGCTTGAATGAGATGAACTTTGCAAATTGTAGCATAGATGTTCTGCAGGATCATGCTAATTAGGTGGCTGAAGAAATTTCTTTCAAATCAAATTAATGTGTTACTTTTATTCTGGAGTATAGCATGTCTTTGTTCTGTGCTTATGTAAAATGCAGTATATTTGTATAGATATCTAAAGATAGATACCTAAAAATAACTAAACGTAAGTATTTCTTGTTCTTTATATTGTGCTTATCTTGTAAGGTATGTTGTCTTTGATTTGGAGGCTGGGATAATATATTGTTATAATTTGCAAGGTTTATAGATGTACAGAGAGGGACTCGAAATTTTAAGGTATAGCGTAGTTTTGCATTGTGCCCCTATTATATGATGGTGATTTTAAACTTAATGTAGTTTGTAATCTGATTTCCCTGCTTTTGGCTAACACAGTTTTAACCTCATGTTACTTTAAACAAAGTGCAGGTAATGTAAAATATCTGCTGATCACCAGTCAGTATTCAGTTTTGTCACTCCTGGTATGTTATTTCAAAGCAGAAAGCAAAAATTCTGTAAGCAAAGTGAGGCCTAGTTCAACCATATTAAAATTCTGTTTACATTTTAATTTGCTTTTTGCCGTGTAAATGTGTTATACTGAAGCTATTACCTGGCTCAGTGGTCCCCACAGACAATTTCCCTTTCTTATTCTGATTTTATTGTAAATGATTGTCAGCATAGTAGAGAAAACTGTAAATTCAGCTTCGATCAGTCTCACAAGGGACTTGATTCTTCATGACTTATTCTTGCTGTTTTAAAAATAAACTGAAGTAGCCATCTAATTTAGGGGTTTCCTTTAAAGCAGAGGATTAAGATCTGGAATTTCTTTTATTTGAGGGCTTTTCCTTTACTCTGTTAATCGGTAGAAGCTAATATTTAAGGAACTTTTGTAGGAATTACCCCCTTGGGAAAGACTGAGGTTTTTCATGTAGTATTTCCATTTTATATTTAATGGTGTATTAAGCTGGCTTCTTTCTTTCTTTCTTTCTTTTACACCTGGTGATCGTGAACCTGCTGTTTTCTTTTAAAGATAATGTTTTCTTGAGTAGTTATTATAATTTAAGGTTTAAATATAGCCCTTTCTGCACTCACTGTGCTTAGTCTTTACTGTGAAATAGATTAATGACTCCTGTGGTTTAAAAAATTTAAATTTTGCTCCCTCTCATTTATTTGCTTTCCTTTATCAAAACAACTTTCAATTACGTTTGAATGTTGGGTGAAAAACTTAGAGGCAAGCTTTCAGTGGATGGTACTGTGCAATCTAAACTTGCTTTTTTTAGTTCTGTTACTGAGTTGCCAAAAGTATGAGCGAATAGAAATAGTGTGGGGTTAGAAGGGGACCAGGAGTAGGAGGGATGGTAGCCATAACAGAACAAAAAAAAGTGGTAATATAATGCAGTGCTGCCTTCCTAGAGACAAAGGTGTTAACAGCAAATTACTGGGAGAAGATTCTGGGCTTAATTCAGCTGTGTAACAGGCATCTGTCTAGTTCTGTTTCAGAAGCTCTAGGGTGTCCTGTCCATCCTTCAGACCTACCTCTGCAGATGTGCTGGTCCTGTCTGTCTTCTGTCATATCTGCTGATCCTCTGCAGGATGTCCTGCATAACCTGGAGAACAGCAAACAACATTATGTTTTTGGTGAAAGTTTCAAGTTAGCTCTTTCAGACTGTAGATGTCCACATCTGGTGTCTGTATGTGAGCTAGGGGCATTTGGTCCCATAACGACCAAAGATGAGACAAATATGTCTATTTTAAGTGGAGTTAAGAAGCTCTATGGACTCCAGTGACTACACCTACATTAATAGTGTACAGTTTTTACTTACATACAGTGTATATAGTGTGTATTTATATTTAAAAAGTAAGGGACTCAGTAATACTAAGGCCTTAGACAATGTCACTGATACAGAACAGTCACTGGAGCCTGGGGCGGGAAGGAAAAAAAATGTAATTCAGGCTGCTGCTCATCATGAACATCACACTTTTTGAATTAGATACAGAACAGGCAGGGTAGCAGGAAGAAAAAAAAAAAAATGATCGTAGATTTGTTCTTGCTTCTAACTACAGATTTGCTTCCCTAGCTGAAATAGTTCTTTGATACCCTGCAGTTGCTATGGTACCTAATGCAACTGGAACAGGAGCATACTGTCAAGCAGATTTGGGAAGATGCACCTAGGCTTAAGCTTTTTGCATCTCTTAAAACTCAGCTCCTGTCATAAAACCGATCAAGAGCACTTGTACAAGTCACTTAAATAATTAAACATATCTATGGCAATTAAAGATCTTTAAAAAATATCCAAGCATCGGCTTACATGAGTGCACTGATGAAGGCAATCAACCAGAGAATGCATTAATTAAACAAACAAACAAACAAACAAAACCCACCACCAACAAACCAGATACGAATAAATCCTAAAAAGCCAAACCTTAGGGAAGTAATGGGAGAAGTATAGAATTAGAGCATTAGGAAGAAAGAAAAAAAAAAAGAAAGGGGGAAATAGGTGTGGTCTTTTTCCCTTTTTCTTTTCAGTAGAACTTTGTGACCTCGTTTCCCTCATTTCCCTCACTGCACATGCTGTGCAGGGTGTGACCGTAACACAGTCCTTTCTTGAACAGATTACAACCTAAAATGAATAGGTAACAGAAAGGAAGGGAGAATTTGAAGACAGTTTTAAGGTTTCAGTGTATCCAATTAATCAGCTGGTTGTCACAGAGAATCCAGGAGATTGCTTTTCCACTCTTCAAATGAGAACACTACTACTTATGTACCCTGAAGAAAAGAAAATCTGATTGTGTTTTAGAGACTGATTCCTCTCTTTGAATCATCTAGCACTAATTTTCAGTGATACACGTTATTGCTTGAAGCTGTAAGGGGTAGTTCTCCAACTTGGACCATTTACATGCAAGTGTCTTCTGTAACAGTAAAAGAAAGACAACCATGGTGTCTTCTTACTGAGTCAGAACAACTGATAATTTTTTGGCTTATCATTTGAAAACATGAAATTTCATACAGTGTGAGAACAGTTACAACATTTCCTGAAAAAATAAAATTCTAATACCAAGAAAAGCAATTTTGATATTCTAGCAAAATGAAACAAGAAAAGCACTCAAAATAGAGCATGTCAGGTTTAATTCAAAGTAGTTTCTCAAAAAAGCTATTAACCTTCTTCTGTTCCCATAAAGGTAAGATGAGTTACCCCAAGCAATAATACAGGAAAACGTTGAAGTGGTTAATCTGACTCA
>VXAL01011423.1:43300-90657 GCA_013399475.1 Chauna torquata | reverse complement strand
GTGGGGAGATGTTAATAAAAGAGGATGAGAAGAAATGGGTGATTCTCACAGTGAAGGGAGGTCACCAGAGGTTTTCTTTAAGGACATGTGCTGTTCAACGTACAGCAAAAATAACCTGGAAGAAGGAACAAAAATGATGGTCATAAGTTATGTAGGGTATTATAGATGAGAACCAAATTAAAAAAAAATGCAGAAAGGCTTTGCGAGACTGGGTAAACAGGAATTAAAATTACAAGTGAAATCCAGTATAATTACATATCAAGTGATATACATGGGGAAAGTAAATCCTGCTTCATGTATAAAATCATGGTCTCAGAGTTGACCAGTAATAAGATCTTGTGACTGTGATAGTTAATTCTATGAAAAATGGAACTTGATGCTCTGTAGCAGTTAAAAAAGTAAATAGCATAGTAGNAAAAAAAAATGCAGAAAGGCTTTGCGAGACTGGGTAAACAGGAATTAAAATTACAAGTGAAATCCAGTATAATTACATATCAAGTGATATACATGGGGAAAGTAAATCCTGCTTCATGTATAAAATCATGGTCTCAGAGTTGACCAGTAATAAGATCTTGTGACTGTGATAGTTAATTCTATGAAAAATGGAACTTGATGCTCTGTAGCAGTTAAAAAAGTAAATAGCATAGTAGGTACTGTTAGAAAAGAAATAGATAGTAAAGCAGGAACCATCGTATGCTGTTACTGAAATCCATGTCCTCCTTCATTTTGAATACTGTGTGCAGTACTCTACTGACATAGGCTTTGGAATCTCTTGTCGTTGAAGCTCTCTAGCTTCTAAACAGAAAAAAAAACTTGCCATCATCTGTCAGGAAAATTTTAGTTGTTGTTTATCCTTTCTTTGGGAACATGAGAGATTTGATGACCTCTTGGAGTTGCTTCAATCTATATTTTGTTCTGGGATTTTATTTTTATAGCTTATCAGTAGCTACAGTATTCTGGCTACTAAGGAGGTTTTTGATAACTGAAGCTGTAACAACAGCCAGTGTCTGGGAGCTCAGCTAGATGGACTCAGATGAGAAATAAGCCATAAATTTTAATGGTCAAGGTGACTGGCCACTGCAACAAACTATTTCCGGGAGTGATAGAATATCAACCCCACTTCAAGTTTTTCAGTTCAGGTTTAGCATCAGCCTTTGGAAATGTGCTGTATTCAAATGCCAGCCACCTCCCTATTTAATAAAGAAATATCTTGCATGCCCAAGGTGTGTTACAGCAGTCAGATTCTACGATCCTACTTGAGCCTTAAAAATGGCAAATGTGAACATATGAAGGCATTCACAGTAGTATAATCTGGCATTATAACGGTTTCTTGAAAGACGAATAGCATCAATTTAATCAGAAGACTGAATGCTGTCTACCCCATGCGCGTTCTCCCACAGTATTATTCCTCATACAGATTGTTAATGGAAGACCAGAGAGTTATTCACGCAAGTTCTCCAAGCAGTTTTACAAATAAGTGGGATTTAGTGTGGTATGCGTATCGTGAAGTTCTTCGGAAGTATAAATTTCACACAGAGGGTTTATGGTTGCTCTGATTTCTCTTGGCATGCTTTATATGTATTTTAAGTACTATAGGACCCATGCATTTAGTATCCTTAGTGAATCCTTTCTGGATTGCTAGTCTTAGGGGTATCAAGTCATGTAACACATTTAAGTCTTGAAGTCCCTTTCACTTATTTCTTTCAACGTCACGGACCTGCNAAAAAAAAAGAAAGGGGGAAATAGGTGTGGTCTTTTTCCCTTTTTCTTTTCAGTAGAACTTTGTGACCTCGTTTCCCTCATTTCCCTCACTGCACATGCTGTGCAGGGTGTGACCGTAACACAGTCCTTTCTTGAACAGATTACAACCTAAAATGAATAGGTAACAGAAAGGAAGGGAGAATTTGAAGACAGTTTTAAGGTTTCAGTGTATCCAATTAATCAGCTGGTTGTCACAGAGAATCCAGGAGATTGCTTTTCCACTCTTCAAATGAGAACACTACTACTTATGTACCCTGAAGAAAAGAAAATCTGATTGTGTTTTAGAGACTGATTCCTCTCTTTGAATCATCTAGCACTAATTTTCAGTGATACACGTTATTGCTTGAAGCTGTAAGGGGTAGTTCTCCAACTTGGACCATTTACATGCAAGTGTCTTCTGTAACAGTAAAAGAAAGACAACCATGGTGTCTTCTTACTGAGTCAGAACAACTGATAATTTTTTGGCTTATCATTTGAAAACATGAAATTTCATACAGTGTGAGAACAGTTACAACATTTCCTGAAAAAATAAAATTCTAATACCAAGAAAAGCAATTTTGATATTCTAGCAAAATGAAACAAGAAAAGCACTCAAAATAGAGCATGTCAGGTTTAATTCAAAGTAGTTTCTCAAAAAAGCTATTAACCTTCTTCTGTTCCCATAAAGGTAAGATGAGTTACCCCAAGCAATAATACAGGAAAACGTTGAAGTGGTTAATCTGACTCATAACTTTAAAACTTGTACAAATTCTGGGAAAAATTATGTGCTGTTTTGCAGTGCTCTGTGTGCTCTACAGTGCTACATGTGGATTTGCCATTATCTTAAACTTTAGAAGTCATTACTAGCTATTTACTATGGAGATGCAGCATTAGTGGCATTGTTTTGCTGTCACTTTGTATCTGCTTTCAGTGTGTAAATACAGTTATCTAAAGGACGCAGCGTATGGATCTGGTCGATGTGTGCTAGTAAGGACTTCTGCACTGTTAAATGCAAATTCTCAGGAGGTGATCCCTGAACATAAGGAGGTATTCACGTATGTTGAGGCAACTTGCATACACAATATCCAGGCATAAGCAATATCCAAGCCAGTGCTTCTGCAGGAGACTAACGACATCCATTTTTGTAGCATTGAGCTGTACTGTGTGCTGCCACTGTACTCTGTAACATGTAACCATTTTTGGAGGTTTTTTTTTTTGCTTAAGAATGTCTGAAATTATGATGTTAAACCATCAGAACAGTGTTTTTGTAGCACAGCATCAAACATATGTGTTACTTACCTTTGGATGTGGTATTGGGGCAAATGGTGATGCTTGAGTAGCAAAGGCTACTGGAATGCTGATGGTGATCTGTATAGGCTGGAGGGAACCAAACTCATCTAGAAGACCGTTTAGACCCACATCCCTGGAGTGAATTGGATTTTGTTTCAGTGGGCACAAGTTGGCTTATATCAAAAGCAATCTTGGGAGAAAACTGACATTTAGACAATACAGATGATCAGGGTAGATGGGAATGCACCATGGAGCTAACTTGCTTGGCAATGTATATGTAGCTGTGCTCTGATTAGTCTTCCAGGAAATTTTTGACGTCCCTCCACAAAAGTATTTACTAGACAAAGTAAAAGAGAAAATCCTTGTGTGACTGCATACTGGGNAATGCAGAAAGGCTTTGCGAGACTGGGTAAACAGGAATTAAAATTACAAGTGAAATCCAGTATAATTACATATCAAGTGATATACATGGGGAAAGTAAATCCTGCTTCATGTATAAAATCATGGTCTCAGAGTTGACCAGTAATAAGATCTTGTGACTGTGATAGTTAATTCTATGAAAAATGGAACTTGATGCTCTGTAGCAGTTAAAAAAGTAAATAGCATAGTAGGTACTGTTAGAAAAGAAATAGATAGTAAAGCAGGAACCATCGTATGCTGTTACTGAAATCCATGTCCTCCTTCATTTTGAATACTGTGTGCAGTACTCTACTGACATAGGCTTTGGAATCTCTTGTCGTTGAAGCTCTCTAGCTTCTAAACAGAAAAAAAAACTTGCCATCATCTGTCAGGAAAATTTTAGTTGTTGTTTATCCTTTCTTTGGGAACATGAGAGATTTGATGACCTCTTGGAGTTGCTTCAATCTATATTTTGTTCTGGGATTTTATTTTTATAGCTTATCAGTAGCTACAGTATTCTGGCTACTAAGGAGGTTTTTGATAACTGAAGCTGTAACAACAGCCAGTGTCTGGGAGCTCAGCTAGATGGACTCAGATGAGAAATAAGCCATAAATTTTAATGGTCAAGGTGACTGGCCACTGCAACAAACTATTTCCGGGAGTGATAGAATATCAACCCCACTTCAAGTTTTTCAGTTCAGGTTTAGCATCAGCCTTTGGAAATGTGCTGTATTCAAATGCCAGCCACCTCCCTATTTAATAAAGAAATATCTTGCATGCCCAAGGTGTGTTACAGCAGTCAGATTCTACGATCCTACTTGAGCCTTAAAAATGGCAAATGTGAACATATGAAGGCATTCACAGTAGTATAATCTGGCATTATAACGGTTTCTTGAAAGACGAATAGCATCAATTTAATCAGAAGACTGAATGCTGTCTACCCCATGCGCGTTCTCCCACAGTATTATTCCTCATACAGATTGTTAATGGAAGACCAGAGAGTTATTCACGCAAGTTCTCCAAGCAGTTTTACAAATAAGTGGGATTTAGTGTGGTATGCGTATCGTGAAGTTCTTCGGAAGTATAAATTTCACACAGAGGGTTTATGGTTGCTCTGATTTCTCTTGGCATGCTTTATATGTATTTTAAGTACTATAGGACCCATGCATTTAGTATCCTTAGTGAATCCTTTCTGGATTGCTAGTCTTAGGGGTATCAAGTCATGTAACACATTTAAGTCTTGAAGTCCCTTTCACTTATTTCTTTCAACGTCACGGACCTGCACATCACTGACATTTTTGTTCTGCACTGTCAGTTTTTGTATAATAATTTGGTAAGGATTTTTGTAAAAACAGATAACGTCTTTGAATATCCCCAAAATTTCTTCCATTTCTCTTTGCAGTCTCCACCATGATTCATATTGTCTAACTGATTTTGGCTTCAGCTTCTAAGACAAATTTAGAGCCTGAGATCCATGAATGGAGCTTCGAACCCTCACATTTTACAACAAAACAGGAGTTGAAAGATTTTGGTCATCATTTTATTTATTGGCCACAAATGGAGAAAGGTTGTTCATGACAAATACTTTGTTTCTTACCAATCTAAGATACTTTCAGTATCTTAAGATATTGCAACACTGTTATTTTACAATGAAGAAACATTTCCCTTCCTACCTCCCTCATGTTGTCTTTAGTTTATCAAATGAAATCCTTAGCATAGTACGAGGAAAGAATATATTTGGAAGAAAGCTGCTCTGATTTATTATTACTTGTTAAATGATTCTTCAGTCTGTGTGAAATAACAGCAAGCTGTGGCTAGAACTCAGGAAGAAAAAGAAAGTTTATGACCTTTGGAAGAAGGGGCAGGCCCCTCAGGAGGACTATGAAGGTGTTGTGAGGCTGTGCAGGGAGAAAATGAGACGGGCCAAAGCCCAAATGGAGTTCAGTCTGGCTACTGCTGCTAAGGACAATAAAAAATGCTTTTATAAATACATAAACAGGAAAAGCAGGACTAAGGAGAACCTCCATCCTTTATTGGATGTTGGGGGACAACATAGTGAGGATGGATGAGGAAAAGGCTGAGGTACTTAATGCCTTCTTAGCCTCAGTCTTTAGCAGCAAGACCGGTTGTTCTCCAGGTACCCAGCCCCCCGAACTGGTAGATAAGGACAGGGGCAGAATGAAGCCCTCATAATGCATGAGGAAATGGTTAGCGACCTGCTACATCTCTTAGATGTATGCAAGTCTATGGGGCCAGATGGGATCCACCCAAGGGTACTGAGGGAGTTGGCGGAAGTGCTCTCCAAGACTCTTTCCATCATTGATCAGCAGTCCTGGCTATCAGGGAGGTCCCAGTTGACTGGCAGCTAGCAAATGTGACACCCATCTACAAGAAGGGCCGGAAGGAGGACCTGGGAAACTACAGGCCTGTCAGCCTGACATCGGTGCTGGGGAAGGTTATGGAGCAGATCATGGAAATTGCCTCAAGTTACACCAGGGGAGGTTTAGGTTGGGTATTAGGAAACATTTCTTTACTGAAGGGGTTGTGGAACATTGGAACAGGCTGCCCAGAGAAGTGGTTGAGTCACTGTCCCTGGAGGTCTTAAAAAAAAAACATTTAGATGTAGAGCTTAATGACTTGGTTTAATGGTGGACTTGGCAGTGCTAGGTTAAAGGTTGGACTTGGATGATCTTTGAGGTCTTTTCCAGCCTAAATGATTCTATGATTCTACGATTCTTTAGTGGGCTAAAACTTAAAATGCACTATAAGTTACCTGTGTATTAAGTGAAACCTGGTTATTTTGTATACATGTTTCTCCAGTGAATATTATTTCACTAGAGAAATAATATTCTCTAGTGAAGAACAACAGTGTTCTTTCTTGTCATCCAGTTTATCTTTTGTGATTCATGAGTCAGCTTTACTGTGGTAGGTGTATAGAATTGAGAACGAGCTTATCTGAAGGAGGTGAACATACTAGGATGACAAATGCAACTTTTATATCATATAAAACATCATTAAAATTCAAAGTTTTGCTAGATTTTGTTATATAAAATAAGTTAGGCAAAAATTTGTAGAGATAGTATCTGTCATGATCTGTATTGAGTGGAAAAGCTTTCAAATATGTTGTCTGAGCTCTTAAAAAGATATTACCTCTATTTACAAACCTTGGCCGTAGCTATTGCATTAGGTTACTAGAGTTATAAGACAGCAGACTTTAGATATATGTAAATTAATCTTAAGACAAAATTCTTGTATTCCATACTATCTCAAGTTCTACTTCAGGAGTTTTTGAAAGAGTGTTTTTCTTTGTCTGCTTCTAGATCTGTTTCCTGTATCGGTATCTAGTTGTTCTGTGAAGACCAAGGCCTGTTCTGACCTAACTGTTTTTGTTAACCTAGTAAAATTATGCCTTTGAGAAATGCATTAAGTGAAAACCCTAACATTTTTACTTATGATTTACTTTTTTGTCTTGTCATTTTGGTAAGTTTTTAAAAATTAGTTGTAGTATCTGCTTCTAAGTATTCACTTGTTGAGAGCACAATGGTAAATATTTTCCTTGGACTTGGAGCATGACATGGTAAGGTGTTTGATGATGCTTTAATTATGCTACTTTTATGCAAACACATATTTCATCCCTTTCCATTCAAGGAGGGAAAAGGTACCTTCCTAGAAATGGACAGTAGGGGGACTCAGACTCTGCTCTCTGTAGTGTTTATGTATTTTGTTTTATTTTAGAGAGCCACTGGATTCAAAACAACAGTAGAAACAGGAACTATTGCAACACTTATATGGCACCTTGCTCTCTATGTTGGAAGCAGGGACTAAAACAGTAGGTCTTTCTGCTCTTATCTGAGTTTTTGGTCGTTAAGTTAGAGCTAGGTTTCTTCTGCCTGCACTCGTTCTTGCCATGGGAATCTTACATTCCAGGCCAGACGGTGACTGCCTGAGCTTTCACAGGAGAGGTGGAAGTGTTTTCTCCCATTCTGCGTGACAGCCCAACAGGGGAACCCCATCTGACTTTCTCCAGATTTAAAGGAGAGAATGTATGTGTTTCCAGACTGAATCCAACTTAATGCTTGGATTTTTACATATACATCAGTATATGTAAATTAGTGGTTTAATCTATTTTTCTCTTTGTTTGTTGTTTATAGATAGCTTAATGCAGTACTATGTTTTAGCAAGTTTAAGTAGTTTGGTTGGAAACCTGAAAACTGGTCTTTTAAAATAACACCATTTCAGAACAGTAGTTATGTTTCAATAAAGTGCTAGACTGGACCACAGTGTTCAATCATTAATAATACCATAGGTTTCCTACATGAACTAAGAAGTCATTTAGTTGCTCTGGGCAAATACAGTCTTAAGTCCTACCTAAAGTTAAACAATCAGAAGTGTAGCTGAATTCTAGACAGTGATACAGACAAACTACTTTTCAACACTGCCTTAGTATGTGGGTGCCTAAAGTGAATAGATACATTTGTTCTTGGAGTGTATTTCTGCTTGGAGAGAAGGGAAGGAATTAAAACTGTGCTGATGGAATGGAGGACAGGAGTCATTAGAAAGTCTGCTCTGTGGGCTTGTGTGGGTGCATTTACATTAACATTTCAGGTTGGATTAAGAGAGGTCTTTTAAAGTGATTCTCCCTGTTGTCCTCACAGGCTCCGCTTTGGTTCACATCACAGAGCGGTTGCACGGTTCACAAGCTCAATTCCTTACAGATGAATCTAAACTGGAAGATGTGCTTTAGGACTGCATCAGATTTGCTCCAGCCACTAGTGGGCATGAGATCTGTAGGACTCAACCTTGTCTGAAGGAAAGTCCACCAAAATTCAAGTATCAACAATGGAACATCTGCATGAATTTTTTCACTCTGTAGATCCGTTCCTATTACACCACAGGGCTTGCTAATGTACATAGCCTATGTGGCCTTGAGTAGGGTAGCCCTATCCAGCAAGGAATTGGCTATCCTTATTACTATTTTTGGAAGTGGGAATATTTTATACTTCTGGGGATCAAATTCTTAAAGACTTCTTAATTTAATTCATCAAAACATCTTTAAAGCTGATGATATCTGCCTTTATGTTCACATATCATATAATAATAGTAACATGGCAGAAGACCACTTAAGATATCTTCTTGTACTTAACATGCTTTAAAGGTCTTTCTTAACCAATTTGTGTGTTTTGCAGTGACTCTTTCACAATAATAAGTTTCGATCATTATGGAAATGAAATAATCTCAGCATGGTAGGCTGGAGAAATGGGCTGACAGGAACATCATGCAGTTCAACAAAAGCAAATGCCAAGACCTGTACCTAGGAATGAGTAATCCCAGGTACTAGTAGATGCTGGGAGCCAGCTGGCTGGAGATGAGCTTTGCAGAAAGGGTGCTTGGGGGGTCATGGTGACACCAAGTTGAACATGAGCCAGCAATGTGCCCTTGTGGCACAGACCACCAACAGCCTCCTGGGCTGTATTAGGAGACTTGTTGTCAACAGGTTGAGGGAGGTGACCCTTTATTCAGCACTGGTGAGGCCACACCTGGAGTACTGTGGGCTCCCCAATACAGGAGAGATACAGTGCAACAACTATACAGAGAGTCCAGGGATGGGCCATGAAGATGATGAAGGGACTGGAGCATCACTCATACAAGGAAAGGTAGAGAGAGATGGGACTGTTTAGCTTAGACTTAGCCATAGCTAATATTGCTATGATGTTTTGAGCTTTTAAGGGTTCAGTGCTGGTGGAGGTGAATCTTTCCATAACATCATTGGTGATTGCACAAAATCTGAATGTGCTAGCACACCTAAATCCAAGGATGGGATTCAGATGACCCGTTAAAAGTCTCTATAATGAAAAGACTGGAGGGGATTTTTATTTTTATTTTTTATTTTCAATATGGATGTTTCAGGAGCATGTATCTTTCAAGCACTATTATAGTTTGACAGTAGTTAGGTGGTGAAACACAGGCAGACATACATGAGTTGGTCCATCCTTTCAGTTCAGACATCTGCAGGCGCACTTCAGGAGTGGAGGAGCTGCAAAATCTAGCTGTTCAGCTTGGAATGGATTTTAATGATAACTGAGGTTACTGTCTTCATTAAAAAAAAGAAAGTCAGAAACTGACTCTAGTAGTGCTAAAAGGGTAAAATTATCCTACTGGATTGCCTTTTGAGTGCAGATTTTTCTTGATGTGACACTGTATGAGCAAGACTCTGTAAGAGCAGACCAGCACATCTCTGGTCCAAGCACTAGCTCTTCAAAACAGGCGTTTGACTAAGTATAAGTTGGACTTGGTTCAGTATTAAAAAAAGGAATTTTATACAATGAAATTGATGGGAGAATCTGAGTAACATAACTTTTTTGGGAAGTGTTGTGATAGGACAAGAGGTAATGATTTTAAACTAAAAGAGGATAGATTTAGATTAGATATTGGGAAGAAATTATTTGCTCAGAGGATGGTGAGGCACTGGAACAGGTTGCCCAGAGGAGTTGTGCATGCCCCATGAAACACCAGGAGGTGTTCAAGTCCAGGTTGGATGGGGCTTTAGGCAACCTGGTCTAGTGGAAGGTGTCTCTGCCCATGGCAGGGAGGTTGGAACTAGATGGTCTTTAAGGTCTTTTTTAACTCAAATTATTCTATGATTCTGTAAGTTTCAGAAACTACCAGGCAGAGACCCATAGCAGCCATCATTTTGGGAGAATTCATGTCTGGCAGTTGTTTATTATGTGAAATTGTTACAAAAAGGCCTGTGAGGTTATGGATGGGTAGAGACACGACAAGGAAGCTTAACAAATGAGAAGGAGATGGCGGTTGTCATAGGAACTATAAGATGTCCATGGGGGGAACAGAGCACTTATCTTTTAATTTGGGATTCTGAGAAACAATTTTTTTAAAAATCAATACATATGTATACTTTAATTATATTTATTGCTTTCCTCTGAGTGATGTGTGTGAAGGGTTAATTCAGTTCTGTTGTTTTTAATACATCTTCAAGAAAACACTCAGTGTTTTAGGTGTTTGGTATTTTAACAGCATGGAGATCCAGATCTCTTCTACTGTTGATTTTTTTCTAAGCACGGCAGTGTTATCATTTTCTTCCTTGCCGGAGGAGGCCACAGAAAACTGACATGTTTTGCTGCAAATAGGAGAGCTTGAACAAAGAGCTAAAAAGTGATTGAATGAAAGGCCTGTTGCTAAGCTGGAGGGAGAAATGTGGTTTCAGGGAAGAAGATTAAACTTCATTCCCAAATATTGTACTAGGAAGCTCCAGCATATCTAACTTCAGGAGAATGCTGCAGTGTGTGTACTGACCTTTCGTTTTATTCATTTTCCTTTGTTTCTGTAGATAAGTTCTTGTGTTGTTTTTTTGTTTGTTTGTTTGTTTTTGTTTAAGAAATTGTGCTCTCTTCATCATCTTTACACCAATAAATCTATTGTAAAGATAAATGTTGTTATATTGCCAAGGAAACAGGAAACACCGGTGGTAGTCACTCTAAGGTGAGGGAGAGTCCTTGATGACCCCTTCAATAGATGTGCTGAGTTCCTCACTGGAAAAAATGAGGAGGGGCAAAGACATATCACTCATGAGAAGACAATGGTTCAAAGCCAGCTTGCAGAGCAGAAGTCGTCCAGGTTCTTTTAAAAATTTCTTTTTCTTGGAACAGTCATGCTTCTTTAAGTGGAATACTTCATTCTCTTGCTCAGACATTTCCTCTCTGATTTATGTGGTGTACCTGTAAGTGCTCATAACTTTCTTTTCAATATTTATTTTAATTTTGGTTATTTTTATCTAATACCTTCACTTGAATCTGAGATTAAAGTCAGTAGTATTAAAAGCAAAACTCCTCCTTTCCTGTGTATTGGACATCTTAAGCAGTTGTAATTTAGTTTCCTAAGCACAAGCCTCTTAACTGGCCTCAAGTAGCTGTTCTGGAGAAGATCTGTAGATCCCGTGCCACGTTTTTCTGGCTGCCACAGGTACTCTAGGGCTTTTCCAGTCTCACTGTATGTCTGTGTTTAGGTAATTGAAGACCATTCAAATTTCTTTAGAGCAGATTTTATTGACAATAGTTTTGATGGCAGTGGAACTGATAGACAATAACATTGTTAACACTTATTTAGGAATTATCTGAACACTGTGAGACTGGGAGGATAAGCTATTCCTTACTTGGCAGACATGAAAACTTTAATATATGTCTGTAGTGTACTGGAATGCATGCAGGAATCTGGCTTCCCAAGTCAGAGCAAGCAGATATTTGATACAATGGCATTCTTTTAGGGTCTTTGCTGAAGTTACACAGCTGTTCTGCCAGGATAAAAGGTCAGCAAACAAAGGCCCGTAATTACTAGAATGTATCTTGATTCCTGCAAAGAGAGATTTGATGTCAGTGGTGAGAACAAAGAAATGTGACTGATGTCTGACAGATGGAATCACACAGATGGGCTAATGCATAGCTAGCTAGGTATTTTTTGGATATTCAGCTTTCCTTTTCCTTATGCAGATATTGTTGCTTGTTAAAATACCTAGGAGCCAAATTCAGATCCTGTCAAGGAGAGAGCTGGGCAATGCCTTTATGCTGATCAGGACTTGAAACATGAATTGTTTGACATGCCATATATAGTGATAGAATCACGTGTTCTTAACATTCAATGATAATGTGTAGGAAATACAAGATAATGTTATAAATGTATATTCATTATTTCAGTGTACATTTTTTCTAACTTGATACCATTCTGTTTCATTGCTTAGATCAATCTAATGGCAGTACTTATGGTTTCCTTCTCCTGTAACCTCTCCCCCAAAATTGTAGAAGTCGAAAGAAATAGGATTTTCTTAGGAGTCTCTGAAATTCTTTAAAAAAGATAATAAAGAGCTTTCTTTTTTGACAGCATTTCAGTCAAAACTAACTTGATCAAAGATAACAGATGACAGAGATTTTAACAGCACTTTCAAAAGACAGCTTTGTTGATAATGTGAAAGTTAAGCAATTAGTTTGCTTTCCAGACTTCTCAGCTGTTATTGACAAGGAAGGTATTGTGAGAAGTTCTGCTCTTGCCTTTGACTCTTTCCTTCGCACTTATGAATACATGAAAGGGAATACTGATGGTTTCTATTCTTTATTAATTTTTCACATAAAGATCTCTTAAGAATAACCATGAAAGATTGCGTGTAATGGTTTATAAATATAGTTTCACTAATACATTTTTTCTGAAAAGAATAAAAAAATTATTGTTACATTCGCTTCAAAGGTTACAAATATTTGCTTTGAAAACCTGCAGTATCAGAGTGAAGGCAAAGTGGTTTGGGGGACATTTATTGCTAAACGTTTTTTTCCTGCTATAGCCTTGAACCTACAAGCACAGTAAGCCAGCAGAGTTCAATTTATGCTGTCTTCTCTGGTACAGAAAAAACAGGAGTTCTTGCAGCATACGCAATTGTGTTCAGATTATATATATTTTTTCTTTTTTATAAGTTCTCATAGAAAGAATAGGTGTTTGTGCCACCCTTATGTTCATACAATGAATGTGTGAAGACTTTGAAGTCCAGGATCTGTGTTTTTTTCATCTGAGAGGTGGTAAGCAAAGGGTACATCTCCTTGAAATTAGCTCAATAGCATGGTGATTTGGCACTGAGTTACTCAAGATAGCTGAGTGGTGGAACCACTGAGATAATGAAGTCATCTGTGGAGGGCATGGCTGAAAGGCTTTTCTGAGACAAATCATCTGACTTAGCTGTTTAAAGGTGCCTATTTCTTACTGTTGTCTGCTCACACTTAGTGATTTTAAGCTTTAGAAAATTAGCTGAATGTAATTCTGCCCTAAATTTGGCACTTAAGGTCACTTTGATGGCTGTAGAGAGAAAGGATAATGAAATGCACCCAGGTCAGACTCCTGGAGATACCTTTCTCTATTAACAACAGAAAGAGACTAGGGCCATGATACTTCTTACTGTCTTCATTTAAGTGGAGTGCATTTGAGTTGCTGGCCTAAATCCACAAAAGCTTCAAAATCCAGCTTCTTTCCACTTAACTGAGATACCTAAGTTATGAGCTTAGCTTTCCTGGGCTGCTTTGTAGTCTACAGAGAGAGAATGGTACTTGCAGAAGATGAGCCTGCTGCTCCGTCTTCATTGGTGACATGCCTGGGCGCTTCGCTTGGTACCTAAAGTTAGACAACATGAATTAAGGTATCAACTACCATTGATTTAAGAAGGAGTAGGATTGCTATTGTGAATTCTGGTATTAAGGAGGTATATTCACTACCTATAAGTATTTTGGTTTCTAATATCTATGTTCAGACTCCTTGTGCAAATAGAGGTTCAGCTGATTCAGTAAGGAATCTGTTTCTCTGTTGGCTGTGCGGGGTGCCCTACAATCCTGACATACGTATTTTGTATAGGTTCTACATTAAATCAGTATGAATTTCATCCTGTTGTGAGCATGATTTTTATTTTCTGTTTCTGTGCTTGTATATAATACCTCCTTACCTCATAAGTATGTGTGGTATTGGAAAGATGAAATATATTCAAAGGCTTTTGCGCCAGGTGAGTATTGGAGATGTCTTTTAACAGAAGTAGCTAGTTTTGTCTTGTTTTACTGACCCCACACTATTTGCATTGATTCCTTTCAGAAACATTTATGCCAAGGAATAGTATTCCATTGAAGGAGGATGGAATAGCTTTTATTGGGAATTTTTTAGTTAAGTACTGATTTTGATTGTGAATATTCATAAAACTGTTTTAAATTTTCTATTTATTTATTTTTAGCATTGATATGAACTTTAAGGTTTGCCTGGTCCTTGTTGCTCAGTCCTGCCTCTTTGGCAGGATTCTTTGTGGTAGCCCAGACACTTTTGTGGCTGCTTTGTGAACTAGACTGGGAAACTGATGCTAGATAATTTTCCTTCTGTATTATTTTTATATTGGATACTTTCCTGATCTGCTTCATGGAGCAGCTGCACAAACAGTTGTGTGTCTGTCTGGTACTGCAGCCAAAGATCTGTGAAACCATAGCCTTAGATACAGTGCTTCTGAGCTACTTCCAGTGCTTGTAATTAAAAGACAGCTATGATTACAGGTCTGTAGTAACTTGTGTTTTCACAGTCTTTCTTATTAGAATAGATATTTAAATTCATCCCAAGATGTAATTATTAATCACATCTGTTTACTGTAAATCAAATGGGTTTGATTTCACGTTCAGGGAAGGGAAGTAGTAGGTAGTCTTGCTACATCAAGTGTTTTGTATAACTAACACTAAAGCCTGTTTAATTGAAAAATTGGCGTAGTTTGCTCATAGTATAGTTCAATTCATTTTGGATATTAATGGTCAAGTAAATGTAAAATAAAATGGATGGGAACCAGTATTTCTGCTTCATAAGGATTTGTTTGCAAATTTGTTGCAAGAGTTCTCTACAATGCAGACTGAAAATATTAGTATTTAATTAATACACAAACTTCTCTCAAGAAAACAGACAGCAATAATTGAAAAAATATTATGATTTGTTTGACTAGAGATTTCTAGTGTAATATGTGGGTGATCCACAAACTGGATCTGTAAGTTACTGTAGAAGTTGAACTGAACTCTGAAATTCAACAGAACTCAAACTCAGAATAAAGCGAGGAGTGCATTGAAGTTACAAGTATGGAAGATGTGACTAGTGTTTCATTTAAAATATTTCTTCCGTCCCTCAAAGTCTCATCCATCTGAAGAAAACAGAATTTTGAAGTTTAGCATCTATCTCAAAATAAAGGTAATAAAGATTTGGTTTACCAAACATACATATTCTGATTTAATGTGATAAATAATAATTCAGAAGACAGTTGTGAATCAAAGGAATTCTTAGTAATGTCATACACTGAGTCTACTGGGCTTTAGTATCATTATGTTCATAAAATTACAATTCTAATAAATGATGNCCCCCCCCCCCCCCGGTAAGGAAGTATCCCGCAAAATACGGGGTAGGCAAGCCCTTTTCTAGAGAGATTTTAAAACTGGGAGAAAGAGATAGGCAAATGTTTATATTAGCTGCTGTCATAAACATCCTTTTTGATTCATATGTGGCAGGTCCTTCTAGATGTCTGTTGTCACTACCTAGAAAAGTCCCTTCTGCTTGCAAATGCGCCAATTCTCAGCTCTTTACAAAAACTGTAGCAATTGCATAAAATTGGACATCTGCAGGCTGTCAAAGAAAAAGAAGCATAATTCACCTAGAAAGCACAAGCATAGATTCCTGTTGACAGTTCTTAATCAGAGAGAGGTGTGACTGGCGCACACACACATGTGGTCACAGAGATGTGCCTTCACACCACGGCCATGCCTTCAGTACTTGGGTACGCTCATCTAGGGTGAAAACATTATGGTCTTAGGCTCATATTCATGCTCCCTAACTTCATTTATCTTCGAGGCTGTGTCTGTAGTAATAAATAATACACAGCCTGGGAAGAAGATGGAAACTATTTTTCACATGGGTTGCCTAAGCATTATTATGCTCTCCGGCAAAGTGTTGGCTTGTGCCAATTGGCTCAAGTGCTAGAGAAGGCAAAAAAAAAAAAAAAATCAGTGGTAGATTTTAGAAACTGCGAGGACCTAGAAATTACTCTTGCACTATGGTGATGGGTATGAATAGACAGAGAACCTGACCCAGTTTTGTTATCCTTATTGCATTTTGTGGCTGGCACATTGTCACTGGTGAGTTACTGAAACAAGTTCTCAACGTGAGGTTAACCAAAAGGACTTACTAATCAATGTTTAGTGGTGGTCAAGCACTCTACTACTTACTACACGTCTAATAATTAAAACCATTTAAACTTGATATTTATGAATGTTGCACGCGTATAAAACATGTCGCTTACCTCACTGCAAACATCAGGTGCTGGGTAAGGGATCTCTCAGCATTGAGGAGTAACCTTGAGAGGTACCCCTGCTCAAGGGGAGATCACCGCCCTGCAGCCTGGTGCCATGCAGGAGAGCTCAGTGGGCTCTAGTGGCTGCAGATATTTATAGCATAAAGTTGTTGACTTGTACTCAAGTTTCATCCTTTTACAGTCATGCAATACAGGCAGATTTTTTTTTTTTCTCTTTCTAATTAGTAGCTTCTCAACTACACTGGCTCTGCATAGGAATTCATGACCTTGGACAGTTGGCTTAGTTCCTCTAAGGCATGACTCTGTACGGTTTTGCAATGTTTGCATCCAATTACCAGCAACACCTGAGCCAGAATGCCACCAGCATGAAATAGAGGGAGTGCATCTGTCACATGTATTTTGAAGTATTCCTTTAAATATGATTTTGTTAGATTAGGATAATCTGGTTTCTTGCAGTTACTACATACTATCCATTTCCGCTTACAATCACACCTAAAGAGCTGCATTTTATTTTTTTCTTCTTTTAAAGTTTTTTTCCACCCCTATTCAGTTAGCTATATGCAACCTTTAGTAATGCACATTAAAAATGTGGAATCTAGATTACTAACCTGCTTAGACTTACTGTGTAATACATAAATTCACTCACACTGCAGAAACTGATTTTAGAGCTGCCCTTCAAATCACAAATTATTCCTAGAATAGTTAAAAATATACAGAATCTCTCTGTGTTAAAATCCTGTGGAGTAAAATACTTAAACCAGTGTTCCAGGTGATGAAATACCAACATATGAGAAAAGCAACATTAAAAGAAACATTATTAGATGGATTAAATGTGGTAAGAAAGAGGAAGCAAATTTCTGTTTTCTGTTGTAATAACTGAAGGTGTTCATTCACTTATAGCTGCAGTATTAATGCTCTGCTTCTGGACTGTGAACTTGAAAGGACATAAATGTTAAATGAGGTCAGGCCTGCAAGGCTGAATTATTCCTGCTGTACTTACTACCGTTTCTACAGAAATCCAGATGTTTTAAGACACGTATTGACACGGATCCCTGTGTCAGTTTGGATGTATTGCTCCACTATAGTACTAGTCCTGGTATAGTACTGGTATGTGTAGCCAGTTTGTACTTTTTGATGACCAGCTGTAAGTTTTGGGGAGTCACCATCACTATCACCAGCTGCATGTGAGAGAAGCATATCATTCTCCCACACCCCTCGTAATATAATTCCTTACTTGTAGTTTTTGACAGCTGGAGCCCTATCTGAACTGTGATGAAATCTTTGACTAAGTTGTATCAGTAGATCATCTAGTCAAACATTATTTAATTCCATCTACATTGAGTTTAATAGGTAAAATTTAACTGCTGTTTTCCAGAGAGGAATCCAATTTTGTTTTGAAGTTTTCAGGAGGAGAGGATGAAACCGTTGTCTTCCTTGATAATTCAATCCAGTGGGTAATCACAGTGCATGTGAACAGCTTTTCTGGTAGATTAAAGAGTCCTTTAATATTCAGTATTTTCTCCATATAATATTCTCCATGTCAATGTAATGGTACAATTCTCAATAATAGTTTCGGTAAACGAAGCAACTCTCTAAGTGCCTTACTGTAAAACATTGTATCCATTCCTCAGATAGTTTTAGTGATTCTTTCCTTCAGTATCTCTTTTTTTAAAGAGGAAAAAAAGGTTATTGTTAAAAAGTACATATGATTTTACAGTATCAGTCACCTCAGTGCCACATACAGAAGTTAAATTTTCTCTGTGCTTCTATTGCATTCTTATTAATACTTGTTTGTATGTACAAGTGTGTGGGGGCTTTTTCCTGGGCTTTTTCCTGAACCTGCCTGTAATCTTTGTTACCATAGCTTGTATTGCATCTTTTCCTTTCAGGATTAGCTGAGTATGATTGGGGGTGACTGCACTTCTTCCTCCACAGTGTCCCGTACCCAAAGACTTCAAGGTTTCACCTACTGCTAAGTGAAACTTTTGGAGAATTTATAAGAAACAATGGTCTTAAATACCTGCAGTGTATGGATAATGTCACTCTGATCCTGAAAAGCATGCAAGGTAGAACCGATACTAACAGAAAGTCAAAGGAGGAAAGTTGAAAACCAAACCCAGTGAAGTTACATACAAATAAAATTGTCATCCTGAGTCCAATAAACTGCTTTTTTCCTATAACCAAGAACTTTTAAACCCCCTGAAAACATGGAGACTTTATGAGATTATGGAAGACTGGTTGTGAGCCTTATGCATTCAGGGTGAATGCAAGATGGGATAACAGTGTCTTCTCACTGTTTTTAGGGGTGATGATCCCCATCGTCACTTCCTGACATGAGATATGTGGTGCCATGTGTTCTTCCAGTAACAAGAGAATGAGGAGGATTCCCTGTTTTTTCCAGTATTTCCAGCTTCTTTGAAGAAGAAGTAGCAGAAGAAGGGGGCCCACATTCTCTTTTCCAGTGGGCTGGAAGGAAGAGTAAAGCCTCCATGTCCCAAGTAATATGAAGAGAGGAAAGCAGAGAATCTCTAAGCCTTTAACATAGAAAGTAGGTAAAGTTGAATTCTGGTACCTCTGAGGTATAAAGAAAGTGTTGATATGCATGTTTGGAGGATTTTCAGCGAAGGTGGTAGGTGAGAAGGGAAGAAACACTCCTTGGCTTTTACATTTCATGGAGGCAATGGAGAAGAATATAGACTAGGAATCTTGGGAGCAATCAAGCTGGAAGTTAAGAACTTCAAAATAAAGAAAAATATGGAGTACAAGGAAGGGTGGCCCTGGTGAGAGGCTACATAGTCAGTTGCATAACTTCTAGATAAAAACCAGCTCATGTCATATATATGAGGGCTCAGTCTGTAGGCAGAGCAAGCTCAGATTGCCCTGCAGGATCTTATGTGGACTTATCCTTCCACTCCAATTCATTCCTCGCAACTCTAGTCATGTAAATTATAAGTACAAACACTGTGGCCTTCTTTCTGCTGTCCACAGGGAGAAGTAGATGGGGGTTGTTAGGGATGCAGGCAAATGACTAGATCCCGTCCTGAAGTTAAGATCATCAGGATGTTAGAAACTACTGGATAGGACATGAGAAATCGCCATTTGTGACAAATGACAGTGTGTAAAGCAGACAGAAATTGCAAATGGTCGTGTGAGGGATGGCTGGATCTCTTAGGTAGTTAACAGGAAGCTGAGTGAGAAATGGCTGGATGCCACGGAGAGGAATATTGGAGACCTTTAGGGGAGAGGAGTCTTGGCAGACCAGCAGGACATAGGTAACCGTATCAGTTGAGATTACTGAGGTAATGATATTAGATGTACAGAATTTGGGTGCAGATGTAGCAAAACAGGGACCAAAGGAGAAAAACTAGGGATGGGTTGTTTTTGTGGGAGGAGACTGTGGTAGAGAAAAAGAGAGAGATCCAAGAGTGGCGAAAAGGGAGAAGAAGCTATGCAATTCATGAGATGCGTGGTGGCCAAAGGCATCTGCTGGACAGTCCTACTCCAGGTCACTGCAGCCAGAGTAGGACAGCAAACCAAACCCTTTGTTCTGGCCATGGCACAATTCGAACTTCTGTGGCGAGGAGGACTGGACCTGGGGAGTGTCTAGTGTTTAATTTTTATTTCTCAAAAATCTTTCTTAATGCTTTCAAGCTTTTTATTAATAATTTCCTTCTGCAAGTTTTGCACTCTGATTTAATTCATGTCTGGAAGGGGTCTGCCTCTGTTAGAACAGTTACGCATCTATTGATCTTGCATGGTAATATGTTACCAATCTCTACCTTTTTAATATCCCTATTACAAGTTTTTTTCCAAAGAATATATTCTATCTGCATTCTAATACTTCCATCTAATTCCCATCTACTTACACTTTGTTTTGTTGAAATGAAAGTGTAGCCTTTGCCCTTAACTACTGCTGATCTTCCTTTTAACAATCTGAATGAAAGGCATTTATGCATACATCATAGTAAATTAAGATATCTTTTATTTATTAATTTACATAGCTATTCTAATTCCTTTGGGAAAATATGATTTTTTATTTTCATTACAGTGTTGCTAGATCTGTTTCTTTCTGACAATTTAAACCTTCAATAAGAGTACTGTATAACAAAATAACATTTGGCTGTTAAACATTCTTGTAGTCATTTCCTTCTGGAGTTTCTGATATTCTGTATTCATTTGTCAGATGCAGGAGGATTTAGTAACAACATGGATCGAAGCCAATTGATATCTCTGATAACACACTTTAAATTTATTTTATTTTACTTTTATTTTATTATTTTATCTTATTTTTTAGCTTATTTACAGTAACCTGATTGCTTGTACCTCAGTAATCTTATTCATACAAAGAGTTACAGTTTTGTAAGGATTATGTATTAAACTGTGTATGTGTGCTTCTGCTTTGCATATCTGGGGAGAAATCTTCAAGTATTCAAAGCCATACACCATTTATCTTTACATAGGTTAGTGAGTATTTGTTATTAACTTCCAAAATGTCTCTCCAGCATCTGGCATCTTTCACTTTCTTCTGAAATATTATATATGCTAAAAATGACTGGTTTGGCTGTTCATGGAGGTTCTTTTCATTTATCAGTTAACAGAAATCTCAGAGTAATTAGTAAAACCAATCAGGAGGGGAGAATCTAGTGTTACCGAAGATATACATTTACAGAATATATGTGTACCCAGCCAAGAAGATCTTGTTTGGGTTTGGGTATACATATATCCTGTACGCATATATTTTGTTGGCTTTGGATACACAATGTTGGCAGTTGATACAGAAGGCTGCGTACTACCATATACACCAATCCTAGCTCTTTACTTTTACTTTACTTTAGACCTTCCCTACAGGATAGAACCTTCAGAGTTTCACTGGAATTTTATTTATTATTCTGTCCCTTTCGGTACGTAATGACTAAACAAAGTATGTTTTAGTGCAGAGTTCCGTTGTTTGGGTATCACATCAGTTGTTTCTGCAGAAGACTAATGAGGCAATTTCCAAAATCTTTAGCAATGTTTACAAAACATATTTTCCTGAAGTGATAGTCAAATTTTAAGTAATTTGTTTTCAAAGTTACAGTGGTGCAGAGGCAAAGAAACCAGTGCTTGAAGCATGGAATGATGAGCTGCTAATGGCAATTGGGAGTTAGCTTATTAGCTCACAATTCATCTAAGTTTGTCCTAATTTTTTATCAGATAAAAGGCATTTATTCATATGAAAATATCACAGTATGAGTTTTCCTGTTTATACCAGATGATATAAATACAAGTGATAATGTATCTTGATGGAAATCTGCTCAATGAAATCTGTTACATTTATTACACTATTTTCCAGTTACTGATGGAATGAATTTGAGTGAGACAGGATTTCTGAAACCAGTGACCCAGTTACTGTCAACATAAAACAGAAAGTAGCTTTCCAGAAAATATTGCAGAGGATTGTGGGGGGGGAGGGGTGGCAGATTTTAGTTGAACATGATATGAAATTTGATAAAAAATGCAAACGCTTTGAGTTGTTGAATCAGAACAAAGGGGGACATTGTTTAAGGTTTAAACAAGAAGTTACCGTGAGGAGCTATAAGGAAATCAGTGTCAGAACTGAAAACTCTTGTTGACTTCTGGTTTTAGTCTTCAACACGCTTGTCTTCTGTTGGAAATCCACTGCAATGTTTTTCAGTGATTTATAGGATGCTCCTGTTCTGGAAAGCTGGCTGCTGTTAGCAGTTAAGGCAAGTATGATCAAATGTTGACATATATTTTAGAACTACATAAAATACCATGTGAAAAACTCTCCATGTCTTTGCACTGAATCAATACTATGATTTTCTGACAGAGCTATAGCTGAGAGTCTGTTAATATAAAAGACGGAGAAAATGTGGAAGTTTAAAATGACCTGAGGTTCCTCAGTGAAAATGCCATTTTATTTATAGATTGATTTGTGATTTCAACCTTTTAGTTTCAGAAGTTGTTAGTCTGTTCTTTTAATATGAAAGCACAGGTTATAGCTGCCCTAAGGGAATTCATTAAGGGCAACTTACGTAATCAGCCTTGCATCAAACAGTATGTGGAGTTTATCAGTGCAATGCAGATCACTTTCAAGAAACAAACACTACACATCAAAGTGTAAAGTGAATCCTGGGTATTTTTGTAGAAATGCTTGGTACTGTGCTACTACAGTGAATAACACACACTAGCATTGTGCAGCTACGTTTTAATATTTTCTTACTTCCCCAGACTATTCTTCTTCTTCTTTTTTTTTTTTTTTAACAAATAAATAGAAGAAGAATGTGCATCCTTGAATGATGTGTTGTAAGATTTATGTAATTGTAAGAAGGGTATACATAAGAACACATTGGTTACGTAATAATAATATGGCTTTTACTCATACTTCTGGTTTTCAGCTTATGTGTGCCACCAGGGCTGATACCACTTCTGTTACAGTGAATCAAGTGTCATACTACTGAGCTGGGAAAGTTTTCTGTTTATTTAGGGGCTCTCACAACTTTTTCCAGTCAGCTAAGGGTTTGCAGATATTTTCCATCTGGGAAAAGATATATTGGGCAAATTGGTAGATGCTGTAGTAAAGAACAGAATTAGTGAATACATAGATAAGTAATGTGGGGGGAGAGTCAATGCGGATTTGTAAAGAGAGGTCATCCTTCACATTTACTGCAGTTTTTGGAAGTAATCAACAGGTAATTGGGTAAAGGAGATACAGTGGAGGTAATCTACTTGGATTTTCAAAAGGCTTTTGACAAATAGCTCACCCATAAGATAAAGGTCTTGTATGAATAAATAATAGGTTAACAGATAAGAATTAGGGGATAAAAATAAATATTCCATTCTCAGAATGTAAGGAGGACTTCTAGATGGATATGTTTTGGGCTCTGTACAGTTCATCATATTTGGAAAGGAGATAACAAAATGACAAAATTTGCTTACTGGTAGTGAGTGTTTCAGGGTAGTAAAAATCAGAGAATCACAGAATCACACAGAATCAGGTAGGTTGGAAAAGACCTCTGAGATCAACGAATCCAACCTATAAGTCCAACCTATATAAGGATCAACTGTGCAGGGCTGCAGATGTATCTTTTGGGATTTGAAGCAACTGAAAGTTAGAAAGCCAGATGACACTCAGTGTAAGTTTAATGGCATTCATGGAAAAAGAAAAAATGAATTTTATGTTAAAAAAAAAAAAAAAAAAAANAAAAAAAAAAAAAAAAGTGGCCTTTTTCCACTCAGTGCTGAGGTATTGGCTTTGTGATAGTTTTATAAGTATGTCAGTTCTCAATAGCAGTCAAAAAAAAAACCACAAAAACAAACAAAAAAAAACCACAAACAAACGGATTGTTAGGAATTCAGCAAAAAGAGAAGAAAACAGATCATTAGATACCGGAGCAGAAAACCATAGCAGGTTTGCAGTTTGAAAATCTTTCAGTTCTTTTCCATCCATCTCAGAATGGATTCTGTCGAGTGTACTGGAAGGGTTCAGACAGGGAAAGGCTTCTGTATGAAGAATAACAAAGTAGTTCTGGAATAGTCTTTAACAATAGCTCTTTCGCCTAGAAAGGGGATTAACAAGGAAGAATATGATAAAGATGTGTAAAATCCTGACTGGCATGGAGATGATAAACAGAGATCAATTTTTCACTCTTTCCTCCAATGCAAGAACTAGGGGTATCAAATGAACTTAGCAGAAAGTGTTTCTTCTCAGAACACATAAGGTGTGAAACTAGTGGCATCAGGATGGAGTGGTTGCAAAAATTTTACATCAATTTAATTTCATGGAGTAGTTCACTAGTAAATGCAAAGGTACCACCCATGGCTAAGGAAATCTCGCAGTCTCAGATGGTTGGAAGATGGGAAAGTGTCCTGGAGAATGACAGCTGTCGTGTAATGCTTTTCCTTAGGCATCTCTTCCACCACTTCAGACACAATATTGGTGCAGATGGATTTTTGTTCTGATCCTGTCCATATAGTATTATAAGTAGATGAAATTATTTCCTTTATTTGATATGGATCATAAAATAACATTAAGTAGGTTAAGGGAAAAATGTGGGTAATGACTTTAAACTTTTCAACTCAACTGTTTAAAGAGAGGATGTTCATTCAGCAGAGTTCTTTTTTATAGACAATTGCTAATAGATATTCTTTTTTATTTAGTCACTTTGCATAAAAATTTAATCGTCATAAAGTACAAAAGATGATTTTGGATATTCATTGTCTAATTCATTACAGACTGTAAAAAATCTATAAAAAATATTTTCCAGCAGGATTTTGTAATTATTATATCAAACAGAGTAACTCTTCTTTTAGTTAACAGCACCATTACTTTTTCTCCAAACCTGGATATTTTTCCTTTCTATTTTGAAAGACAGGCATGCAAAAACTTCTAACCACTAGCCACATCTAGTCTATTCTACTAACATATATAGGTATACATATAAGGTATATAACATCTTGCACAGGTATGTTGCCAGTATTTGTCAAACAGAATTTTTTAGAAATTTTCATAAGTAGTACTCACAGTCACAACATGGAAGATTTGTTAATATTTATTTTCAGTGGATGTTGATTAATACTACTGGATTTTCATCTTGAAGTATTGATTGAGGAATTGTAGAAAAACTCATTTAAATTTTCTTCTGGAGTTAGATCAAATACTGTGTGCAGCTCCTACTTGCAAATCAGGTATTACTGCGCCTGAATTTTTCACTGTGGTCCTTAGAGAAGGATCTTAAATGCAGATTGCTGTAGGAAGGTGAGAAGGTTAATTCTGAAAGTGTATGTAGTGATTGGAGACTGCCTTGTATTTTTTACTGTGTAGGTATAGGATGCCAAAAAAAAATCTGATCACTTGCCACTTCGAAGTATCATTGGTATAGTCAAAGCAGCAAGGAGATGTCTTGGTCTAATAAGATGTAATTTAGTATTCTCTATTAACAGCAGAAACCTTCATATTTCTTTTTTTTTTTCTTTTAATAAAAAGCCTAACTTTTCTTTTTAAAGAAAAATAAGGAAAAATAGTGAAGGGAGGAAGACACAATATTCTGCTTTATAGTTGAGCGCCCTAGCCTTAAAGAGTGGATCTTCATTGAGCTTTCACTTTTTGTTCCATGAAGTTCTTGTTCCTTTCTGAAGCTACATCCAGAAAAGTGAAGGGACTTTTCACTTCCCCCCTCAACATTTCCTTGCACCCACGATGGTTAGGGGCGAGAAATTAATGTAGGTTTTGTCATCAAACTCACTGGAAAAAGATTTTTAGCTGTTATATCAAGTATAATGTGGTTTTGTAATAGACCTGTAGGAAAGCAAAAAGCAGTTGCTCCATAAGCTGGAGCTTTGTTTTCCTTATAATATTAGCTTATACATTGAAATACAGTAATTTTAAATATTAATACTATGAACTAATTTTCTACTAATGGTTTTAACAGGAATAACTTGTTTTCATGTAGAATTTATTTGGATCCATATCCTTGCCTTAAATAAATGTAAAGTGGGTAGTCTGATAGAGATCTCATATATCTTTCTTGCGAACAGAACATAGTAAACAAAGAACCCCATTAGCTTGTTCCTGTGAAAGGATAATTTATTCTAGGTGAAAGATCATTTTTGTGAGCACAGCTTTATGGGAAGGATCACATGCCAGATGTTGAACTTATACATCTTGGTGATCTGGGTAGTATCCGTTAGAGCTCATAAAACTCTCTCTGTGGAAAAGCAGGAGAGTCTAATTACTCTATTCAGCCTCTACATCTGCAGGAAGAGGAGCTTTTCAACAAAGGTTTTTTTTTTCGTTTTTCCTCTGTCAAAAGGTACTTTCCAGAGCATAAAGCAGAGTCAAGGGACTCCCCACCAACATCTTTGTATGAGTATCTTAAGATGGAGAAACGTTTTAGCCACAAATCTGCAAAAAAGGAAAAGAAGACAGAAGGGTTGCATTTTTATTAGTAAATTAGATATTCCACAATCCCTTCAGTTATGATAGAAAATGACTGGAGCCAACCAGGCTGTTATGAGATTAAATGTAATCAAAATGCCATTTGTAGTTTTCTGAGTGGAAAAATCATTATTTTCCTTCAAGTGTCACACTTGTGAGAACTACACTGAAAAATGAATTTAATTTTTTTTTTTCAGTTTAACTGTTGTTATGTTTGCTACGTGCTAATTAGGAAATATCAATGTAAGTTAAGATTGATTCTGTTCTTTAAAATCGAAACTAATCAGGCAAAATATTTATGCTTTTAACGTATGTATACTCTTTAAATTATACATTTTAGAAATTTAGAATGAGATTTATTTAATATTGCTGTATTCAGTTGAGAAATAATTTCATGAATTTATATGGAAGTCAATCACATGTACACTTGCCGTAATTTACACTTCATATATTTCACTGAACATTTTAAAAACAGAATATGGTAACAGTACTTCATGTTACTATGACTTTTTGGATTTACAAACATAGTATGGAGTACTTGCTGAGTACATATTACATTAATGTACTTTTTAGCGTAAGTACTTAACACTAAAGTACACTTAAAGGATTGTTGCGGTGAATGATACTCGTTCTTGCATTTATGTGCTGATCTGCAGTGTTGTAGGTTGTCATAACTGGTAGGCCAGATGTTATTGTGAGCTAACAAGATTCTGTTCTGCAACAAAAACTGTCGAAGCATGACTTCTCTATAATGTCAGAGGTCAGTAGATATCTATTAATAAAAAAAACCCTAAGATGGCAAATTGAATGCATTTGGATTGCTAATTTCATCCTTTGACATTTTTATCCTTTTTTCCTTATGTATTATCCACTAAATGAGTTATGCTTTATCCTGCTGAGCATATCCTGTGTGTGTCCTGTGGGTAACTAATTTTCTTGGGTAGGGCACAAATGTTCTTTTTTCTTAGTCATCAGCAATGACCTGTTTCCTTTTGGTGTATTTCAGTTATCTTACTTAGGGTTAGACCTATGTTTTAAGTTGCAGACTTCTCTGAAATGAAGCTCAGAAATATAATGCTTTGTCTCCCAAGTAAGAAATAGAGTAGAATAGTTCAGTTGGAAGAAACTTTCAAAGATCATCTAGTCCAACTGACCGACCTCTTTCAGGGCTAACCAAAAGTTGAAGCATATTATTGAGGGCATAGTCTGAATGCCTCTTGAACACTGACAGTCAGGGGGCATCAACCACCTCTCTAGGAAGCCTAGTCCAGTGTTTCGCCACCCTCATGGTAAAGAAACATTTCCTACTGTCCAGTCTGAACCTCCCCCTGGCGCAGTTTTGTGCCATTCCCTTGCGTTCTGTCGTTGGTTACCAGGAGGAAGAGACCGGCACCTCCCTCTCCACTTCCCCTCCTCAGGAAGTTATAGACAGTAATAAGGTTGCCTCTTTGCCTTCTTTTCTCCAGACTAGACAACCCAAGCGTCCTCAGCCTCTCCTCATAGGACATGCCTTCCAGCCCTTTTACCAGCTTTGTTGCCCTCCTCTGGATGCTTTCAAGGACCTTAATATCCTTCTTATATTGTGGATCCCAGAACTGCACACAATATTCAAGGTGAGGCTGTACCAATGCTAAATATAGGGGGAGTAACACCTCTTTTGACTGGCTGGTTATATTGTGTTTAATGCATTCTAAAATGCAGTTTGCCCTCTTGGCTGCCAGGGCACACTACTGGCTCATGTTGAGCCTCCTGTCAATCAGCATCCCCAGATCCCTTTCTGCAGGGCTGCTCTCTAGCCGCTTATCTCCCAGTCTGTACCTGTGTCTGGCATTACTCTATCCCAGGTGCAGAACCTGGCATTTTCCCTTGTTGAACTTCATGCTGTTGCTGGTCACCCGATGCTCCAATCTATCCAGATCCCTCTGCAAGGCCTCTTGTCCCTCCAGAGAGTCAACAGCACCCCCAGTTTAGTATTGTCAGCAAACTTGCTGAGGATGCATTCCACTGCTGCATCCAGATCATTGATAAAAGTGTTGAACAGAACGGGCCCTAGAATTGAGCCCTGAGGAGCACTGCTAGTGACCAGCCACCAGCCAGATGTAGCCCCATTCACTACAACCCTTTGAGCTCCGCCATTCAGCCAGTTCATCACCAAGCGTAGCATGAACCTGTTTATCTCACAGTTAGACAATTTGTCTGGAAGGATGCTGTGAGGGATGGTATCAAAGGCCTTACTAAAATCCAGAAAGATTATGTTCACCACCTTCCCTTCATCCAACAAGCAGGTGACCATATCATAGAAGGAGATCAGTCACCCTAAATTTAATTTGTGTTAGCATTAAATTCCCCTTTTCCTTGCAAATTAAAGTTAAGAATTTGAAGACATGAGCTGCTTACTTCCTTGAACACAGGGACTTAATGCCACACTTCTTCCCTGAACAAGATAGAGATTTTGAACACTGCCACAACCACTACTAGTGGCTTAATCAATTTGTTTCAGATTTTCAAAAAGTGGTATTTGTTTATGGAGAGTAAGTGGCAAGTAATTGGAGGTACTTAATACAAAGTCCTGAGTAAGGGACCAAAATGCCACAGAAGATGGGAACTCTGGATTGTTTTCGTGTTCAGGATTTTCTCAAGGTATATTACTTTTTGCAGGTTGCCAACAGAAGAACCCCACTGTTAATAAAGAATTAAATCATTAAATATGAAATCATTGTATGCTTAGGAGGTGTACATCCAGCCCCGCTTGTTGTATGGCATCTTATTATTTCACTTACTGCTATTTCTGTGAATCACCTTTCCAAAGTCAGGGACATAACTTTTAAATATTGTGTGATCTATGTTAAAGATACTAAAGCAGTTTCTCTGGCTTCCTCATCATTGTATGTTTACTAATGTTTTTCCACTTGTTAATCTTGATCTGTGCTCGATCTAAGTCCCAGCTAAGAACTTTAAGTCCGTGGAAGTTAAAGCCGTGTTTTTATTAATTAATCAGAAAATGTCAGGTCACATGCCTGTGTTCTGGAATTGGCTACATTGTTTAATTGACAGAACAGTCCCTTGATTGCTTGTGAGTTGTCATCTAGCACAATACCACAAATTTCCTCTGTACAGTTCTGCAGTTAGTATGGGTCAAGAACATCTGCTGTTAGCAGTCTGCATGCTCTTTTGGAGTGGATGTTGGTCATTCCAAGAAAATTGGCTTCAGTGACAAAGGATAGTCACAGGCGTGTTTAATTTATTAGTAAAAGGTGAAGCTTAAGTGTGTTGGGTGTCTGTAGACCTAAAGTTCTGAAAATTGCTGTTACGTCAACTTGTCCATAGTCTGCTTTTACTAAAACAGTGTTATACAAGCACATAATTAAAATTCTTAGAAAGTTTACCTACTAGCATTTTCATTTTGGAGTTTTGTTTCTTTCTTTTTTTTTTGAACCACAAGAGGTTTGAAGCCATATTTTAATGTTGCGCTGAACTGTGCTTTCTTCTTGCCTGTGATATCTAAAGCAAAAAGCTTTTATGTGGAATTTTTATCAGAAGCTGCATCTGATTAGCAGTTGTGCTAATGTGACTTTCAGATTAGGTCTTTTCTTCCTTGCCTTTCTTTCTTGACTCATTGTGGTAGAAATTGACTGCAGTGCTGAAATGCTCTAGGTTTCATCTTCCCAGTAAGAATCATATGGTAAAACTGCTAACAAGCAACATCTTGGTCAATTGAATATGCCTCCTAGACTTTGCAAAAGAATGTGCTGAGCAAACATGAAGGGTTCACAAAGCCATTTAATAGCGAACTATTTGCAGAGCTGTTCGTTATTGTTTGGAGGGATCACTGCTGAAGTATAGTGGTCATATGCTTTGTGTTTCATAAAGGCTTTTAAAACAATCCTCAGTCCACAGGTGAGGCTGATGTTGTTCAGAAATAATATGCGAAATAGCGTTTGATAAATATTTAGAGTTTCAGTAACTTCAGTGGAATCTTCTTATCATTCATTCCTAACAGAAAAGGGATTCGGTCTTAAACTTAATCCTAACGAAATAGTGTATTAGCAAAGGCATTACGTTGTATCTTCTTCAGGAGTGAATAGCCAGTCATGACTGAGAGAAATAGGGGAACAATTGACTTTTTTTTCTGGTAAGTTCTTGGAAGTCTAATAATTTCTACTTAATAATATTTAAATATTAAGTTATAATGATTTAATTATTTCTCAGTAATTAGACTTAGGTGGTTCATGTGCATGTAGAGTATCTAGCATCTGCGTAATGGTAAATCATGCTGCAATCTTTGCCAGAGAGCTAGAAAAATGAAAAAACTGCATTTCCCTGAAAGTGTGGAAAAACAACCATGAGAAGTACTTTGGCTTCCCGTTGCCTCTACAGTATGTCTAAAGAGAAAATGTGTTGCGGTGTGTAGTGAGTCTCCTAATCTTTAGCACAAAAAGGATTTCTAAGCACATACTCAGTTTTCCATTGAAGCTAGCTGAAGTACTGGACATGACTGAAGTAGGATGAAGTTGGAAATTTTACTTAAATTCAAGGGATGTGGTCTCTGAAACACTCCCCTAGAATAAAGAAAAACATGGAACTGAAAATATTTGTGCTCACATGAGGGAATGGTAATAGCTTCTCCAGATGTATAATAAGAATAGCATATACTTTAGGTATTTGTGAAGATAATTATATGCTTTTATAGCCAGTATATTATATGTTTTTATAGCCTGGTAATTTGGCTTTCTATTTATTAGCTTTTAACCTACTTGTGTCTTAATTGTGGCATATATATATAACACAATTGTGGCATCTGAACTTGTATGTTTTATTAATATTTCTATGTAATTTGCGATGAATATTAGAATATGAAGCATAATACTCAGGAAATACAGTCTGACCAAGTAGCAGAAATTCAAGCCAAATAAGGTGATGTTCATAAGACAATATTTAGACCCACAAATTGATCCTGATTATCTCACTTGATAAAAACTGACTGGGCAGAGAGATTTTCATAAAGATCAGTTTCAAGAGATATGCTTACACTGTTAAAAAAAAAAATCAACCTTGCTGATAAAAACAATTTCTGAATAATAAAAAGAGTAAAGAAAATAAATTTAATGTGGGATGAGATTAGAAGGAAAAAGTATGAATAAAATCAGTTTAATCAGGTATTGCGACCTCTGCCTGTCAATGCTACGTGCAGGAGGAGTTGATGACTTGAAATGTTTTGCTTATTTTCTTTGTACTTGAGACATTGGGACGATGTGTTACTGTCATCTGCAGAGAGTAATCTCTCCCTGATTGATCCTGTGTTATTTCTGTATGTCGTTGACAATGGTTGAAACAGATTTCTGTCACTGTTAAACACTGCAAAGAAAACATGCAACTCTGCAGAAGTGAATGTCAGGTACCTGAATTATATCTATTTTACCTCTCAGCCTTGAACTCCCAATTTATTTATAAGCTTTGTGATTAGTAGCAATACTTGTACATAGCCGGTATCAGGATAAATGTGATTCCTTGTATTGTAAATGACATTTCTGAAATTGGATTATTCTTGTACATACAGAATCTCTCATAGGTTACCAACAATAAATATAACCTTTAGGTGATGACATTTCAGGTCATGTTTTGTCAGGTGTCACTATAGTTGTCATTGTCCTTAAAGAGGCAGTCATGTTTTTTTTTTTTCCTCCTTCCTGTCATCTTCTTATAAAGAATCATTTCTCTCTCTTTATCTGGAAGAAAGAGAATTTCAGTTCATGATACAGCTTCATTTATATCACTTCTAAGAACTTTGAAATTCTTATTCCAATGTTATGTCAGGTTATACCACAAAATGGGAAGCAGAAAAAACCATGAAACAAGGGCATCTATCAGAATGATACAATCTTTTTGTTTCAAAAAGCAATACTCCTAATTCATGTAAAATACCTGTTATTTTTACCTTATTTCTCTTATCTGCTAAGTAGCATTATAAAATCTTTTTTACAGCAATTGCTGCATGTGAGGGACTGCCTTAAGATTCCTAAAGGAGGCACACATTTGCATAATTGTTTAGTTAGTTTTCTGCATATGTTACATCACTTATTTCCTGCAACAAATGCAGAGAGTGCATATTTAATATTTTTGCTTTCCTTTCATGTATTGCTCTATTCTTTGGTATTCTGCATGATAGAGTTCGTGCCTGGCAATATGCTACTGTTGATTTTGATCCTTCCTGTTGTTTATTACTATAAGATTTAAGCACCTTCTAGAGCTAGACTAGTGCTGGATGGCAGAATTAATTTTTTTGGTAGTGTTACAACCATTACCACAACAAATCAGCCATCAACCACTTGACAAAAATAGTTTCTTTGCTTGATTTCCAAAAAGCAAATATGAGTGCATCAATTCTGACTTGATAATGCTCCCAAGGACTGTGTTATCCTTTATAACTACACTGTCATAAAAGGAATCTGAGTTAGCTCTCTGTGTCTCAATATCAGTTTATTTCAAGATACCGCATTACTTCTCTTACATGCCTCTGACCTTGCATTTGACAGCTATGTTTTGTCTTAGGCTGTGCAAATAACTGCATGTTACCAAAAGGTCCAGATTTAGCTGTAGAATTGGCCTGACCACTTTGTTATTTGTATCTCCACCAATTTTATGTCATCTGCAAATTATATCAGCAGTGATTTTATTGTTCGTTCTAAGAAATGCAGTAAGTCAACACACAGGATTTTAGAAAACCTCACGGTCAATTGTAGTGATCTAGCAGTGATAAGAATTTCATTTTTGCTTCAGATAGTGCTTGTTCTTGTCTTAATTATTAATGTAAGGAATTTTAGGTTCTTATTTGCCTTTATCAGCTAAAAGATCTTGTGATCTCATTAAAAAATAAGAAGGTTGCCAAGAAGACCTATTTTCCACAAAGTCATGCTTATTGGAATTAATTGTGCTTTTATTTTATACCTTTTAAGAACATTTTGAATTTGCCTTTTCTAGAAATAATACATCATTTTGCCAGGAATCAGCATCAGGGTAGCATAAGTTATATGAATGAACTCTATCATTTTTCAGTTTTTTTTAATGTTATCACAACATCAATTTTTTCAATCTTTCAGAAATTCTCCAGAATCAAATATTTTTTAAGGGACCAAATAATTTGTTCCAGAGGTAATTTGTAATAGCCTTGGATGAACACTGTGTAAGTCTGTTCACTTAATAAAATGTAATAGTTTTTGGTCAGCATGATTCTATAGAATAAAATGTTTTTGTCACAATATAGTTTCATTTTCTATTTCTTTGACAGAATTTTCCATTTCCTGTCAGTTTTTTGAAGAATGTAAACCAATTTGGTGTTGCTCTCACAGGGAGGTCAGTCCCTCTCATCCCGTCTGAGTTATTTTGTACTTCGGGTAAAATTTAATTTTCTCCAAATTAAGATATCGATAATTTGGAGATCTATACCTGAGCTAGGTATCCAGGCTTCATTTAAAGTCACAGGAGAGAAAGAGGCACTGACACAGCAACGTTTTGCCATATACTTTAAGAGATGTATTGTACTTTGAAATGCTAAATTGTCCATATCGATTCTACAAGCATAGGCTAGTGTAATTAGTTCAGATGTGGGTATTTACATCAGGGCAGATAAATCTTAGTGTCTCTCACAGTTTTTGTATTTCTGGAAAAAGAAAAGGCTCTTTTTGGACGTAGGAATCACGCGAGCTCTCCAATGAGCAATTCATTTGACCTGTTAAAACATTTCTCTTAGAATGGAATGAATTGTCTTCTAAAGGTATCTCTTTCCCTTTATTCCCTATAAGGTGAACGTGTATGACTGATTTAGATTAAAAAAACTTCACTAAACAGCAGTATTAAACTAGGTGACATGAAACTCATCCTGTCCATCTGATTTCCATCAAGGATGAACATAGTTTGTGCATTTTTTGCTGAAGACACAGCTACTTCAAATGCCTAGAATGAAGGTTCCTGTTCGTTGAAAGCCTAGAATCCATTGCTGGTCAACTAAAATTATGTCTAGTGCTATAATGTGGAAAAGTATACTAAGGCATCAAGATCCAGAGGTGTCAAAATGATGAAAAATAAGCCAACAGCACTCTGCAAGTTGCTACAATAGCTCATGTGTGGTGCAAGGAATATCACTCTCCTCACCAATGGTTAACCTATAAGACCGCTGTTTCCTGTAACCAAATATTTTTTCTTACAATCTTCTTACTTTAAAATCCTCCAAGGTGGAAGGAAAAAGTTGGAGGAAATCATCATGGGAGTGGAGGCTGGCAGAACGTCATTACAAGTAACTTTAACAAGTTTGATCTGGTGTGGTTGAAGGATAGTGACATGGTTGCCAAAGAGAGGGGAACCACACGGTTTCACTTGTCCAGCATATGTGAAATGTCACTTAGATACAGGAGCTACAGGAGATAGAGTAGATGTTGCACAGTAGCAGAAATAGGCTGAAATAGACTGCCATTTTAGAGGCCCCTGCAGTATCCTGTCTGACCACTACCTGCTACTTCAGAAAGGTGTGAGTCGTACAGGCACTGTGTTGTACTTGCCAGTCTCACGTGGAATTCACTCCTGAACAACTTCTAGTGTCACTTCATGCCTTAGAGAACTAGACATACCCTCTTGGAACATCCCGTTAGAGATGAATTTTCTCTTCCTAAGGACAGAATCAAACCCAACTGAAATAAAATAAAGCCAGAGGTTGGCGTTATGCCAAATACGTAGCTTGCCAGACTTCACTTCTTTGGCAAGCTCTGTAGTCACTCATCTGTCACTTGTGGGTGCTGTAATTCTTATCTCACTTCCCTTTTCGTGGTAGTACCAAACTCTAGACCTGGTATCCTTGGCATTCCTGTCATGGGATAACCATGGTTGTTATCTATCTGCTAGAAAGGAACAACAACCTAACAAATTTCTGGACAGTTGACCAGTCACCTATCAGGAATGCCTGTTTGTATCAGTCTTTCCTGCCACTGTTGGCAAAGCTATTTAAGTGGTGGAGGGCCGTTAAGGACCTTGTTGTTATATTTTTTAGATTGCTTATAGATAGGGAATGAAGGTGTCCATTGATTATACTACTTTGCAAAGTGGTATTGACAGAATGTAGAATAAAAAGTACTGTTTCCTACTGTCCATGGTAGACTCATTTGATAAGTCATTCTATGGCCTATCCTTCTGCCAGGGTTTCTGGGACCTAGGTTTTGCAAAACCACATTTTATAGACAAAACTATTCTTTCTTGGTAGGATGTTCATTTGCTCGGTACCATGGGCAAAAATTTCTTTGCCAATCAAGGCTGTTGTGCAGAAAAATGTCATTGACTAGAATAACTCACCTTTGAAACTGGAAGTCTCCAAATAGTTGAGCACTGGATGCTATTGCTGATGTCAAAGATCCATAAGTATTTTCTGCACTTAAAATAGGCCAAGTTCTTCATTAAGTGCTGATAAATTTCTTCCTGTGTGCTGTTTACTGCTACAGTTTGAACAAAACCTTGTTTTATTTATTACAGGATACAGGTGTGTGTCTTGGAGATGTGATGATCTTAATAGCTTACTAGAAGTAAACACTTCCCATTAAATTAGTCATCTTTGTTAAAAACATTAAGTATTCTGTGTTCAAAATCTGGTATTATATGTGATGTAAATTCTCACCTCTGCTATAATATGTGGAAAGACTGTGTTATTGACTGGAGAGAGAAAATACGAACAGCACGTTCGCAGTAAGTAATAGCTATGAAATTTAACCCTGGAGCATTTAAGTGGTATTCAGCTCACTGTATTACTGTATTTCTTTGATCAGACCCAAAACGTGTTGGCTGCATTGGCAGTGTGACATGTCTAGATTAAAAAATAAAAATAAAAATAAATTCTCTAGTGAGTATTGATTCTTGTATCTTACAGGTAGCTTTACCTGCTTAATAATATAATATTTGAGTTAAGAGTCTAGTTAGAATTTAGATTGACAAGAAATAGGCTTTTTCCCCAGGACATTTTCATTTTTAACCAGCCCACAAATAATCTTCTGGCTCATTGTTATTAATAAATCTACTAGAAATATACAAAAGTCAAATTTGCAATGTGTAAAAAAAAATTTAGGAGCAGGCAATTTCAGGAGAGAAATTTGCAAGTTCTTTGCTTTTGCTTCCACGTCAGGTTCCTGACTTTGGTGATGTTTTATCTTTTCTTTTCTATTGCTATACAAGTTTAGTAAAAGATCCTTACAATCTGTGTGCATATTAGATTGCACCTTTGCCTGAAATCTTGGTAGGAATCCTCATGAGTTTCATGGCTTTTAACATTTTTTGTAATATTCTTTGTATCATTTCACAGTTTTCTTAGATAGCAATACTTTAACAAAGATTACAGGTATTTAAGGCTGATATGCCCTACACAAAAATTCACATATGTGCTGACAACTAACCTGATTGCCAAAATGGTTCCTGAATTTTGTCTGAAACATTCTGTTCTGTACATTATTTCTGAAGCTATACTCTTGATACAAGCAGAAGTTGTTTTTCCTGGTAATGTCTAGATTTTTATGATACAAGGTCAAAGGATCCAAACTGTTCAGTAGTTCATCCTTTTTTTTTAGCTAAAGGTGCTAAAAGGTGAGCTCATCTTACTGCAGATTGTCAAAGCACCAATTATAGTATAACTTAGCTTTCTTGCTCTTGAGCATCTTCCCTCAAGCAGATTTGCTCTCCTGGAACTCAAGCATTACACTTTGGACTCAACTGTGATTTGAATTGGAAGTATAAGAAATCATTAAAGCAATCCAAAATCCACCATTCAGACTGCTGCAGCCTCATTTTATCATCCTAATAGGTTCTGTGCACCAGTAGCCTGTAGGTAACTTACCCTTTCTGAATATATCTTGGAGAAGGAAAAACGATCACCTGTTGTATCGCAGTGTGGCTCCTCTGCTCATATTTTTCAAAGTCCATCACAACTAGGGCTTTGAATAGTGAAATAACTAAGGGACGCTCATAATTGGTCTATTCTTTATACTTCACACAGGCCCATGAGGCTGTTATCGAGAGACAGTGCTATTCAGAAAACTGTGATCATGTTATTTAGAATCCACGTGAGAAAGTAAGTAGTAATTTATCAGAGCAGTGACTCCCTATAAGCATAATTAGTGTTGAGATCACAGTAAATCAATTGCTGTCAGCTACTGACAAAGAAAATTACTATCAACTGGAAGCTCAGGGAAAAGGTTTACTGTATTTACATGTTCTTGTTGTACTTCTTGCTGTTAAAGAGACCTCTGTTGCATGCTCATTAAGTTAAGAAATATTAAGAACTCTGTTTTGAACTGGTAGCTACTTTAAACAGAAGTAATTACGGTAAATCTTTAGCTTAGAACCTGGCCCGTGCAGTTCTTTAGAAAAATATCTTACATTAGGAAGCATGTATATGGAGAAGACAACTAAGATTACTTCTCACTTGCCAAGAATAATTCAACGAAGCTATTTTTTAATTCATGTTGGTGGTCCTCTTATTTTCTCATTTGTGTCATAAATCAAGGTTTTTCAGTGCTATATGAAGGAAGCCAAACACAAGGATTTGACCTGTTTCAGATGAATTTGAAATCAAGTAATTGAGGGAGCTGATGCTGTTTCATGTCACTCTTATCTGACTACAGTTCATTCTTGAGTAGCGAAAACTTTGAAACCAAGGAGATTTTTCAGTGGTGAGTACAGGAAAAAGGGACATCTTATAGGACTTGGGTTTTAGAGGAATCTGTAGTACAAAATATCTGGGAAATGCTTTGATTCACTTAAAAGGAAATCCGAAGAGAGTTAGGAGCACTGAATGTCACACAGATATTAGTGCTCTCATTTCCTTCCCCTTTTTCTTCTTTGCTCCAGATCGTTTCTGAATTTTGTGAGGTGGGTGTTTTAGGAAATTCAAATAAAATAAAAGCCCTGCATATAGCAGATGAATAAAGTGAGAGAAGATCCAAACTGGGAATCTCGTTTTGTATTACTCCTCATTCCTTTGTCAATCTTACTTTGTCCAGATTTGTAGCCTTTATATTTTTACGGTTTCTAGCTTCCCTCTTTTCAATTCTCACTATTTGCCTTTGGATATTTTCCATGTCACTCAGAAAAATTAAGAGTTATTTAGACTCCTTTACACGTATTTATGACTTTGAGAAGCTATTGGGTGCACTCTGACCTGTGTCGTAAGGACTTTTACAGATATTATATGTTTTTATAAAATGAAATAAATCCAAATGTTCAAATCATTGTCACCTTCCATATACAGTCTGTATACATATCACAGAATCATAGAATGGTTTGGGTTGGAAGGAACTTTAAAGATCGCCTAGTTCCCACCCCCTGCCATGGGCAGGGATGCCACCCACCAGACCAGGTTACCCAAAGCCCCATCCATCCTGGTCTTGAACACTTCCAGGGATGTGGCATCCACAACTTCTCTGGGCAACCTGTTCCAGTGCCTCACCACCCTCACAGTAAATAATTTCGTCCTTATATCTAATCTAAATCTACTCTCTTTCAGGTTAAAACCATTACCCTTGTCCTATCACTACACTCCCTGATAAAGAGTCTCTCCCCATCTTTCCTTACCTTTCTAGCATATCTTTTAGATAGAGGACCTAGTATTTGCCTAATGTTCTTTTTCTGCTGTCACTGAAGTATTGAGCTGTGGATTTTCATTCCTTTGATAATAAAATGAAAATGAACTCCTTCAATTTCTATAAGACCGTGCAGCATGTGGCTTGATTTTAATCAATAAAGTGACCTCGTGGAAGAGAAGGTCACAGAAGAAATACAGTTTGGAATACAGCTTGTCTAACTTAAGATGCTCAGGCAGGCATCGTCTCACTTAAAGTTTAGGTTGCTGGGCCCTGGGGGTGGGGATAATCCAGTCAGCTGTGCAAAACTCTGCCCTTCCTATACAGTTAGTGGAGACAGTGGCCTCAGGCAAACAGTCCAATCTGATTGATTTATGTTCTTTGGCTGAAAATACTAAGTACGTCTAAATGTTCAGGGTCCAAAAAGATTCAGTCTCCTTCAGTTTGCTTAGGAGCTAGAATCTATTTCTGAACACAAAAACACTATGCAAAATGTAGGTAATAGCTGTTACCCATCCTTCTGTGGATGACAGAAGTTTTTGGCGTTTCCCTGGGAGATCTTAGGTGGAGTCCTAATGTGTGTATACCTAAATATGTATTGAAATACCATTCTAGGCAGGAGAAAAGCGCAAATCTTTGGGAAATAAGGAAATGCAGCAGACTGCAATTAAATGGCAAAGGATCTTTCCAGAGCAAAGAGGGAGTCATGTGAACAGGCATTCAGAAAGTTATTATATCCTTTCCCTGGGATATTTTTGGTAACTTTGTAGAAATGTAAACAGAATTTACATACACTGGTTCCCACACCCATTTTCTATCATGAAGTCAAAGAAAAATTTTCAAAAAAATGTGGGTGAATCCATATATTGTAGGCTTTTTGTTTTTGTTTCAGGACCAGTCACTTAGCTAATGGGAGCAATAGTTAGTATTCATGGCCATCGTTTTAGTAAGTGATAACTTTTTAGTTTCCGAAAACAGTACCATGGAAAACAACATCCATCACACTCTTTCTGCCTTCCATCCTCCTTTCCAATTTTCCAAATATTGAAAGTTCATCTAGAAGGAAACAATGAATTTTATTATTAAGAGAATTTGATGAAAAGTGTCTTATAATGAGAACGTGCTAGTGTTTTCTGTTTTGTTACTAAGACTGATCTGCAGTGATCTGTGGCAACCATCAGTCTTCATAATCAGTTGGCTCACATAGCTGTAACCATAACGTGTTTACCATGGCAGTATTTATATTTCCTGTACCCTGATAAAGCTAAATGTAAGAGGGAAGAGCCATGCTTCTACAATGAGGATCTATGTAAAGAATTTCCCTTCCTATTAGACTTTCAGATGTATACTTTTAAAAGATTTTGATTATAATTCTTGCTATTTTTAGTAATACTTGTACTCAGTTTTCATTATTCAGTATGCAGCATGTGATTGCACAGTGTATATTCTTTTAAGTAACAAAAAGTACACTTCAAAAATCCATGATGACAAAAGTCTCTCAATTTGCTGCGTCGTAAAAACAATGGTTAGGCAGCAGTATGTATACTGTGCTCTCAGAGTTTGGTACAAGCTCATAGGTTTACTTGTGATTCACAAGGATAATATTTTTATATCACTTTCTTGCTGACCTCAGAGTCCAGCGAAGCTGAAGGACACAAGGTTTTGTGAATAATGGAAAACATTAATGTAAAGTTTCTTTAATCCTAGAAACTGAAAACATCTGCTTGAATTCTGTAGCATTTTGTGTGTGTATGTTCAGCATCAAGGCAGCTTTCAAAGAATCAGCTGATTTTGCTCCCAGCAGTGGATTTTGCTTCAGCCAGTGGGAAATTATTTCAGAAGGATTTAGATAGTGCAGGAATAAATAGTTTAATTAAAAAAAAAAAAAAGTTAAAAAAGTCAAGTACTTTTCCACTGAGTTCACACATCACTCCTTACTTCAACTCCTTGTTAATAGCCAACTGTTATACCTTATTTCATTCTATTTCCTGCTAACGTAATGGCAGCAATAAAGAAGAAAATAAAATGGATTGCACTATAGTTGGCTTCTCAGTTATTATGATATAATTTTAATAACAATTTTACTGGTGCACATTCCGTAGTATTTTCATGATCATTAATTTCGCAATAAGAAAGACTTTCACATTTCAGTTTCCCTTATCTTTCTACAAATTAAAAGTACATAATTATTTACATTTTACCAAAAATGATTCTTAAAATGTTTTCAGAACTGAAAAAAACAGATTATAATAAAAATGTAATATTCTACAATAAAATCTTTATAATACAGTGTGCTGGTGAGGCAGAGAGATATTACAGACATAGAATAATAAGGAGAGTAGAAGCAGCTTTTTAAGTTGGGGAGAAATTTCTGCTTCCCTTCTTCTTAAAACAGCTTTTGAAACAAAAGTCTCCCTAGAGGGATTCCTCCTGTCTGAATTTAGAGGTTATTTCTTTAAAGAGATCAACAGCGTAGTACATTAATGTATTTTTCAGTATTAAGAACAGGGAAGATGTTTTTTCTGCATTTATTCCAATTGGTAATTTCAGGCCTTGCTGTCATCCAAAATTAAGTAGTATTGCTGTTTCTTTAAAAATATTTATTTCTCCAGTGTTGTTCATTGGAAATTCTTCAATAAGGAAAAGTGAAGAGAGAGTTCTAATTTTTTTTGGGAGGGGGATAGTGTAGTATCGAAACCCTTGCAGAGCTGGGAAGCCACAGTCAGTATCAGAACAGATAAGCTTGTCCTTGGCTCCTTTTTTGGCTGCTGGTTAGTGCTTTCTTCCAGTGGCAACCAGGTAGCGGTGATAAGGACAACCATCTCATGCACACCCACATCTGATCACAACATGCACCTAGGACAAGGTCACGATGTGTGTCCCTGGAGAACCAGAGATGCTCTGAAGAGCTGGGATCACTCTTGAGCTTACCCACAGTTTGCCCATAATTGTAGAGGCTGATAACAGTCTTCTAAACAGCATCTTCTCTGTAGCCCATGCGCTGCTAGCATGCACATATTTGAGGACAAGTTTTACTGCGTATTCTATGCTGACATGCGCGCATGTGTCTGTGTACGCGTGCATGTGTTTATATTTTATGCTCCTCAGATGCTCTTTTACTGATACATTACTTTGAAATAAAAAATCATTTTTGCATCCAAGTTGAGATGTTTTCACTGTAGTAGCAGTTATACTGAATAACAAATTCATTTCTGCTTCAGTACTTCTGGAAATTTGCAAAGTTCTTCAGAAAACTGTTCCCTTCTCTGTGGATGCCAAGCCTTGTGATCTATTCATGGAATATGTAAGAAGTGCTTTGCTTCATGGGAGGGAAATAACCTTTTCAAATCATGAATGAAAAAGACACTTACATGCAGATATTTCTGCAGATATTTATACCTGGCTTTTAGTATTAATTGAACCTTCTCTTTTTTTTAATTATCTGTATAAAACTTAGTGTATTTTATGAGAAATACAATGCAAACATTTTTTTTTTCCAAAGTAACTTCCTAAAACTGTTACTGCCAATGGACTATGTGCACACCTCTGCCTGCTGCTTGTTATCAAAGTAGCATGCAATGTTATTTATTGTCTGGGGTCACTGTAAGAGTCATTTTTAGTGGGTGGGATGGGCGCTACAGTTTTAAATGGTGTGACAGCAGTGATTCCTTGTCATGTCATTTGCTTTATCTTTACTTTTGTGAAAAATAGGTATTTTATAGGAATAGGAAACAAGATTGTATGTATAAGAATGCACATGCGTATCCATAGCATGTGTATCTACCACTTCCTCATATACCTTACTGTATTTTAGCAACCTTGTGTGGGCCTGTTTTCTGTTTCCATTGACTTGGAATGTCCGAAGAGAAGTTCAGAGCGTAATGACGCCTGTTAGTTTTGTGTGCTCTGTGCTAGGTTCAAACTAGTTCATTACTGTAACGAAATGAGTTGGCTGCAAATCACATAAAAACAAAGAAAAGAGTGAAACTTACTTCCCTTTCAGAGCTGTTGTCATATGTATTTTCTACTCAGTGCTCTACCATTATCTGTAAGCAATTGCTGTGAAGAATGTGTTGAAATGGAATATATGCTGAAGGCAAATTCACTTTTGATGCTGACTCCATGGGCAGGTTAATTAACCTTCGTGTAACAGGCTCTTCTTAGCTGACTCACAGATGTTTTGTTTTTCAATCTGTTACTGTATAGAAAAGCACAAATTGACAGGAACTATTGTTTAAGGAGAGTTGATTTTAATAGGAAATGAAATAAAATGGCAGCAAACCGTAAAATATGGATACAGTAATTGATAAAACATTACACACATATTTGAACATTTAGATTATTATGCTTTACCTATCAAAACTAAGTTATTGTGTTTCTTATTGTACCCGTCTTTAGGTTCTTTTCCCTTTTCAATACTTTTTTTTTTCACTTTGGCATTGTTTTTACCCTATGTTCATTAATGGTATTTCTTGATTGCTATGTGTGCCTTATCCTTATATCTTTAATTTTGAATACCAGCAAACAGATATGATAGATGCATGTCGTCTCACCAAACCTTAGCAATATCATGCTGCTCAGGAGCTCATCAGTGACATTGCAAGGGAGGTACCTCATTTTTCTACTTCTCCCATCTCATGGGCAAATTCATTTCCTATACAATATTCATTGTTGTGATTCACAATCATTTTAATGGTTTTATTTAACCCTTCAGTTACAACAGTTACAAAATATCTTCATATCCCATCCCCTGATCCTGCAGTGGATGAGATGGTAGGACTCAAAACAGTCACACAAAGCTAAATTTTTAGTTCCACAAATGCAAATACTTTAATTTTCGTGTAAAAATGCTTAAGGTTTATTTAAATACAGAGGTTAATCTGTTGCGCTGTAGAGAACAGTGTTCCAGGTTTCTTACAAATTTTGCTAGTAGGACTCTGAAATAAAACATTGCCCAAGCTTAACATTGATTTCAGCCTGCCTGAATGTTATTTGGGACATGGCACCTGAGGTGTTCCTAAATCCCAGACAGCAGTTCAGACTACCTCCCTTCCAACATTCTCTACCTTGACAAATTCATTAGGAACTTCTGATTTTGGCTGAATATCATCTGGTAGCTCAAATTTAGTCCATTTCTTAAGAAATAACCATTTTAGGGATTGAAAACACCTACCTTGTTCCAAGTGGGTGGGGCCTTCTACATACAGCTAGAAGTAGCCTCACATTTGCAGGGGGACTTAAACTACCTACCCCATGGTACATTCTGGAGGGACAAGACAGCAGGTCATAGGAAATCTAGTAGGGTCCTGGAGAGAATGGATGTTGATTTCCTGACATGGGTGATAGGAGAGCCAGAAAGAGATGCTCTTCTCTGGACCTAATACTCACAAACAAGGAAGGGCTCATTGGGCATGTGAAGACTGAAGGTAGCCTTGGCTGCAGTGACCATGACAGGGCAGAGTTCAGGATCCTGAAGGCAGAGAGCCGGGCAAAAAGCAGGATCACAAACCTGGACTTCAGGAGAGCAGACTTCGGTCTCTTCAGGGATCTGCTTGAAAGAGTCCCATGTGATAAGGGCCTGGAGGGAAGAGGAGCCCAAGAAAGCTGGTGAATATTCAAGGATCATCTCCTCCAAGCTTAAGGGAGGTCCATCCCAAAATATAGGAAGTCAGGCAAAAATGCCAGGAGGCTTGCATGGATGAATACTGAGCTCCTGGCAAAACTCAAAAAGGAAGCACATCAAAACACAAAAAGGAAGTATATAGAAGGTGGAAGCAGGGACAGGTGACCCAGGAGGAGTATAGAATTGCTGTCTGATCTTACAGTGATGGAGTTAGGAAAGCCATAGCCCTCCTGAAGTTGAACTGGGTGAGGGACATCACAGGCTACAAGAAATGATTCTACAAGTACATAAACAGCAAAAGGAAGACTAGGAAAAACATGGGCTTGCTCCAGAATAGGCCTCAGTCTTTACTAGCAAGACTGGCCTTCAGAAATCTGAGGACCTGGAGACCACGAGAGAATCTGAAGCAATGAAGACTTAACCTTGGTGGAAGAGGAGATCTGGTTAGAGAATACTTCAGCAAAATAAATGTGCAGAAGTCCATGGAACCTGATGGGATACAGCCGTCAGTGCTGAGGGAGGTGGCAGATGTCACTGCAAGGTCACTCTCAACTATGTTCGAGGAATCATGGAGACTGGGAGAGGTGCCAGAAGACTATAAGAAAATAAATGTCACTCCTGTTTTCAAGAAGAGAACTACAGGCCAGTCAACCTGGTAAGGTGACGGAACAGTTAATGCTATAAAATATTTCTAGGCACATGAAAGACAAGAAAGTGTTTGGGAGTAGTCAGCATGGATTCACAAAGCTGAAAGCATGCATGACCAACCTGATAACCTTCCATGATGAAATGACTGGCTTGGTAGACGAGGGGAGGACAGCGGATTTTGTTTATTTTGACATCAGTAAGGCTTTCGACACTTGTCTCCCATAAGATCTTCATAGAGAAACTGTTGGAAGTCTGGTCTGGGTGAGCAGAAGACAGTGAGGTCTTGGTCTGAAAACTGGCTGAGTGGCCAGGCCCAGAGGGTGGTGAACAGTGGCATGAAGTCTAGTTGGAAGCCGCTGACTGGCAGTGTACCCCAGGGATCAATACTGCATCCAGTCCTGTTTAATGTCTTCATTAATGATCTGGATGATGGGGCACTATCCCCTCAGCAACTCTGCTGATGACACAAGACTGGGAGGAGTGGCTGATCCATGAAACAGTTGTGCTGCCATCCAGAGGGACTTGGATATGCTAGGGAAAAGGGCTGACAGGAACATCATGCAGTTCAACAAAAGCAAATGCCAAGACCTGTACCTAGGAATGAGTAATCCCAGGTACTCGTAGATGCCGGAAGCCAGCTGGCTGGAGACGAGCTTTGCAGAAAGGGTGCTTGGAGTCATGGTGACACCAAGTTGAACATAAGCCAGCAATGTGCCCTTGTGGCACAGACCACCAACAGCCTCCTGGGCTGTATTAGGAGACTTGTCAACAGGTCGAGGGAAGTGATCCTTCCCCTTTATTCAGCACTGGTGAGGCCACACCTGGAGTACTGTGTCCAGCTGTGGGCTCCCCAATACAAGAGAGATACAGTGCTACCAGGGAGAGTCCAGGGATGGGCCACAAAGATGATGAAGGGACTGGAGTATCACTCATACAAGGAAGGGCTGAGAGAGCTGGAACTGTTTAGCCTAGGGAAGAGAGGGCTCAGGGGGAATCCCATCAATGTGTATAAATACCTGAAAGGAGGGTGTAAAGAAGACCTAGGCTCTTTTCAGGGATGCCCAGTGACAGGCTAGGCACAAACTGGAACACAGGAGGTTCTCTCTGAACATCAGGAAACACTTTTTTACTCTGATGGTGACTGAGTGCTGGAACAGGTTGTGAGGTTGTGGTCTCCGTCCTTGGAGATCTTCAAAAGCCACCTGAACGTGGTCTTGGGCAAACAGCTCTAGGTGGCTCTACTAGAGCAGGGAGGTCCCTTCGAATATCAACCATCCTGTGATTCTGTGGTAGAAGAGGTAGTTTTTAAGTAAGTGTCCCCACCATTACTGTCTTTTTATCCACCCTGAGGCAGACACATACAAATTTTTCCAATATGAGAAACCCCGGTCTAACTTATACTGAAGAGTGTATTTTTCATCTTTCCCATTGAAGCTGAGGTGTTACATGGCTGTGGGACCAAATGTAGTGTAGGTAGGTTAGAACCTGCTTTCAGTGCAGATGCGCACTTTTGTTTGGAAAGGGAAGTCTTAAGTTTCTGTTTTAGGAATACTTCTGTTTTCACACAGAGTATGTGAGTTCAAAGAGCAAAGATGGAAACCACCTCTATCCTGTCGTAACTGAATGCCCCAACTGTAAAATTATGGAGCAGAAGAGATGCTTTATATTACAAAAGTTTATCATGAGGGAAATACTATTGTCAGTATGCAAAAGATGTCTATATCTGTCTTTCCCTAACCTTCCATAATGGAGTAAAACAGTTTTTGCCTGCTGAGAATGAAGTTTTCTGACATTCCTTATTCATTCCCTATAGCCATAGCAGGTCAAGTATGACTTTACATGACCTCTTGTCATGTAAATGGAGGAAAGGAATTCAGAAGAAAAGGAGGGGGTCAGGGACAGTACATCTGCAGTGCAGATAGGAATCTTCAGATTCCAGGAGAGACAATGGGCAAGTGATGGACCCACACAGTATTGGGTTTTGCTGGGAAACTAGATTTCCACAAAATAAAATACCGTTGGGGTAGTGGCTCTGAAGTTTGTTACGAAGTTGTGCAGAATGAATCCTGGGGAATTACATATCACAGTGTGCATTGTGTCTGGTTTGGAAATTTCTACTTAATGTAGTGCAGAAGAAGGTGGATATTTAAAATGCTGTAAATAGCAGTAAGATGTACACCAGCTAAAAAGTATGAGAACTTTGGAAAGGAAAATTTCCATGTATTGTTCACTTAGCTTTTTGAGTAACATCTG
>VXAL01011423.1:26785-40283 GCA_013399475.1 Chauna torquata | reverse complement strand
AAAAAGAAAAAGAATTGTTACCTCTGTTTTATCAGTTTACTTTATTATTCAATACTGCCATTCAAGATGAAACATAGCCCATCTTTCTTATACAAAATTATTTTTTGATTTTATTTTATTTTGATACAACAAAACTCATTTTTTTAAATTCTTTTTTATCTTTCACAAGAGCAATCATTACTTTTAAAATAACATACAGTGCACTTAAACTGGAAATGAAAAATGCAGATATTCAGAATTTAACGTAAAAGAGAAAGAACACTCTAGATATGGATTACTGGTAGCTTGCTTTCATTCCAGTCTGAATGGAAAAAAATGCTGTGGTGGTAATTTGCAAAATACCTTTGTGTCATGCAGTCAATAAATAAGTCATGAAGCCAGAGGCAGACATCGGTTTCTGTGTCTGGAGTGCCTGGGTATGTTACACATGCTTTTGGACAGAAAGGGAACCAGAGTTCTAGTTTTCTCCTTTCAGCTTAGTGCCCAAGTGACAAAGCTAGACAAAGTCAGATTTTGTTTTTCTTGCTCTCCTTGGGCACAATGATTCTTGCATTTCTGCCGTTATTTCCAAGACCAGTCGTACTAGTTGCCCCAGTAGCTGATATTCCATGCTGGAAGTCCTTGGGACCTTTCCTAAGACCAAGAGAATGGTGGCCCCTCCAACCACTGATCCCAGGCCCTGCCACTGGCTCCAGTAGCTGGCACCACTGGCAGGTGGTGCCCACAGCCCCTGTCTGATGCCGTAGTCCTTGCAGCACACACACATACGGGACAGAGAGTGAGAATATGCAGAGAGTTAAGTATTTAATTGGAAGATATGACAGGACAGACTGCAGGGATCAGGCGCAGAATTCAGCTAGACAAGCATACTGACTGGCCCCATTTTACAGGCAACTGGAACCCATCGTAACTCTTTCTGTCTACTCCCATTTTGTTCCTCCTGCTTCCCCTTCCCCTGCACACTGGCCCATTGCTTTGCATAGTCCCACTGACCCCCTCCAACAGCCTGGACCCTGAAGTTTGCATTCTTATCAGTTGGAAAGTACTGGTTTGTCTGCAGTTTGTTGATAGCCCATCAATTAGTGTGAGTGACCAGTTTTGTTTCTGGTTATTGACGTTATTAAAGCTAATTGGACAGGTTTTATGACTCTTGTGTGTTTGTCTACCTCTCTTTCCTTATCCTTCCAACTGAAAAAATAGACATTTTCACACTCCACATATCCTAACCAATTAGTGCCACCAGGTTTGTTCTTACCATGACCTCCTTTAGCATGTATCTCTCATGTTTGTGCTGCTTTGTGGCTCCTTTGATCAGATTCCTGTAAAGGAGCAGACTTGCTCCTTCCACATACTCCTTCAAGGACATCTACCTGAGAGGAAGAATCTGTGTTCAGACTCCAGCAAGCTGAGGATCTAGTTTACAGTTGTCTTACTTTCTAGGAAAAATGCTCTAAAAACTTGGCCATTAAGCAAAATTATGTCTACCATCACTTTGCCAGAAACGTAGGTAGTTACTGTAAAGACTGTGTATGACTATGGGGGTTCTTGCAGGCATATAGGTAGAAGGAGGATGTCATTTGAATTGTCGTTAGATTGCTTTGGAGTCTAAGAAGGAAACAGCCAACTGTATGCTTGGTTCAGGACACTTCCGACCTAGGATATGAGAAAATCAATAGATATTGCTATCCAGAAAACTTTCAGGATAACTGAAGAAGCATATAAAGAAGTGTCTGAACCTGTAAGATTAGGCAGTGCCGAAAAATAAATAAAACAGCTTATCATGACTAAAATAGCTATTGGATGACATCAAAGTATGTATTTCTCTGAGAAATTTCTGCTTCTGGTGCTGTACAGACATAGTAAAGAAAGTCTCTATCATAAAAAGTTCACAATGTGAGTAAATGAGAAAGAGAAGTGGAGCACAAAGGGATAAAATGATTTCCTTTAAGTCCCACAGGTAATCAGTGATAGATAAAAGAAAAAAGCCATTCTTTTTCTGAATGTCAATGTAGTGTCCATTACTTTGATTTCATTACATTTACAGTATTATTTTTATTCCATTCTACACCTCATATTATTAAGGAATGATGTAATATGGTATGATGTACAGTAGAGGTTCCCCCGAGTGATATTGAGCAATTTACTTCTTTTGAAATGTTGTTGAATGCATATTAAAAAGTGGTGTTTTTTAGTCGTGGCATAATTTGGTGTTCTGCATGTCTTTGTGGTAGGATTTTTACTAATCTTTCCTGTCGAAGCTTGAATTATACCTGTCATGCTTCATGTAGATCAGCAAAGACATTCTTGTAATATTGCAGAATCCCTAAGCATTTCTTTGCATCTTTTGAACTGGATCAGGCTACTTTTTATTAGTTCTTTTGTTCTTGAAATTTTCTATTGAGCAAGAATTCCTTGAGTAAGCAAGGACTTTCCTCTAATACCCGGGAGCAGTAGGAAAATTCACATCGTTGTGAGTAACCATGAGAATTTCTAGTAACAGTTTGTGATTATGTCATTACAAAAAAGTCTTGCTGTGAAAATGTTGATATTACTAACTCATAAAATAGGCAGTTTATTAACAAGTTGTCCTTTACAACCCAATACAGCGTGCATCCTTGTTTCACTGGAGAGGAACGTGTGAGGCTGGCCAGTCCTGTCTCCTGCAAGACAGCACGCGCTAAAATGCAAAGATGTGGATTATTTATGGCTAATGCAAAAATATAGATAGTAAAAGATTGTTAAACCAGGTGTAAATAGCTAGACTGTAAGATCTTGCTGACTGATCCAGACCATGGTAGGCTATTTGAATTTAAAAAACAAGGGAAATACACTGTGACCAGGAAAATAATTAGCTGTTTACTTGTCTTGGTTTTTATTTTTAGTATGTAAATGAACTGCTGAAGGTAAAATTGTATGGAGTTTTCATTATAAAAGTACGAAAGAAGAATAGAATCACATTTCACTTGCTATTAATATTTTGGATGTTTATGTTACAAAATATCATTCCTCTTTTGCTGTTAATTTGTCATCAAACATAAAATACCAGTAAGCTAGTATTGGAACTGAAATTAAAGTGTATACCTGAATGAGTTCCAAAAATTATTCAAAGCGTTAAATAATGTCCAGACTGACTTGGACAGTCTGACCAAAATTACATTGAGCTCTGTAACCTGTGTACCTATATGCTTCAGAAAAGAATATGAGAAGCACAGTTATTCTGCAGGTCCTTCCCATATCATAGCCTCACACCATCTTCCAAGTAAGCCAAAAGCAGCATGCAGAGATTTTCATGGGTGGACATGCCTGTATTGGGATTACATGGCAAGGTTTTGGTAGCAGGGGACTGCAGGGGTGGCCTCTGTGAGAAGATTCCAGAAGCTGCCCTGTGCCAAAAGGGCCCCGCCGCTGGCCAGAGCTGAGCCAGTGAGCGATGCTGGTTGTGCCTCTGGGAGAGCAGATTTAAGAAAGGGAAAAAACTGCTGCGCAACAGCAGCTGGGAGAGAGAGGAGTGAGGAACAGCCCTGCAGACACCAAGGTCAGTGAAGAAGGAGGGGGAGGAGGTGCTCCAGGTGCCAGAGCAGAAGCTCCCCTGCAGCCCATGGAGAGGACCATGGTGGAGCAGGCTGTCCCCCTGAAGCCCGTGGGGTACCACATGGAGCAGATCTCCACGCTGCAGCCCATGGAGGAGCCCACGGAGGAGCAGGTGGATGTGGCCTGAAGGAGGCTGCAGCCCATGGAGAGCCCCTGCAGGAGCAGGCTCTGGGCCGGACCTGTACCCCATGGAGAGGAGCCCACGCAGGAGCAGGTGATCCGGTGGGAGCTGCCACCCGTGGGAGACCCGTAGTGGAGCAGTTTGCTCCTGAAGGATGGACCCCGTGGTACGGACCCATGTTGGAGCAGCTGTTGAAGAGATGCAGCCTGTGGGAAGCCCACGCAGGATCCTTTCGGGAAGGACGGCATCCCGTGGGAGGGACCCCACGCTGGGGCAGGGGCAGAGAGTGACCACGAAGGAGCGGCAGAGACGAAGTGATATGGGCTGACTGCAACCCCCATTCCCCATTCCCCTGTGCCTCTCGGAGGGAGGAGGTAGCAGAGGGTGGATGGGAGGAAGGTGTTTTTAGTTTGCTTTTAGTTTCTCACTGCTCTAGTCTGCTAGTGATAGTGATAAATTATATTAATCTCCCTATGTTGAGTCTGTTTTGCCTGTGATGGTGATTGGTGAGCAACCTTCTTGTCCTTATCTCAACCCATGAGCTGTTTTTCATCGTATTTTCTATGTGCAGCCTTTTGAGGAGGCGGGGTGAGAGCAGCATGGTGGAGCTGAGCTACCTACCAGTGTGAAACCACCACGAACTTCCCGATTTGTCTAACTGCTTTTGGAGTTCGTTTTCACTTTTGGTCTTCACAGCGTCCTGTAAGAATGAGATCTGATTATGTACTGTGTGAAAAGAATTTGCTTCGTTTTTTTAATTATGATCCATGGTGTAACTCATAAGGAGGTATACTCATGGCTGTGTTAGAAATTATGAATACTCTTTCTTTGTTCATCTTCCACATGATTTTGAACAAAGATATATATTCGCATCCCCCTCTTATTTCTCTTGACCGTATTGAAGATTTCTGATTTATTTAATCACTGTGGAGGAGCAAGTCCATACTAGCTTATTGCTCTTGCCGTCCTCTCCACCTTTTCCAGTCTTACCATTTTCTTCTGGATGTGTGATGATCAGGGTATTCCTTATATGTAATACTTCATACCTAATCATTTATGCTATGGAAGATGGTATTAGTTATTTTCTTCTTTTTTCACAGTAATTCTTAATATTCCATGTTTGACAGTTGCCAAGAAACTACTTGATGCTTTTGGTAAATGACTTAGGATGATTCCAGCATTTCTTACTTGAGTGATAATAGTTAGTTTTTAGGTCCATTAGTGTGTCTTATTTCCCTTTGTCCATGCATTTGCCACTTGGATAAATGCTGTGAAGATTTTGAGATCTTTCTGCAACTCAATTCTATCAGCCACGGTTTTGTTTTCTGAGAGAGGTCCAGGGACCTGGGACACGCCATGGCATGCGTCTGTAGGGATTGTGGCTATGTGCATGTGTAATCTCACTGAGCTCAGATGTGAAGTTTGGTCCTGCACCTCTTCAATAATGGACCTGGATCGGGGGTTGGAAACATCATTTGCTTGGATTCACAGGTGTAAACCAGTCTGAATCAAACTTCGAGTGATTCAGACTATTAGAATCATTTTATTTTGAGGAGTTTTTACTTGACCTCCTTTTCTAGAGAGAAAGAGTGACGCTTTGCATCTCTGGAAGAGCACTTAACATTTTGTTTCATGAAAGAAAAGTGTAAGAACATAGTTGATTTATGCTTTACAGATGTACTAGTAATTTAAGATTCCTACCTCTGTGCATTGTCATGTCTCATTTTCTTTCATAGTTTCATCTTTCCTTTTGTACATGTACATAAATCTCTTGGCTGTAATTTTTTCTTTGTGCTAGTGTTATTATGTCATCTTTAGCTTTTTGTCTCATCTTCATTCCTGTTTGAATTCTGTCTTTATGCATCCAAATACTGTCCTTTCAGTGTCAATCCTCCCACACAGCTATATTACACTGTTTTTATATCTCTTCATGACAGTAGCCTGCTTCTTGGTGAGAAAATGTTACCTTTTGTGTCCTTGTTCTCATGTAGGATATTAAGTTGATTCTGTTAGTGATTCTTGCTGTATGTTCTCACTAACATTACCTTATGTCTTTGAAGAAAGTTTTAAACAAAGTGCATGAAATAAAATATAAGTCTCATAACAGAAATGAGACAGCAGTGCCATCAAAAATATGTGCTTCATGCTTGCACAGTAAGGAACAAATTACGGCTTTGAAGCCCCGCCAAAAGGACGCAGGATACAGTCAGTTCTCCTGTCCCTGCATGCCTTTGCCAGCTCCAGGGCATTGATGACTCTAGAGCTTAATCTATCCCAGCAGAATAGACCTAGCATGGTAATTCTCCTGTACACCATGAAATATCAGTAGAATAACAATATATATTTAGGTAGCTCTTATCTCTCACAAAGACTTCACAGGTAAATTCGCAACAAAATTAAAGTATATTACCATTCCAAAATGTGCGTAAGAATGACACTCAAGAATATTAAATATAGCACAAAGGTAGATTTTAAAAAAAGCAAAGTGTTGGGTAATTCAGGCCTCTAGGCAACGACATCGAAGAAATGTACAGTTCATTCCAACCCTATATACAACAGCAGCCAGAGGAATCAAATCTCTGGAACATTTTAAATTAATTTTTCATTGTGATGATAAATAAAGTCAGCCCTGAAGTTAATTAAATTAGTTAAATGCAGCAGAAAACAGATCCAAAATCAGCTAACCTATTATTTATTGAGAATAAATGTTTCCTTTTAAATATTACTGCATTGAAAAAAAGTGATGAAAATGAGCAGATAGTATGCCTACTTACCTCAAAACAAAGACTAGTGTTAGCACTGATGGTAACGTTCAGCTAGACTCAATATATTTTTGCTAATTTTTATTTGACACATAAGATCTACAGGCAAAGACACAACAATCCCCTATCTCTTTTTATTTAGTTTGTTGTTTGTTTGTTTGTTTTGTAATAATAACTATAGCTAGAATGAAAATACTGCAAAAAAGAAAGATTTTTTACTTTTGAAAGATGACTGGATCTTGTAGTACACCTGTGGATGCTGTGGGGTCATTGTGACTTTGTGATAACATCATCTGGTCCTGACATATTAATGTGGATTTAGAATGGATGTTACTCTTTGCTATTTTAATTTTTTTAAAGGTCAGTTCTTAGAGGAAATGAACAATGAGATGCTGGTCTGACTGAAGTGAAGTTTCAAGTCCAAATCTAAAGCAGCACTGGGAAGTGTCTCCCTTCCCTTTTATATTATGTAGGGTCTGGTCTATCAATTAGAAGGCAGCTTGTGCTTTCTATAATGATGTGATAACAGGCATGGTTATAGAAATTATAATTGTTATTTCTGGTAGGGTTATATTTTAGTAGAACTGTTATTTCTGAAGCTGTAAATTTAGATGTGTATATATAAATGTAAATTTTATATGCTTGTTTCTGCACATAAAATCTCATGTTCTTTTTTTGCCACTTTATGTTCAAGCTTTACATGGCAGTATACGTAAATGTGTTGTATCAGATGAATGTAATTATCAGGGCACAGCAAGGGCTAGCCTCTCTATACTGCATTTACAGTTCAATCCTGAGAAGTTTTTTTTCTTTTCCCCCCAAAGAGAAAACAGTGATTTTATTGTCTTGCAAGCTTCTGTATATGTCTCTTAAAAATGAAGAAAAAAAAATCTAATCTTGCATAAAAAAGTGGGCACTATGCCCAAAATATTCCAGATGTAAGAATACCCTTCAAGGAAAGTATAAAATACATCTTAACTCCTAGAATACATTTAAGCCTGCAGAATTGAAATCTGCCTTAATTTAATGTTGCTTTTCCTCAATTACATAGCTTATTGTACCTGTAGGTTTTTTTAAAATCACTATAATTTCACTTTTTATTTGTTAAAAGACACTGCTTATTCATGTATAGCTTGCTTGAAGTATAAGCCATAATTGCATCAGGAAAGAAACTATAGTAATGGAAAGTATCTGTGTTGATTCAGTTTCACATTTCTCAGCCTATCTTCCTGTTTTTATCGTTCTACTCCCCCAAGGTAATCTTGTTGCACATAGACCTTTCAAATATTATCTGCTGCTTTTCAGGCTGTAGGTGGTGCAGCAGGTACCTTGCTGGGTGACCAACAAGTGGGTCACAGGGTAGATGCCGAATGTGTAGAGGTCTGAAGCAATTAGTCCATGTGCAGTCTTTCACCCTTATATATAATGTGTAAACATGAGACTGCAAAAAGAAATCAAGTGACATTTGCTTACTGTGCTCTGTTCTTGGGGTACCTCTGAATGGGTATAGGGTGATTTAAAGTTCAGGGAAAAGGTAAGGACAGCGACACAGAGTGGATTAATGTCAACCACAGTGGATACAATTTTTAGAAGAATATCAAGGGAAAATGAAGGACTTTAGAGAAAGTAAGCTTATTAATAAATGAGAAGGTGGATTAAATTAATGATGAATAAGTGGCCAAGTGCCTAAGTGATTTTTAAAAAATCAATCTTGGCAGCAGGGGGAAGGGAAGTCATGAGCAAACAGGAGCGGGTTGGCATACTGGGACCTACCCTGAGCCTCAGGTGAAACGTAATTTTGCAGTCCGGGACGAAAAGCAGGCATTGCATCAGATGGCTGAGATCCACAACCTGGCCTTTGCTTCCCTTTTGTGTGTCAGTCACGACCGCGCAGGTTCTCTGCCAGTGTGCGCTGTTTGGGCTGCAGGGTGTGCAGCGAGGAGTGACAGCACGGTCCCCCAGCGGCAGCCGGCTGCGGCGGGGAGCCTGCGTGGGGCTGGTCAGGAGGACTCGTGGCACTGCTGGTCTCTCCTGTGGCCTGGGTTATGATCTGGCCCTTGGCAAAGAAAGAAGGGTAAACGACAGGTGGATTTAAAACTGGTCTGACAAAAAGATATCTGCCAATTCCGTAAATACGAAAGGGCCCTGTGCGTTTATACACAGTTGATTACAACTGTAATTTATGCAGAAAAAAGAAAAGAACTGCGAAGGCACTGGAGGATTAAGACAGAAAGCTACGGTTGCATTGATCTGCAAAAAGAAGAGGGGGTGGGAGGGGAATGATCCTCCTAAATCCTGTCCTGTCAGTCTAAATTAAGTCCTTAAAGGTAAGAAAAAATAGCCTTAGAAGAAAATAGTAAATTTGAAAGTTAGTTTGAAAAAGACCTATGTGCACTAAGTAGAAAGATGTTATAAGTAATGAATCGTACTCGCAGAATATTATTACTGTCAGTGATTAAAAAGGAAAAGAATGAAGGGAGAAAGGGATTAGATATAACATAGTCATTTTCCTTCTCAGATGGCAATTTGTGCTATTGATAATTGTCTTCAGAGTCCTAAGCAGTCTGTAATGAAATAACTGGAAGGCATCTCTCACCCTATATTCAGTCAAAGCAGTTCTTTTTCATACAAGTTAATTTTGCATTCATGTATGTATATATACTTATTTCTGTATGTATGTTATCACTGTATATTTGGACTCTTTGTCTTTTTCTCTTTGCATGTGTGTTTATGTACTTTTTTTCCCTCAAAGTATTTCTTAGGCTATGCAGTTGGAATGGGACAATCAGACTAATAAGGTAAATAAAAGGTAACAAATAACCTATTCATATAGTGAGGAAGAATATAGGGTAAGATAAATGGGTTTATGTTAAATCAAGTTTTATTTGACATATTTAATAATATTTAGGATTAAAGTTTGCTAGGATAGAAACAATGCAGTGGGACTGAGAGAAGTTATTTGGGGAAGAAAAAAGAAAAAAAAGAAAATCTCAAACAACCAAGAGTGAGAAGTCTGGAAAGCAGAACAGTTTTATTGGAATTGGCATAGGAACTGTGTCTCTCCTTCAACATTAACTTCTCTACATTTGTGTCATATGGTTTGGCGCTTTAAAAAACCTAAACCTCCATTTCTTTCTATAATGTTTTCATTCATCTCGAAAAATATTTATTTAAATAAGCACAACTTTTCTAGCAAATATTGCTAAGGGACATCTCTTTGCAGACTTCACTGATATTGAGGAATATTTCTAGGAATGGTAAATATACAGGAAATTCAAGTGTCTGTTTGAACTTTCCAGAAATGCTTACAGTGACAAGCTTTACAAGAATACACTGCTAGTTTTCTAATGAAACCAGCCAAACGTATGAGACACTAGGGAAAGCACTAGCTACAGTAACTAGCCAGTCATTTAAGGTTCAGTCTTATAATACGAGTTAATAGTGTTTTTTTGTTCGTTTGTTTGTTTGTTTCGGTTTCATCTTCAAATAGCAAAGGAAAAAATAGAAATTATACTTATCCTGAAGTTGGTAGATGTTTCCTCTTTAACTGATTCCAGTTACTTCCTTCTTTGCTTTCTGTGGAAAGTGCTCCGATAACCAGCAGCAGCGCATATGTTGATGAAGCTAACAGTATTACAAGCTTAACCTCACTTCAAAGTAAGACATGATATACATGCTACATAGACTATTATAAGTATGTATCAAATGACTGAAAAGCCTTCAGGCACTTGGTTCTTGTTACTTGATTGCTATCAGTGTGCTGAATCTGTAGTTCCTTCTGAATTTTACCTGTGGGCTTAGGGTCATTACCTTAAGATAATATGCATTCACAGTAGTTTAAAAATCAAAATAGTAAGCATCACAAAATAAACAGCTTTTCTGTTTAATGTACTCAACAGATATATATTTAAACTGCTTTAGTTAGATAATTGGCTGTGAAAGAAGTGCAATGAAGTGACTTTAGAAGGAATGCATAATTTGGTTTTGTCCTGGTTTTGACTGGGATAGATTTAATTTTCTTCCTAGTAGCTGGTGTGGTGCTGTGTTTTGGATTTAGGGTGAGAATAAGGCTGATAACCCACTGATATTTTAGTTGTTGCAGAGCAATGCTTACACAGAGCCAAGGACTTTTCAGCTTCTTATGCTGCCCTGCCAGCGAGGAGGCTGGGGGTGCACAAGGAGCTGGGAGGGGACAGAACCAGGACAGCTGACCCAGACTGACCAAAGGATGTCCCATACCGTGTGGTGTCATGCTGAGCAATAAAACGGGGGGGTGGACTGGGGAGGCAGCCACTGCTGAGTGTCTGCTTGGACATTGGTCAGTGGGTGGTGAGCAATTGCATTGGGCATCACTTGCTTTGTATATTCTTTTATTATTATTATTATTGTTATTATTATTATTATTGTTATCCCTTTGTTTTCTGTCCTATTAAACTGTCTTTATCTCAGCCCATGAGTTTCTTACCCCCTTTTTTTTGATTCTCTCCCCTACCCCATGGGGTGGGTGGAGGTGGGAGTGAGTGAACGGCTGTGTGGTGCTTAGCTGCCTGCTGGGTTAAACCACAACAGGTTTCCATAGTGAAAACTGCTTGTAAGCATTAATTTTCCTGTAGAGAAAAAATGCATAAAACTCAGTAATCTCTGAAAACAGGCATCCGGGGATACCAGGTTGAGGAAATGTTTATGCAGGTATTCTGCAAACAGCAGTCCGACCACTGAAGGATATTATGAACATAAACACCACTGGGTTAAATTTTTTCCTGTTGCTATTGTATTAAGTTATTGTACTGATGGTCCTCTAGGAAGAAGTATATGACTTGGATCAATTATTGTATTACAAAATAACAAGCAAAATTCCCTAATACTGACTTAAAACTCCCCAAGACTGACACAAAGCACTTAAGACAAAACTGAATTTTTGCCATGTGGTTGGGTCACAACCATCAGACAAACCATCAGGCATAACCATCAGGCTTTAGATGCAAGCTGAGATACTTATATATTCAGATAACTGCTCTCATACCTCATGGAACTTCTCAGATTGAAAGTGCAGGCAAAATGGCCAACACATGTAATCTTATCGCAAACACATGTAATCTTATCACAAACCCTGTGTAAACTGCAAGACATGGAAAGAGTTAATTTACTTGCTAGGGTCTTAAATCTCTTGCAGATGTCTTCCTTAAAGGAAGTAGAAGAACTCAGGAGAGGATTCAGTCTGTGGTGCTTAGACCCCTAGCTAGCCCTTAAATTTTAAGAGCCTGGTGAAGCAGCCTCCTTATTGTAGTTGTCACCAGTGAGGGAGCTTGTCACTGAATTAGGTAGAAAGGGTATCATCCCTTGAATAGGAAGAGGTAATTATGGCTTAGTTGTCTTGCACTGGTTCAGTCAGGAATAGCTTGTTTGACTTTAAAGATGTTATTTTACATTGATGTAACTGAGACCAGAGTCTGGTCCTTTATCTGTGATTAGTATTTCTTGTACTTCTGCTGCCAGTGTTCTCCTTTAGACATTTTTGTACAGCCTGTACATTTCTGGGGACATGAGAGAGAACCAAATTGCCCGGTTTGTGCCTTTTCAAGTGCTGTAGCATCTAAATGTACTTTGTCATCAAGTGTGTCATCAGTTTACAAAGAGGAGCAATATGATCCCACGAAAACAACCCTGATTTAGAAAAGGTTGCTGTATTTCCTCAAAATCATTCTGAATGAAGTTATCTTATGTAACAAATATAGCATTTAGTATGTCTAAGTATATATTGTATAGATAAGATACATTTACTGTCTGTGAAGATAGTATTTGTTTAGAGTGTGGTGTTTAAAGTACATATGAATAGTGTCTATAGTCTTTTGAAATTTTATTAATATTCCTGTGAATATAAAATCCATTCTATGTGTCAACCATGTTTTTCATGCAAATTTAGGCTTCTGCATATCATAACATGTATAGCATGCACATGCTGTATGCATAGACAGAAAGCATATATAACATACACATACTATAATGGGAATATTAATATTAACACCTAATGTGGCCAATAAACAAAAAAAATTAATTGTAATAGGATGTGGTAAGTATATCATAATATCACCATCTTCATAAAACTACTGTTTTCACAGTAACTGAGAACATTTTCCAAGGAATTGATTTCTTACCTCGGAGTTTTATCTTAAATTACTAAATGCCTTTTCTTGTATCAATTGAGCTTCCATAGCTGGAAGTCCGTGAACTCCATTCAGGAGGACATGTAAAATTTATGAGGACTTCAATGAGGACTTATTAAGAAGTAAAAAACTAAGAGTTTTATATATTTAGATTGTACACTAAATGATATTTAGGCAATGAACTATATCTAACGTATTTCATATTGCTTACATGATGAGACTCTTGTTCTGATTGGAATGAATGAGTGTTGTGGTAATGAAATCAGATTTATTTACATAGTACAAAACTACCATTGAGATCAGTTTTAAATGNTATATATTTAGATTGTACACTAAATGATATTTAGGCAATGAACTATATCTAACGTATTTCATATTGCTTACATGATGAGACTCTTGTTCTGATTGGAATGAATGAGTGTTGTGGTAATGAAATCAGATTTATTTACATAGTACAAAACTACCATTGAGATCAATTTTAAATGACAAAGATGGGCTATGTTTCATGTTGAATGGCAGTATTGAATAATAAAGTAAACTGATAAAACAGAGGTAACAATTCTTTTTCTTTTTCTTTTTTTTTATTTTTTCAGATTGTGCATCAGTGATCTTATTATTAAATCCTTGTTGTCAGGACTGAAGTTCACATCTTTTTAACAACATCTAGCATATTTTTTATTCAACCTTTGGCATATTAAGGGCCAAAGCCCAGCTGGAACTCAATTTGGCTAGTGCAATAAAAGAGAATTAAAAATGATTTTATAAATACATTAACAGCAGAAGGAGGATTAAGGAGAATCTCCACCCTTTCTGGGATGTGAGGGGAAACATGGTGACAAAAGATGAGGAAAAGGTGTAGG